>VYZX01001609.1:413484-626390 GCA_013401335.1 Brachypteracias leptosomus | reverse complement strand
TTGAGTCCTTTGTTCTGAGTGTGAGACCCGCGGACAGCCCCGTGTCCGGTGTGAGCCCCTTGGGTAGTCCCGTGATCCGAGCGTGAGACCCTCGGGCAGTCCCGTGATCCGAGTGTGAGACCCTCGGGCAGTCCCGTGTCCGCTGTGAGAGCCTTGGATACTCCCGTGTCCGCTGTGAGACCCTCGGACAGCCCCGTGATCCGAGCGTGAGACCCTTTGATAGTCCCGTGATCCGAGCGTGAGACCCTTTGAGAGTCCCGTGATCCGAGCGTGAGACCCTCGGACAGCCCCGTGTCCGTTGTGAGACCCTCGGGCAGTCCCGTGTCCGCTGTGAGACCCTCGGACAGCCCCGTGATCCGAGTGTAAGACCCTTGGGCAGCCCCGTGACCGGGTGTGAGACCCTCGGTCAGTCTGTAGCCACGTCTGTGTGTGAGCCACCCTCAGGCACAGCCCCGTGTGTGTTCGTGAGACACTTTGAAACGCTGCCTACACCCCGTTTGTGTGTGAGACACTCTCAAACACAGCCTACAGCTCTGTCTGCTTGGGAGACACCCTCAGACACAGCCTGCAGCCCTGCCTGGTGTGAAACACCCTCAAACACAGCCTGCAGATCCCTGCGTGACACCCTCAGACACAGCCTGCAGCCACATCTGTGTGTGAGACACCCTCAAACACAGCCAACAGCCCCAACTCTATGTGCAAGACACCCCTGAGACATCATCCTGGAGCCCCATCTCCTGTGAGACACCCTAAACACAACCTTTGGCCTCGCAGGGGGATGAGATACCCTGAAACACACCCTGTGACCCACTGTATAAGTGATGAGCACCCCCAAAACACAAACCACAGCTTGGTTATGTCAGACACTCCTAAAACAACCCTCTGTGAGTGTGGCCAACACCCCCAAGACACAAATTGTGGCCCCAGGTGGGTGATAGATGCTTTTAAAGCTAGGAAAGGGTGGGTTTAGGTTGGACATTAAGAAAAAGTTCTTTAATATGAGGGTGGTGGATCACTGGAACCTCTTCTCTGTGTACACTGGGGTTGTCACACCCTGTGACCACCAGCAACAGGGATCCCTCCCTCCCCCCCGTGCCAACAAGACCTTACAGGGTGACATTGTGCATGAGATGTCCTCCCCCAGCTCAACACCTTGACAACCTGGAAGGGCAAGGTGGTCAAGTTTGACCTTCTCTCATGGTGTGACACCCCTTTTCTCTGCATCTGGGCATTTCTTGGTTGTGTAGGAGGAGGTGTGAGACAGGCAGACCCCAAACTCACACTCTGAAAACCAACAGGGGGTAACAACAACCTGGAGTTACCCTTGTGCGAGGAGGATCCCACTCCTCCAAATGCTAGCTGTGACCCCCCAGATCTGAGGGGTTGGGGTTCGCCTGGGCTTGTTTGTGTGTGTGAGCAAGAAGCAGCCACCTCCATCCCTTGTTGTCAACAAAAGGGGGTGTTGAGATGAGTATCTCTGTGGTAAAACACCTGGCAGGCTGTAGCACAGAAAAAGATGAGGGTGGATGCCCTGTGTAGGACAGTTCCCAGTCCCAACACATCCCCTACAGCCGAGTGAGGGGCAGTGATGGATCACCTCTGTGGTGCCAGTTTCCCCTCCCCATCCTTTCTCATGGGGCTTTCTCATTGTTGTGTGTGTGGGAAAGAGAGAGGCTCCCAGAAACACACCCTGGCTTACTGGGGTGGGGTCACCTGTTTGTGACAAGCCTCCCCCTTTGCGCAACAATGCCCAGGAGGAAGGAGGCAGCAAGAGGGTATGTGGGT
This sequence comes from Brachypteracias leptosomus, assembly GCA_013401335.1. Taxonomy (NCBI): domain Eukaryota; kingdom Metazoa; phylum Chordata; class Aves; order Coraciiformes; family Brachypteraciidae; genus Brachypteracias; species Brachypteracias leptosomus. The sequence goes on along the minus strand of VYZX01001609.1, from coordinate 624,605 downwards.
GATACTCCTATCTCAGGTACACCTCGGAGGGTGAGGGACCTGATACCTGTGTCTTTGTCACAGATGTGTGCACAACATCCCTGCTGCCTTACTCATACACTCATTATTTGCCCTCTACAACTACCTAAAAGGAGGTTGTGGTGAGGCTGCTGTTGGTCTCTTCTCCCAAGGAACTAATGACAGGACAAGAGGTGATGGCCTCAAGTTGCACCAGGGGAGGTTTAGATTGGACAGTAGGAAGAAGTTCTTTACTTCAAGAGCAGTCAGGGACTGGCCCAGGCTGCCCAGGGAGGTGGTGGAGTCTCCATCCCTGGAGGGGTTCAACAAACAAGTAGATGTGGAGCTTTGAGGCATGGTCTAGGAGATGTTGGAGAAAGGTTGGACTTGACCCTTGAGGTCCTTTCCAAACTAAATGATTCTATGATCACAGCCAGCAGATCAGGCTGCTAGTTTGCAACCTCTGGCCATATAGACCCTGTAGCCTGATGGGGGGACGTGGCTGTGGTTGAGTGTCATATATATTTCTTTGCCCCAATCCTGTATCATTCTCCATCTTGACTCACACCAAAACCCTTCTCACAGCCCTGCTGTCAGCTGTAGAAAAAACCCCCAGAGTACAGTGAATGTGTTGCCTGATTCCTCTGTCTCCTACACATTCTGCTTGTCTCCATCCTACAGTCTCCAGCATCAAGGGGACTTCTGTGTATTGCACAGAGTTCTATGTCCAAAAATAGGTTTGTGCCCTACCTCCTACGTCCTCTTTCAGCCAGGGAATCCTGCTAATGGAGGGAGTTAGAGCACAGAGAGAGGCCAGACCAAGTTCAGGCTGGAAGGGGAGGTGAAGCTTTTAAAAATCTTCATTGCTGGTGTGTGGTTTCTCTGAGTCATTAAAGTCATGCTGAAAGACCACACATGGATTCTTGGTTGCACCAGCAACACTTTTGAATCCCAAAAGCTCCAAGAAACTGTCAGCACTCAGGAGTCCCCACCACAGAAGCTTTGTACATGTTTGTGCCACCTTTTCAAAGGGAAAAGGAGGTAACCAAGGTGCAAGGCAGAAGTCTGTGCCAAGGTGTTCCACCACATTGCTCTAGCAACAGAGACATGAGCTGTCTGTTTATCTTCTGCATTTCTAATCAAGGTAATCCCTTTGTGAAGCCTGCCTCAGATTTCCCTCCAGAGTGGGAGGAAAAAGGGAATGTCACTTACCCTGGAGATTGCTTTGAAGACACAGATTGCAGGATTCTCACTCTTTATCCTCATCTCCATCAAAGCCAGGGGGATTTCACCACCTTGTCTCATTCAACAAGTATTTTGTAGCATCCTACTCAAATTCTCCCTCAAACAGCCCAGGGAAGCTGTGGATGCTCCATCACCTGATGGGTTCAAGACCAGGTTGGATGGGGCTTGGAGCAACCTGGTCTAGTGGGAGGTGACCCTGCCCATGGCAGGGGGTTGGAACTAGATGATCTTTAAGAGCCCTTCCAACCCAAACCACTCTATAATTCTATAAGCTCATTTTACCAAGTTCCCCTAATTATCCTCATCCCAGCAAGACAAGTTACCCCCATTAATGCAACTTCAAATATCACCCTCAGCTTTGAAACTCTCTCCCAGTCCACAATCATCTTGTGCTTTCCTTGCAGATCCCAGCTAAAACACAATGAATAACACAAGCACTTGCAAGAGCCCATTAGAACCATTGATGAATCCTTTATACCAAAGCCATTCCGAGAGATCTTCCCATTAGCTATTTTGAAAGCATTTATTATGCACTCGTATTGATTGTGGATATATTTTTTTTTTACCTCCAAGCAGCACTGAGTCAACCCAGTCACTGCTATCAGCTGGACCCGTGATTTGATTCAAGAACAAGATGGACTTTGTTCTTTGGCAGGGAAGTTTCCCATGAAAAGTGGTGGTTGCTGTTCCATTACATCCCCACTCTCCACCTCCTTATGAAACCACTTCATTACACCCAGGTCAGGAGATGTTGGACCAGCCAACTTGAATTTACCTGGACTTACCTCAGCCACACTCTTCAAATATTGGCTGTTGACAGCAAATATTGACACAACTCTATTTTCCTTCTTAGGAAAGGCCTCCTGGGCTGCTTCTAAACTCTCCCATTCCCACCTTGGTCATCTGAAGAACCAGCTCTTGAACCACCAACTCACAACTCCTCTAAATGTGCTGCTTTTATAATATTGGTGCTGTTTGATGTCCCCTTTTTAAGTTCCTTGACTAAGGAATTGTTTCATCATCATTATATAACGTAGAAGTGCCATTCAACCTTGTCCCCAATACAGGCAGGAAATATTTCTCCAACATTTCTGCTTTTTCAGCTCCACAATATCTTTGGATCCACTGAGAGTAATTGGACTCCACTAAAATATTGTTCATCGAATTAAGCAGGATTAAAAAAAAAACCAACCCCAAAATCTTTGCTGCACAGGGAACATCAACTTTCTGGTGCTTTTAGAAGGGATGTTGGTCAACTGGGTTAAAAATCTCCCTGTCAGATATGGGAGGCTTCTTTGTTTATGTTTTTGGGGTTTTTTTTCCTTTTGGTCCAGCTCTTCTGCCAAGGTCAAAAGTGCCTTTCAGTAGGTCTGAAATGTTCTTCCAAAGCCAGAGCTCCATGTTCTTAAGTGGAGCTTCAAACAGCAGCAGAATATGCCCCTAGCTCCAAAAAAAACAGGATTTAGGGGTGATTTCTGTGATAGCAGATACTGCTGCTCTCAATGCAGCATTATTACATTACACAGGCTTTTTTCCTTGCTTTTTTCCCCTTCTTTTCCCCATTGTTCCATGGCAAACAAAGGAAAAAAGCAAAGTAATGATCCCTGGCAGAAATATTTACCCTTTCAAGCTTTGATCTGGAGAAGTCCTGGTGTTCAACGTCCACCTGGCTCCTCATTATTTCTCCATGATTAAAGATTTGCCCATTTAGGAGTGAATAAGAAGGGGGTAAATTGTTCAACAAGCTAAAGGTGGGACTAAGGGAGGAATTTCTGATGGTTAATCTGTTATCACACAAACTAATATTGTCATAGAGATGTTGGACATGGATTATTGCTTGTTCTTCCTCTAAAAAATATAATCCTGGCCCTGGTGAAGAAGGAGGGAAAGATGTGAAAGGTAGAAAACCATCAAATGGAGAGATAGGACTTGGTTTTCTAGCCAGGATCCCTTCAGCATTGTCTGAGAGGTGTTAAAAAAGGGTATTTGTGAGGTAATAAATAATAAAAATAAATAATTTCTAGGCTATTTCCCTTCTTTCCAGAGTGAGAGTTTTGTCACACGTCCCTTGGCTCTGGGATTGGGGCAGTTCCCAGTATTAGAGGGGTCACTATCATTGATTATTTTTTTCTCCTTGGTGAGCACATGGATGAAAATAATGTAGAAAAGGTACTTCTTGTGGTGGTTTATTTTTCCCTCCAGTTGTAACTGAAAACAAAAGGGCACAAAGTTCAACTTTCTCTGGGTCTTTCATTTAAGCCAAAGGCACTAAAATATCATCTGGGAGTAAATATATAAATATATTTTTTTTCCCATGGCTCTTTTTGTTTGTATGTTTTATTTTGTTGTTGTTTGGGTTTGGTTTTTGGTTTTGTTTTGGTTTATTTTGTTTTCTTTCTGATGACACACTATGAGTGTGGGCACATGGGAGGCAAATGATCCAAGAGCAATAAAGCTGACACCGATAATATGGGGGTAGGGAAGGGACAAGGGTGTTGTATAACTCTTTAGTAAGTGTTGATTGTGGACTTGACCAGATCAGGGTTGAAAACAAGGGCTCTGTATCCATATGTGCCAACCACTAAGTCAAGAGATGGAGCACAGAGGGAAAAATCACAGATATTTGGGAAAATAGAAACCTGGCTCCTTTCTGTAGACACTGAAGTGAAGAGTAGGAGGCCAATGTCTCACCCCAACACCTTGTGGTTGACCATCTGAAAGGGGATGACACACACAGGACAAGCTGGAAGTGCCACAAGGGGAAGAAAAACCCTTTATCGTGCACAACCCCCCTCTTGGTGAGTGGCTGAGAAGCCAAGAGCAAGGGGTGGTTCCGAGTCGTAGGGATTATAAAGGAACTGACCCCAAATACTCCCTCATTCACTCGGGAGAGGGTTGGTGGACACATGGCCAGGGTCAGGAGGGTTTTGGAGGGGTGTGGGGCTGTGCTAGAGTTCACAGCTAAGGATCCTGATGAGGAATGAGGAAATTTTCAAGCCCTCAAGAGGTCTGGAGGGTTTCATCTTGTAATAACACTGGAGTTGCAGGACCTTGGGTACACTTGGCACTAGAAGTCACTGTCAGTGTGAAATCCTGGCTTTACTGGGAACCAGTGTGAGTATTACCATTGATTTCAGGGGGGTTAAAAATTCCTCCTCTCTCTGTGGTTCATCCTTTCCCCTCCCAGGAGTTTATTATTGTCCATTGATCCCCATCCACTGGATGTATTTCTGGCTCAAACTCCAGATCACTGTTACAGGGGATGAATCACATAAGAGACACAAAATACATTACCCAGTACACACTGTTCTAGGACAGCAACACTCATCATTGCATCCTTGATTGTAGCACTGAGGGACATACTTGACTTGGAGCATGAGAGCAGCAAAAGGAAATTCTCCTGTAAAATCAGATTCTGCCTTCAATATCTCACTGAAACAGGCTCTGAAAAGACCTTTAAGCCCACACATATCTGCAGAGAGGCAGCTCGGTGAGGTGACACCTGAGGGGAGGTGAGTGACTTTGGATCAGTTGTGTTGCCCCAAGGGAATGGCCTCATGGCTTGTGTTTTAGTAGATAAATGGGACCTTTGCTGCAGCACGTGTGGAAATGTGCAGGAGGGTTGTGGAAAGCTGTGGGAGCTGTCAGGTGACAGCCAGGACCAGCTTCCAGCTATAAATACACCACATTTTATCCATTGCATGGAAGCCCTTTCATTGAAAGCCTCCTGCTCCTCCAGACCTCACTCAGGACACTCTGGTTCTGCTCCTTGCTGGATATTCCAGCTACTTAATCTGTTGCCAGATTTATTCACGTCTCCTCAAATGCACCATTAAAAGGTCTCCTCCTTTATGTCATGCCTGGCAGATGGGTTGAGCTGTAGTTTTGCAAGCCCAAGAGGGACTCAAAGCCAATAGTTCCTACAACCCAGGCCAGTGATGCAAGGAGGAGATCTCCTATTTTTGATGGGATCAGAAAAAGTAAGAACAAGCATCTGACGTGGAAAGTGTTCCTGTGGTAGAAAATCTGACTCTGGTAGGACATCTGGCTGTGGTAGGAATCTTCCAAGGACTCACATTATTGAAAAGGTCACATGGAGAAATTTCCTCCCTGTTTCTTTATAGAGTTAAGAAACCATCTAAATGTGGAATATACCTTTTGCTTCCCAATGATTTGTGTTCTTTTACATCAATGTATGATGCCAAGATTTCCATTTATGTCATGAATAGTTCAGCCTGGAGAAAAGGAGGCTCAGGGGAGACCTTCTGGCTCTCAACAACTCCCTGCAAGCAGGTCAGAGACAGGTAGAGTTGGTCTCTTCTCGCAGTAGAACAAGAAGAAACAGCCTCAGGTTGCCCCAGGGGAGGTTGAGGTTGGAGCTGAGGAACAATTTCTCCCCCAAAAAGGGTTGTGAAGGGCTGGGCAGGGCAGTGATGGAGTCCCCAGCCCTGGAGGGGTTTCCAAGGTGTGGAGATGTGGTGCTGAGGGACAGGGGTTAGTGGTGCCCTGGCAGGGATGGGGAAAGGTTGGACTCAATGATCTTAAAGGTCTCTTCCAACAACAGTGATTCTATGACTCTATATAAGAGCATCTCCAGCACCTCCTGTCTGGGTGGCATCATTGGGGACATTATGTGGCTGCTCAGGGACTGGATTCCTCCTGCTTCTGACCTGTGGATCTATCCCTGGGTTGGCATAAATGCAGGAACTGAAACCTTTCAGAATATTTTCCTTTCTTCAGTAGGTTGAATCATATCCCTTTCCATTTAAGTCCCAGGTCTCTATAGCCCTCTTACCTCAGGTGAACCATGTGAGTTAGAATCTTCCAGTCACAGACACCATGTTTGTAAAGCAAGGTCTGCTGGGTGGACCTGCAAAACAGCTTCTTTAATGTCCTTAAATGATCCTTTAATGTCCTTAATGATCCTTGCCCCATTCCCCAACCAGATGCCTGCCCTCTGAAATCAGCTCAGCACAGGGATGGCATTTCAGGTGGGGGAGGGATGAGCAAATGTCTTGTGTCACTCTCACTGCTCCTGATCTCACGCCCTGATCTGAGGGTTTGGTTTTCCTCCTCTTGCCTATTACATGGGATTTGTGCTTCAGAAGGGAGGTTCTGGTCCTAGGGTCACCTACCCAGAGCTGCCATCAGTTGTCTTGCTGAGCAGTGAGAGGTTTAATGGTGTCAACATCCACATTCAGGCAGCAACGTCCCATGCCTCATTCTCTTTTTACAGTGATTTTAAGTCAGCTGTTCCTGATGGGGAGGAGTAAAATCAGAGCCATGTTCTCTATTCTTATCTCTCCTGGCCTGGCTGGGTGGCTGGAGTTGCAGATTGTGAATTTGGAAGGTAAAGCAAAGTGGATATGCTGCAATTAGACCTCTGTGGGCTGATAACACTCCAAGCAGAAGATCTGCTTGTCCATCATTTTCTGTTCAGGTCCTTAAGAAAAAGGAGAGAAGAACAATTCTGGGGGGGAGGTATCTAGATGACAGCCAGTCATCCACATCCATGAAGTCCTGGGCCTCCAGCAAGTAGCAAGCCACAGGATAAGGAGGACATCAAGGTTCTGGAGAGGGTGCAGAGAAGGGCAACGAAGCTGGTAGGAGGTCTGGAGAACACGTCTTATGAGGAGCACCTGAGGGAACTGGGATTGTTCAGCTTGGGGAAGAGGAGGCTGAGAGGAGACCTCAGTGCTCTCTACAACTACCTAAAAGGAGGTTGTGGTGAGGCTGGGGTTGGGCTCTTCTCCCATATAATTAATGACAGGACAAGAGGTGATGGCCTCAAGTTGCACCAGGGGAGGTTTAGGTTGGACATTAGGAAGAAGTTCTTTGCTGACAGAGTGGTCAGGGACTGGCCCAGGCTGCCCAGAGAGGTGCTGGAGTCACCATTCCTGGAAGGCTTCAACAAACGAGTAGATGTGGCACTTCAAGACATGGTCTAGAGATCAGGGAGATGTTGGAGAAAGGTTGGACTTGATGATCCTGGAGGTCTTCTCCAGCCTGGATGATTCTATGATTTTAAGATGCTAATATTGAGCCTTTCATTGACTTGTATCTGAGACAGACCTCACTAAGGGTAGCCCAGCAAAGTGACTGTCCTTTCTTCTGCCTTCTACATGGCTCAACATGAGAGGCATCACCTCTTATCTTGCTACTCTTCTTGTGAGGGGTTTTTTAAGCTTCTCTCTTAGCTGCATATGCTTCCCTTCCTTCCTTCCTTCACGCCCAGCAGAGCCAGCCAAGAATCCACANTCAGAGACAGGTAGAGTTGGTCTCTTCTCGCAGTAGAAGAAGAAGAAACAGCCTCAGGTTGCCCCAGGGGAGGTTGAGGTTGGAGCTGAGGAACAATTTCTCCCCCAAAAAGGGTTGTGAAGGGCTGGGCAGGGCAGTGATGGAGTCCCCAGCCCTGGAGGGGTTTCCAAGGTGTGGAGATGTGGTGCTGAGGGACAGGGGTTAGTGGTGCCCTGGCAGGGATGGGGAAAGGTTGGACTCAATGATCTTAAAGGTCTCTTCCAACAACAGTGATTCTATGACTCTATATAAGAGCATCTCCAGCACCTCCTGTCTGGGTGGCATCATTGGGGACATTATGTGGCTGCTCAGGGACTGGATTCCTCCTGCTTCTGACCTGTGGATCTATCCCTGGGTTGGCATAAATGCAGGAACTGAAACCTTTCAGAATATTTTCCTTTCTTCAGTAGGTTGAATCATATCCCTTTCCATTTAAGTCCCAGGTCTCTATAGCCCTCTTACCTCAGGTGAACCATGTGAGTTAGAATCTTCCAGTCACAGACACCATGTTTGTAAAGCAAGGTCTGCTGGGTGGACCTGCAAAACAGCTTCTTTAATGTCCTTAAATGATCCTTTAATGTCCTTAATGATCCTTGCCCCATTCCCCAACCAGATGCCTGCCCTCTGAAATCAGCTCAGCACAGGGATGGCATTTCAGGTGGGGGAGGGATGAGCAAATGTCTTGTGTCACTCTCACTGCTCCTGATCTCACGCCCTGATCTGAGGGTTTGGTTTTCCTCCTCTTGCCTATTACATGGGATTTGTGCTTCAGAAGGGAGGTTCTGGTCCTAGGGTCACCTACCCAGAGCTGCCATCAGTTGTCTTGCTGAGCAGTGAGAGGTTTAATGGTGTCAACATCCACATTCAGGCAGCAACGTCCCATGCCTCATTCTCTTTTTACAGTGATTTTAAGTCAGCTGTTCCTGATGGGGAGGAGTAAAATCAGAGCCATGTTCTCTATTCTTATCTCTCCTGGCCTGGCTGGGTGGCTGGAGTTGCAGATTGTGAATTTGGAAGGTAAAGCAAAGTGGATATGCTGCAATTAGACCTCTGTGGGCTGATAACACTCCAAGCAGAAGATCTGCTTGTCCATCATTTTCTGTTCAGGTCCTTAAGAAAAAGGAGAGGAGAACAATTCTGGGGGGGAGGTATCTAGATGACAGCCAGTCATCCACATCCATGAAGTCCTGGGCCTCCAGCAAGTAGCAAGCCACAGGATAAGGAGGACATCAAGGTTCTGGAGAGGGTGCAGAGAAGGGCAACGAAGCTGGTAGGAGGTCTGGAGAACACGTCTTATGAGGAGCACCTGAGGGAACTGGGATTGTTCAGCTTGGGGAAGAGGAGGCTGAGAGGAGACCTCAGTGCTCTCTACAACTACCTAAAAGGAGGTTGTGGTGAGGCTGGGGTTGGGCTCTTCTCCCATATAATTAATGACAGGACAAGAGGTGATGGCCTCAAGTTGCACCAGGGGAGGTTTAGGTTGGACATTAGGAAGAAGTTCTTTGCTGACAGAGTGGTCAGGGACTGGCCCAGGCTGCCCAGAGAGGTGCTGGAGTCACCATCCCTGGAAGGCTTCAACAAACGAGTAGATGTGGCACTTCAAGACATGGTCTAGAGATCAGGGAGATGTTGGAGAAAGGTTGGACTTGATGATCCTGGAGGTCTTCTCCAGCCTGGATGATTCTATGATTTTAAGATGCTAATATTGAGCCTTTCATTGACTTGTATCTGAGACAGACCTCACTAAGGGTAGCCCAGCAAAGTGACTGTCCTTTCTTCTGCCTTCTACATGGCTCAACATGAGAGGCATCACCTCTTATCTTGCTACTCTTCTTGTGAGGGGTTTTTTAAGCTTCTCTCTTAGCTGCATATGCTTCCCTTCCTTCCTTCCTTCACGCCCAGCAGAGCCAGCCAAGAATCCACATTCTGCAACTGTTGTCACTGTTGTCACTGTTTCTGATGCTGGAAAAGCAACAGCCAAGGAAAGAGGCCAAAACCAGCTAAAATGTGTCAGGTTTTGGGGCTGCTGTAAGGTGGGGAAAGGGTCTTGTTTCCCCAGCAGCCAAATCACCGATGACAGTTGAAATCAAGCAGTGGTTTCTATTTTTATTCTTCTGTTCTCTCTACCTTGCCTCCATCATATACTGTTGTAAAAAGAAAGCAGGATCCTATTGTTTGCACTGCCTGGGGAAAACCAGAAATATGGGATTTTTCTGCAGAGCCTGTGGGATAAGAACTGAAGCAAGAACATCACTCTCCTCTATTATATGGCACACAAGATGGTCTAACTCTGGCAACCTGATTTTTGTAGGATTTGGTTAAGTCTCACATGGCTACTTCACCTGGATGAAGATATTAGGTTGGTTTGTTCACCTTGTGATGCTGATCATTGAACATCCACACTCTGGTAAGACTCTGAGCACCTTCACCTTGTGGATGGTGCAGCTCATGGATGTTCTGGTGAACAACACCCACCTCTGTGTCTGGGCTCAGCATGAGCAGAACACTCTCCACACACCACTCAGCTCTCACTGTCTTAAGCTGTTGCTTGTTTTTGGTGGTGTCCTCTTCCTCTGACAAGTGGGTTCACTCTGTCAGGTCATCTTGAAGGTGCTTTGCTCAGAGCAGCCAGGAGAAGCTCCTTGTTTCCACCTCTGGAGGTTGATGCCTGTTATAAATCAGTGGAAGGACTCTTTGGCTTGATGAGCATTGATTAATGAGCTTCTTTAAGGGTTTGATTCAGCCAAGTCAACAGGAGCTTCTCCAGGAGCTTCCATGTTCTTTGGACCAAGCCCTCTTGGTTTATTTATTTTACTCCACTGTTGACACCTGAGGCACCTCTAGCAGCTGCGTTCTCCACCTTGGAGATGACATGAAGTTTCTTCTCCTTCCTTCACCCAACCTTGCTGTGGGTTTTCCTCCAGCTGTGCTGCAAAAGTCAGAGCAGGTCCTTTGCATCCAGCACCCTGGAGGCACGAAACTGGTGGAGGGAGGGTTGCCCCACACCAGCACCCAGCCCTCTCACCACCTCCACTCCTGAGAGGTGAGATGAAGGAACCCAGGAGGAGGGAGGGAGCATCTCTCCATGGGGAAATGGCAGGGACCAAGCTGGTCCTCAGAGCCAGGGGACAGCAGGACAAGGCAATGAAAAGAGCAGATACATCCACTTTGAAGCAAACTTCTTCATGCCACAGAGCAGCACAGATCATGAAAAGCATCTCCACCCGACCTGCTCCTTCCTCAAGCCCACAGCAACCCATCAGTGCATGTGGAAAGATGATTCCAGGCAGCAAATTTTGGAAATCCAACCCTCCTGGGTTGCTCCCAGCATGGAAGGTGAAGCTCTGCTTGGGTCGTTGTTCTTTAAGATCTGAAATGGCTTTTGTATCATGGTTTGACTTGCACATGATGATGCTCATTTGTTTTGGATCAGGTGTTTTCCCACTTGTATAAACTATAGAGCTGGTGATCCATTTCTGGTCAGGTTGGGACATATCTAGTGTGTCCAGGAGGCTTTAACAGCTCTTAATAAATGAGATTGACCTTCTTGCATCCTTTCTGTACTTAAAGATGTCTACAAGAAAGATGGGGAGGGACTTTTGAGCAGGGCCTGTTGGGACAGGACAAGGGGTGATGGTTTGAAACTAAAAGAGGGAGATTTAGACTGGATATAAGGAAGAAATTGTTGGTGCTGAGGGTGGTGAGAGCCTGTGCCAGGTTGCCCAGAGAGGTGGTGGCTGCCCCATCCCTGGAACCATTGCAGGGGAGGTTCTGAGCAACCTGAGATAGTTGCAGATGTCCCTGCTCAGTGCAGGGGGTTGGACTGGATGCCCTTGAAAGGTCCCTTCCCACCCAACCCATTCCATAATTCTATGATTATGAATGATTTAAAGGCCTTAACCAAGACAGGGCATCACTGTGCTGCTGAGTGTGGTGCCCAACAGAGAGGTGAGACCATATTTGCTCCCTTAAATGTGCAATATCTAAGGAGAAACTGAAAAATCAAGGAAAAAAAAAGTGGTTTAACACGTTGGCAGGGAATGATTGAATGGTTTGTGGGAGGACACATGGGGCCCTTGCAGCATCTGGATGTGACTCCAGATCAGGAGGTATCTAGTTGCTCTCCAAGCCTTCTGGCAGTGTGACCTTGGCACAACCAACAGCTGCTCCCTCTCCCCCATCTGTCTTTAAGGCCCCTTTTAAAGGGATGGGGGAAAAAAATCTCCGTGATGAAAACAGCACAAGAAAGGGCTGAGGGAAAGGGCTCATGTCTCCTGCAGCTCTTTCTGGCCCATCCTTCAACCCTCTTGGCAGGAGGAGAACATTAATGGTGGGGAGAGAGGAGGAGATTAATGCACAGACCTTTCAAGCAAGTTCTGACATGTGTGAGCCCTGCTCAGCTGGCTGGATTTCTGTCTTAGATAAATACTGATTGATAAAAAGCTGCCAAGTGTTTAAACAACCAGCTTAGGAACATTTGGCAGGGTTTTTTTTAGGAGTTTCCTAGTTTTTCTGCAGCAAGACCATCCCATCTGCAGCATCCAACGTTGTCCAAAAGGACGTGATGGAGGGATCAGAGATTTCAGCTTCTTATCCCCTGTGGGTCCTTACAAGCATCATTAAAAGCAGCCTTTTCATGCTTACCCCGTGAGGATGAGATGCTGCTTTCTTCCCATCCCATCTCCATATTTTCCTTTCCAGTGGAGAGAACCACTCATGGAAAGACAGCCCTTCATCACTGGTGGAAAAATGCTGATTTTTCCATGTCCTGTGGCTTCTGTGAAACGTCACCTGGAAATAACACAGAAAATGGCTTTAGAAACACAGTGAGTGCCACAAGAAGTACATGGACCTGTTGGAGCAGGTCCAGAGGAGGCCACGAAGATGATCCAAGGGCTGGAAGCTGTGAGGCCAAGCTGAGAGTTGAGGTTGGGCAGCCTGGAGAAGAGGAGGCTCCAGGGAGACCTTCTGGTGGCCTTCCAGTATCTAAAGGGGGCCTACAAGAGAGCTGGGGAGGGACTTTGTACAAGGGCTTGTAGTGATAGGATGAGGGGGGATGGTTTCAACCTGGAAAAAGGGACATTTAGATTAGAAATTAGGAAGAAGTTCTTCACTCTGAGGGTGGTGAGACCCTGGCACAGGTTGCCCAGGGAAGCTGTGGATGCTCCATCCCTGGAGGTGTTCAAGACCAGGTTGGATGGGGCTTGGAGCAACCTGGTCTAGTGGGAGGTGTCCCTGCATAGGGGGATTGGGACTAGATGATCTTTGAGGTCCCTTCCAACCCAAACCATTCTGTGATTCTATTAAATCCATATAAAAATTTTAGTAATGGGTCTAATTATGAAAATTGGTGCTTACCTGAGTCTCACCCACAAAATCTGTGCTTTCCAGAGGTACCTTTGGTCTCTGCAGGAATCTGCCTGTTTAAATGAAAGAAAAGAAATATCTCAGCGATTAGAACCCTTCTTTTTGTGACACGTTTTCTCCTTAACCTCACAAATGTCCTAAAACATCATCTGCAGCAGACAATGAGGAGAAATATGTAGTAGTCCTGAGGAACTGGAGCTGTGCCCAAATCCTTGCTCTGCGAGGAGAATATAGGGCAAAAATGACATTACTGGAACTTCTTGAAGGTCAATGACCATAGACAGAAATTTTATTAGGGAACATTAATCAGATTGAGGCTGATGTGAGGAGTTGGCTTCAGCTCTGCTTGGCAGCATGAAGCTTGTGCAGCCAAGTGCCACAGATGCTGAGAGATTCCTTCATATGGGATGAGCCAAGTCCTGCGTGCTGCCAAGGGCTTCCTCTGAAGTTCTTGAGAACCTGGAACGTGTGGCACTTGGCAAGACCCAGCTTGCTGTAGAACCCTTTGGAAAGGACAAGGTTTGCACCCCCACACCTGGAGTAAACTCACTGTGGGCTCAGTCTTGCCGTTGGCCAACGCAAGTTGACATCAGCATCATGGTGTAGGAAAGTTTCTAAGGCAGGGTGGGGAGTCTCCAGCCTATTTACAGAATGGGATTTCATTCATCCAGCCCTGATCACATGGCTCCTTCTTCTATGGTTTTACAATAAAGTCTTGGCTGATGTGCTAGTAAATCCCATTTTGCCCTGAGGAAGGAAGAGCTTCCCCACCATTGTTGCTGAGAAACATCAGATCTCTGCTGGGAAACATGCAGAGGGACTCAGCAGCTACTCAACCAGCCCTAGACTTGGCATTGACTTTGTAAGCACTGAAAAGGCCTGAACTTGGTTAAACCTTCACACCAAATCCAGGCAGAGAATGGAAAAAAGGGAGATTTTCCCTCTTCCACCTGTGGGTGTCAACTTTTTAAGCTCCAGAGCCAAACGTGCTGATGAGATGGGCACTCACCTCTTAGGAGAAGGTCCCCCCAGCTGCCCAGCACCTCAGCTGTGCAGAAGGGTAGCTCAGGTATTGCTGGAGTTGTGGTAGTAGTTAGGAGTCACAGAATCATTTAGGTTGGAGAAGACCTCTAGGATCAAGTCCAACCTTTCTCCAACATCTCCCTGACCCCTAGACCATGTCTCAAACCTCCACAGCTACTTGTTTGTTGAAGCCCTCCAGGGATGGGGACTCCACCACCTCCCTGGGCAGCCTGTTTCTGTTCCTAACAAGGAGAGGATGAGCTCTCATGGCCAAGACCAACAGCAGAAGAAAAGAACCAAGGCCAGAACTTCCCTGCCAAATCTATTTGCTGATATTTTGTGTTTTGAAGCACCTTTTTACATATTTTCCTGAAGCCACATCCACCAGCATTGTCATGAGGGTTTAAAGAACCATTTCTGCTACCAACCTTGCTCACCTTCTGACTGCTGATTCTTATCTCTGAGTTGAGCAAAGTACATGAAACAAGTTTCCATCTGATCAGGAAGCAGGTTGAGATAAGCAGCAATTGTTTGGCCAGTGTAGGATGCAAAGGAGATCACAGGGACCTTGCGTCAGCCCTGCACAAACAGCAAGCCCACGAGAAGCAATAATCAGGGCTCACCCCAAGGTGTTGGGTGTGCATCTGGTTTGGTCAGGATGTGACTAAACCCCTGGCACAGAGGTGCCAATGAGCTTGGGCACAGATCCCAGGTTGTTCCTCCTCCAGCAACCACCTGGGTCCTGCCATGTGCAACCATGTTCATATGGAGCTCTGGGAGGTTGGTTGGGAGGACCCTGCTCCTGCAGCAGAATCATAGGCTGGTTTGGGTTGGAAGAGATCTCCAAAGGTCATCTAGTCCAACCCCCTACAAGAAGCAGGGACATCTCTACCTAGGGCAGGTTGCTCAGAGCCCCATCAAGCCTGACCTTGAATGTCTCCAGGGATGGGGCCTCCACCACCTCTCTGAGCAACCTCTTCCACTGATCAACCTCCCTCCTATTAAAGATCTTTTTCCTGATGTCCAACCTAAATCTCCCCTTTTCTAGCTTAAAACCTTTTCCCCTCATCCTATAGAATCATAGAATGTATTGGGTTTAGAGGCTACAAAGTGCTCTAGCTTGGCATGGTGGCTTTGCAGACCCTACAGCCTTCTGAAGGATCCCTGCCTGGGGTGATGGGCCAGAAGGTGTGAATCAAGAGTTAGAGGAAGACAACAAAGTTCAAACCTGTGTTGCTGAACACTGCTTGGAATTCCCTGGAGCTTTCAAGGATGACAAGTATTAAACATCTCCCTTCCTCAGAGTCCATCTTTCCCAAATGCCACTTGGTGGAATCATAGAATAGAATCATAGAATAGAATTGTCAAGGTTGGAAGGGACCTCAAAGATCATCCAGTTCCAACCCCCCTGCCATGGCAGGGACACCTCCCACTAGACCAGGTTGCTCCAAGCCCCATCCAGCCTGGCCTTCAAAATGTCCAGGGATGGGGCTTCCAGCACCTCTCTGGGCAACCTGTGCCAGTGTCTCCCCACCTTCATGGGGAAGAACTTCTTCCTAACATCTCATCTCAATCTCCTCACCTCTAGTTTTGACCCATTCCCCCCATGTGTATTCCCCATGGGAATACCATGTGTCCAACCAGGGCTTTCCTGGGGAAAACATTCCCCAGAAAGTTTGGACGTTCCCAATCCTGGAAAAATACTGCCGGAGGTGGAGATCAGGAGAAAAACCCAGGAAGATGTTTCCTATGACCACGAGATGGCAGCTGGAGCCTGGGAAGTTGGGTTTTTTTGCAGCTACAGCAGCTCCCATGGAAAACTGTCATTTGCCAGCCCAGTTTTAAATTGCACAAGACAAGAGCTTGTGTTGGGGAATATGCACCTGCCCTGCTTTGGCTTTGAACCTCTCATGGGTGTGTTCAAAGCTGGTGAGCTCCAGAATATCTGGTTACCCCTTTCCCAGCTCCTTGGAGCCTTCCTCCATTAGTCGGTATCAAAGACATGGTTGAACCAAGGTAGTCCCAGTTGATAGGAGAACAGCAGCATGGCTGGTTCAACATGGATCTTTGGATCTAGGCTGGTCTTGTTAAGATCATGGTTTCATAGAATCATTTTGGTTGGGAGAGACCTTTAAGATCATCAAGTCCGAACATTCCCCCATCCCTGCCAGGGCACCACTAACCCCTGTCCCTCAGCACCACATCTCCACACCTTGGAAACCCCTCCAGGGCTGGGGACTCCACCACTGCCCTGCCCAGCCTGGCACAGCCCACAACAACCCTGCCCACCAACAATTTGTTCCTCAGCTCCAACCTAAACCTTCCCTGGGGCAACTTGAGGTTGTTTCCTCTTGTCCTACCACTTGTTCCTTGGGAGAAGAGCCCGACCCCACCTGGCTCCAACCTCCTGTCAGGGAGTTGTGCAGAGCCAGAAGGTCTCCCCTGAGCCTCCTTTGCTCCAGGCTCAACCCCCCCAGCTCCCTCAGCTGCTCCTCACCACACTCCTGCTCTAGACCCTTGGACACTCTTCAGCCCCTCAATGTCCTCCTTGAGGTGAGTGGCCTAAAGTCCTTCTTGCAATGAAGGATCCTTGTGGAGGCCAGAGAAATGTGAACTGGAAAGTGAAGGTTTAGTGCAGAAATAAATTATCCTGGTAGAAAAAAGGAATAAGCTTTTACACAGATGGACTTTAAGACCTCAGAAGAAGCACATGCAGTGGTCAAGGTGGTGGTTTGGAAGCCCTGCTGTGAAGCTGTTTGATCTGGAGCCAGCCTACATGAGCAGTGTCAATGCTCTTGGCTGCTTTCCCCAGCAGTGACAGCATGGCAGGCTCCATCCCCACCTTCCACAGCTGCTCAGCATATGCCAGTGCCACATGGGAACCCTGTCCTTGCATAATGGAAAATATGCTAATATTTCCCTATTGCTGCCCTGGGGGGAGATCTTCACATGACGTGCAGCTTTCCCTGCCCATCTTCACTCTGCTCCAGCTCTGGATTTCCCTGGTGAGCTGCTGTTTCCCCAGTTGGGGTGGTGGGAATCATAGAATCAGGTTGGAAGGGACCTTCAAGATCATCTCGTTCCAACCCCCCTGCCATGGCAGGGACACCTCCCACTAGAGCAGTTGCTCCAAGCCCCATCCAACCTGGTCTTGAACACATCCAAGGATGGAGCATCCCC
The DNA here is from genome assembly GCA_013401335.1 of Brachypteracias leptosomus. NCBI lineage: Eukaryota > Metazoa > Chordata > Aves > Coraciiformes > Brachypteraciidae > Brachypteracias > Brachypteracias leptosomus. The sequence continues at coordinate 607,496 of VYZX01001609.1, read as the reverse complement.
AGCTTCTCTGGGCAACCTGTGCCAGGGTCTCCCCACCCTCCTGGGGAAGAACTTCTTCCTAACGTCTAATCATGCCACCGAGGGCTGCAGGGCTGAGGGATTTCTCAGCTGATAAGGTAACAGCACCTTAAAAACCAACAGAAAAAGGTGTTCAGCTCCTGCTTTGTGTTATTGTCCCCTCTGAGCTGCTGGTTGGCACGACTGGAGCTGGAGGAAGGTGAAGTGATCCACCCACACCCCAAGTTAGGACAGATCTAGCCCTTCTAAAGCCACCCATGATGCCTCCTGCCAGAAGAAAACGTACCTGCTCCTCCTCCTCATATCACCTTCTTTTTATGTGCCACGAGCAGATCGTTCCTGGGAGCCATCAAGCTTCTTGCAGCAGCAGGAGGGATTTCTTGGCAACCAGGAGATGGTTGGAAACAGCCACGGTGGGAATGCTGAACAGAACAAGGAGGAAATTGTTTTTAGCCATGGAAAAAGAACCATCCCAGTGATTTCTGTGCTCCTTCAATGGTTGGGGTTGTGGAATGGAAGCCACCACTGCTCTGGGTGAATTTGTTTGCTACGTGTTTTATAGGAACAGAGCCAGAGATGAGCTGTGAGCTGCTTCCTCCCCTGACCTACCCTGAGTTATTTACAAAGGTTTAGACCCAGTTGAAGCAAAGATGGATTTTGGAGCCTGCTGGTTAATATCTTGCAGCTGCTCCTCTGAGCCCAGATCCAAAGACCAGCAACGTTACCAGGCACCTTCCTCCTGACATCAGGGGGCATTAGGATGGGATTTATGCACTTGGCAGAGGTTTTCTAATAATTTATTGAAACACTGGAGAGAGCAGCCGTGATTCAAGTGAGGGAGAGGGTTCAAGGTTAGAGCTCTCCTGAGTGCCAAGTCTTGGGGGTTCACCTTGGGAATGATACAGTCTTGATGAGAAAGGGACAACTCCTGCCCCATTCTCCCCTCACCTTCAAAGCTGTTGTATCCCAATTACATTCCCTTGCTGTCCCTGGGGCTCTGTGGGCTCTCAAGAGTTGGGTGGTGGAGCTGATGGATGCACATTGCTCCTGTCCCACTGTTTTCTGAGCATTATCTACAACCACCAACCTAACTACCTGTGGATGCAGGCCAGCGTCAGCTTCTTGAGATGATTCACCTGATCCATTGCATTTGAGTGTCTTGATATGAAACAGGAGCTAGGATACCAATTAATGTATCCTAGAGAAGAAGGAGGAAATTAAAACAACAGGAAAATGATCTCATAAATGCCATTAGGGATGGTGAACCCCAAAGCCTGAAAGATTGAAGGTGGTTAAGGAAGATAGAGAAGCAAAGGATTCAATGGGTAGGAGATAATGGAGGTTTGGGTTACGTGGAGATGGGAGGGGACACTGAGAAATGTCAACCAACACCAGCTCTTAGTCATTGTAGAGGCCAGTATCTCCCCATGGTAGAGCTGTCAGGGTGCAGGGATGACCCTGGGAATGCAGCTCTACTGCTTGCTGGGCAGTGGGACACTGGAGGAGGAGTAGACCTTTGCTCTGCTAAGTCATAAAGCTCTTCTGAAGCTTTTGGGTCATCCTCAGCATCTCCTGAGCCCCATCAATGCTCAGTACAAGGCAGACACACACGGTGACTCATGAGCTGTAATGTCCCAGTTGTACCCACTGCTAGAGATGACCTAGAGTGAGGCCACTGGAGTTCTTTCTACCTTCCTGTCCTGGTAGGACTTGAGTTGAAGATCCTTGAGCAAGCATGAGCTTGGTGCAGAACCAGTTGTGCCCTCCCCAGAGAGCACATGAACCCTTTCACCCCATGCAAAACTGCAACAACTGGGTTGGACTTCATGAGCTGAGCTTGGATTTGGCAAACCAGTGGGTGAAAGACTTGGAAGACCTCCTGGTTTTAAGACCCATGAGCATGCAAAGAGCAGCTCCTTCAAGCAACGGGCTCTCTTGAAGCTGTTGGGGCAGCCAAGTAGCATCAGTATCTTCTTGGGATGTTTCTTCTGTAGCTTGGCTAAGGGAAGCACCTGCACAGCTGCCAGCCCATCCCTTGGCTTGATGCACAGAAGCTGGGCTGATATGGGTCCTGTCTAACTGGAGATGGGCTTGTAGCTGTGCCCCAGTTGTATGAAGGCCTCAAAAAAAAAATAATTAGGACATCCCTGAGTGTTTGTTTCCATAGTCATCCCTAGAATGTAGAAATCACAGCCTCCAGCTTTATTTCTGGTAGATGTCTTGGTCCTTTTCTCATTGTGCTCCTCCAGGTTCCCAAATTCCTGTGCACCTAAAGTGAGAGGTTGCTGAAAGCAAATTGCCCAGAGAGGTTGTGGAGTCTCCTTCTCTGGAGACATTCCAAAGGGGCCTGGACACAATCCTGGGCCCCCTGCTCTGGGGGAGCTGCTGGAGCAGGGGGGGTGGATGAGATGATGTCCAGAGGTCCCTGGATTCTGTAAACAGAGCCATTCCCAGCCTTTTTGGGAAGCTGGTATCAGTTGATTTCTTCTCAGACGTTCCTTTTGGTGCTGCTTCCTTATCACTATTCCAGCAGCAATAAATAGAAAGATAAATCAGTGTTTTCCCAGCAGTTCCCATAGCTGGAGTGGAAGTGATCCCCATGCCATGGTCCCTTCAACCATCAGAGGACAGAGCTCTCCTGCCACCTCATGGACATCTCAGCAAACGAGGAGGAATTTTCCAACAGGAAGGGAGGATTATGATGAATTTTTCTTCGAATCTATTTCAGCAGTTGAGAATCGAGCTGAGTATTAACCAGATTAATATTTTTTTGTGTGTGGGGGTGCCTTTTATGCAGCCTTTTGATTATGCAGCTTTCCTAATGAACTCAATGTGGTCGTTTCCGATTTGGCCCCCGTAGCATCTGGCAGGGAGCCCCCGGCTGAATTGGGAGCCTTGCAGCATCCAGATTGGAGTCCTTCTCCTTGGCACAGCTTCTCCTCCTGCTGATGGAAGCTTGAAAGAAAAAAATAAAATAAAATAAAAATACCATGACATCTGAAACGCTGCCAAAACCCAACAACATGCTCGTTGGCTGCCATCGATTGTGCAATGCAAACCTCTTCAGATGAGTTCTGAAAGGGCCCTGCACCTGCTTGCAAGGAAACTACCTTGTCACATGGTGACATGTTTGGTTAAATCAGATTTATTATTATTAATTATTATTATTATTATTTAGCTTCGGAATGTGGGTTTCTCCTCTTTGTTTTCTCCTCTTTATCCCCTTTTTCTCCTTCCTCCACCTCAAGATTCCTCCACAAAACATGGAATGGGGCTCTGAGTAACCTGATCTAGTGGGAGGTGTCCCTGCCCATGGCAGGGGGGTTGGAACTGGATGATCTTGAAAGTCCCTTCCAACCCTGGTGATTCTATGATTCTAAATTACACGATGCATTTCCCACCCTCTGGTTTTGATAGCTCCTTGTGGTCTATCTATGGTGAGGGCTTGGGTGATGGGGTGCATTTGGTTGTCCCCTCAAGGGACTGCTGCCCATCATACCCAAGCACCAGATAAACCCCAGTTTGGCCCAACTGGGAGATGCCTGCAAGGTCATAGAATGTTTGAGGCTGGAAGGGACCTCTAGAGCTCATCTGGTCCAACCTCCCTACACAAGCAGGGACATCTCTACCTAGGGCAGGCTGCTCAGAGACCCATCAAGCCTGACCTTGAATGACTCCAGGGATGGGGCCTCCACCACTTCTCTGGGCAGCCCATTCCCCTGATCTATCACCCTCAGATTAAAGAGCTTTTTTCTAATATCCAGCCTAAATCTCTCCTTTCCCAGCTTAAAACTGGTCCTATCATTACAAACCCTGTAACCATGTTGGTCCACCCAGCTCTTCACTACCTGCTGCTGGACTGAAGAGGGCTCTGCTGTCTGGCCAAAACAAGCTCTCCTGCCTGCCACAAAGAAAGGAAGTTTCTCCTTCCATTTGATTTGTTCCAGTTGTTTTTCCAGGTAGATTTCAGCTCCACAGGTGCTTTGCTGGGGTGGGAATGTGAGACAGGGCTGGATGTCGCAGGTGGGCCAGGAGAAGCCTCCTGAGGAACACGTGGGATGGCTTCATTTTGCTCCCACCTGGTAGATCAAAGTGCTGCTCAGAGATAACGTCAAGCAAGTCGCCTTCCAGGTGTCACAGAGAGAAGGTGCTTTGCTCAGGTTACACTTACCTGCTGCTCCTGCTTTGCTGCCACCCAAACAACATGTGCTCCCTTCAAGGAGCCTTCTTGAAAGACCTTTTCCTGGTTTTCAGAGGGGTGGCAACATGGTCTCACCTCCTTCTACCTTTGTCCAGTTGTTTTTTGAGCCCCTTCATGCTTTTTCTGTCCCCAAAAGGGGACAGAGAGGCTGGTGTTCCCCATAAATAACCAAAAAGCCATCTTGGTTTGCTTCAACCAATATCTGGCAACCTGGCCCATGGGCAAGTTGGGACTGTGGAGTCTGTTGAGCAACTGGGGATCCCTATCACCTTTATGGTCACTGCAGAAATCCCCTGAGGGACAAACACAGCCCCTTTTCTTGCATGTTTCACCCCTTTTTGGGATGCTTAAACAGCCTGTTGAGATCATGGTGGGAGACCCTCAGGGAAGTGTAGGAGCTCTGGGCATCTGGCCTCTGGCTGTCGAGCTCTTGCCTTACCCTGGTCTGTCAGCTCCTTGCTCCCACAACCCACAAACTGCTTTTGATCCTCCACAACTAGAAAGATAAAAGTGCTTGTTCAGGTTTCTCCCCATTTCTGACTCTCTGGCCTCTGGGAGAAGGATCTTGAGGGGCTTTTGAGTTGGAGGATTGTAGCTACTCCATTTGAAACAACCAAAAAATGGTTCTTCGTTGCTTTGAGGTGCTCCAGAGAGAGGATCTCAGCAGCTGGACATGGTGACTGTGGGTTCATTTGGGTGCTCAGGAATAACAGTCTTCCCTGCACCCATTTACAGGTGAGACCAAGGAGACCTGGCCAAAGCCCTGCAAGAACCCTACAGCAAAATTCGGGGCTCCAGTTCCTTCAGCTTGCAGTGTCTGATCTCCAGCAGCAAACGAGGTGAGGAGGAGTTCACACCACCATGAGCTTGGTGCCTGTGTTACCAGCCCCTGTGACACTTAATTAGAGGAGGACACGGGCAACCTCTTCCTTGCTCTTGGCTATGAGCTCTCGTAGGGGTGGGTGGCAGCTTGTGGTGAGGGACAGATGCCCCAAACCACCTGGTGCTTTCAGCAGCTGCTGGATAAATGGGGAGCCCTGCAAAGTTTGTCAATATTTATCCTCCCTGCATATAGCAGATGAGTGGCAGCTAATTACAGGCTGTGCCACCACGGGCAGACAGGCTCTGGTTGCCTGGAGCTGGGCTTGCCAAGTGGCCTCATTGATGTTGCCTTCATCAGCTGGTGCTTGCTAGTAAATCAGCCACTTCAGCTCCCTCCTTGCCTCTCTGGAAGGAGCTCAAATTGCTGCAGACGTTCTCGTGCAAGCCAGAAGAGTGTGGTGGTGCAGAGAGAGCTGGGGGAGATGTAACTTGCTCTGCAGGGGTCTGGAAAACACATTGGATCCCCAGAGAAGTGCAGCCCAGCCTTGGTCTTGAGGCCATTTCATTGAGTTGGCCAAGTTCTCTTCCACAGGCTGGAGTTGACCAATTTTGCCCCAAGTCAACCCTTCCCATTCTCTCCTCCATAAAATGGAAAGGCTCTGCTCAAAGTACCTGCCCAGACATGAGTAAAGCACCCACTTTCTCCATGACCAACATTGGTGTCCCAAAAGGACCTCCCAGCTTTTCCCTTACCTCTACTTGTGGAGATCATATTCTGCTGCTCCTGGCGGTGTCGAGACAGGTTGGTGGATGCTCTCTCTTGCCATCCTGGCACCCTGGGTTGGGACAATCCTTGGTATCTCCTTCAGGCCAGCACCAAACTCAGCACCATCCCCTCAGCATACCTTCAGCTTTTATTCTTCACCTGTTTGCTCTTCTCCATCTCAAAACAGCCAAGGGGGACACAGCACTGAGAGAGAGCTCAACAAGTGGCTCCAACAAGAAGTTCCTCCAACTGGAACGCTCTTCCACCAGATCAGCTTCTTATTACTTCTTCTCTCTTCTGTTGCTTCTCTCCAACTGGTTCAGTTCCTGGTTAATATCTCTCTAGCCTCGCCCACCACCCCAACCATGATCACCTGGGGGCTGTTGGGGCCTCACACAGGTGGGGCAGGTTCTGCTTCTGGGGCCTTGAAGAACAAACCATGTTGCTGGTTGTGACTCATCCATAGGTCAATCCCAACTCAGGGCCCACAGCCCAGGCCTCAGCACTTCAGAAGGCCCCAGGGAGACTTTCTGGTGGCCTTTTGGGACTCCAATGGCCTTTTGGGACAGATTTTAAACTCAAAGAGGGAGATTCAGACTTGAGAGAAGGAAGAAATTGTTGACGTTGAGGATGGGGAGTAGAAGTGCCAGGTTGCCCAGAGAGGTGGTGGCTGCCCCATCCCTGGAACCATTGCAGGGGAGGTTGGGGGGGACTCTGAGCAACCTGAGATAGTTGCAGATGTCCCTGCTCAGTGCAGGGGGTTGGACTGGATGGCCTTGGATGGTGCCTTCCCCCCAAACCAGTCTATGATTCCATGATTCCATGGGCACAATCCTGACTCCTCCTGAATCAGAGCCTTCAAACGACAGTGAGCAAGAGGGAAGATCTCCCCTCCTGCCTTTTCCACCCTGCACTTAAGCAGACACAACATTTCTCTTGGTTTGCCACAGCCCAGCCCAGGTCCCCGTTCCCATCTTGTGAAGCCCTGGGCCATAAATCAGCCTGATAGGTTTATTCTCTACGTAATGGGAAATTATGACAAATGCAGCTGTACAATCTAGTTAGTAACTCACCATAATGACTACTTCTGGGGTGATTTATGGGCTTTGTCATACGCGAGCTTTCAGAACATTAGAGATTACATTTTTCACACTTTTGGTTGGAATCTCAGTTTATGGGGCTTTGCTGCAGCATTAATCACTTGCAGCCCAACCCCGCACTTCACAAATGTATCAGAGCAACATGAAAAAGGCAGAGAAAACAAGAACTGTTGTGAATTAATGAGCCGGGTAACACATGTCTCACAACCAGTGATGAAACAACCTGTGTTCTTCTTCAAACCGCAGCAGAAAGCCCCAAAGTCTGGGATTTTTTTGGAATTTTTGGATTTTTTTGATTTTTCCCACATCACACAAGCAGCAGCAAAGAACCAGAATGTCCTGAAGGATCCGCGAGGCTGAGCCTGTTCTAATGAATGGTAAAATGATGTGTGAATCTGTCCTCCGTGTTCAAATAAAGAAGATTGATCCCCACTTATAAGACGGCTTCTAAAGCAAACACTGGGATTATGGAGGAGAAAATGCATGTGTTGTGAAACAACCCATAAATCAGGGAGACAGCTCCAAGGTCTACTGGGAAGGTCTGGGAAACGTTCAGGGTTGCCATCTATGGAGGTGGGTGTAGGAAGAGCTGGAGCAAAAGGCCATTGATACCCAAAATGCTTCAGTTTATGGTGGGTTTTTGCAGGAGGTCCATTCAGAGAGCATTTGAGAATGCTCCAGGAATACATTGCAAAGGTCACCGTGATGCATCAGAAACAAGCAGAGGTTCCCTGCACTGGGAGGGTGGACAGAGGGAAGGAGTGTGCTGGAATAGCAAATGCTTATAAATAGTTAAAGGGTGGGTGGCAAGAGGCTGGGGTCAGACTCTTGTCAGTGGTGCCCAGGGACAAGACAAGGGGCACCAGGCACCAAGTGGAACCCAGGAGGTTCCACCTGAGCAGGAGGAGAAAGTTGTTTGGGGTGAGGATGTTGGAGCCTGGCCCAGGCGGCCCAGAGAGGTTGTGGAGTCTCCTTCTCTGGAGACATTCAAAACCTGCCTGGACACCATCCTGTGCAACCTGCTTTAGGTGATCCTGCTCTGGCAGGTGGGTTGGACTAGTTGGTCTCTAGAGGTCCCTTCCAACTCCCACCATGCTGGGATTCTGTGAAAGCATGGTTCAGGGAGATGGCTCAAAACCCAGCTCAAACCTTGTCTAATAAAAGCCTTGGCCAGTGCTGATGGGCAGCAGCATCCATCTGAGTGGTTTTTGGTGGGTGGGTAAGATGATCTGCAGGTGGTGAGGAGGATCTGTGTTCCTGAGCACCTGGAGAGCTGCAGACACTGATAACTGATAGCAGCACAGGCCAGGGAGGTGACCTGGGGTTGGTGAACTCATCCTGGTGTCTCCTTTCTACTGAAGATAACAGCCTGTTACCAAGCTCTTCTTGCTGAGATGATAAAAGACTGGAGAGATTTGATGCTGCTCATCCCTGGTTTTGCCTGCACTTCTTCTGTGCTCAGCACCAGGAAGGATTGGGCCAGAATGGAGGGATTTGGGATCTCAGAGCTGGAACTGTGCTTTTTAAACCCCTTTTCCCTTTACTACAAGAGAATCAGAGATGTGGGGCCACATAGTCCTTCATCCCTCCATAATATTGCTAGTCCCACTGTAGGTCATGGTAACCCTCCATGGCTGCTAACCACATGGATGTTGTGGTGTTGGGTCTTTGCTGGGAGAAGAGAAGGTGTAAAATGAAGCTCCTGAGGGTGGTAGGTGTCCTGGAAGCTGCCCAACACCCCATCTAACTGTGGGGTGCTTGTTTGGCCAGCTGGACTCATGACAACTTATTGGGCTGTGCATGGACAGTCATGTGTGGAAACGTGGACACGTGAACGACCATCGGTTGGCACAAAATGTGGCCTCATAGCAGAAACAGCTGGGCTGAATGTTCTTCAAAACGGGCCCCAACTATGAATCTTTGCTGTCAGAAGCAACAGGCTCCATCCTTCCTTCAGCCAGAGCCTTTTTCTTGTTATTCTGAGGAACACAAAGGACCTTTGTTGTTTATTTCATTAGCGTTTCTAACTCCTCTTGTTTGGGTAGTGCATGAAATGGTTGATAGTGCCAGAGTGTGACATCTGCAGTTAGATTTAAATGATGAATCTTCTTTTGGAGATGTGGAATTCAAAGGCTCAGGTCCTTCAGCAACTGGCAGCAGATGGGAGATTGGCACCACACAACCACAGAAGGTCTTCCAAGTCAGGTAAAAGCAACATCTACTCGTTTGTTGAACCCCTCCAGGGATGGTGACTCCACCACCTCCCTGGGCAGCCTGGGCCAGTGTCTGACCACTCTTGCAGTGAAGAACTTCTTCCTAATGTCTTGCTGTTGCTCTACTGAAAGCCCATTTCTCCCTTGCTTCTTCCCTTCATCTTTCTTGGGGCAAAACTTGGGTCTTTTATTTCCAGCTAGGGAAAATGGGGACCATTCCTCATCCCCATCCTTGAGCACTTGGGAGTAACACATAGATGGAGTTAAAATTGCTTTCTCCTCATGCCCATAGCTCCACATCTCAGTCCCCTCCATGCAGTGCTGGGGTGCAGAGCACAAAGAGTGGAAAAATTAGGGGTGAACTGGTGCAAAAGCTGCCTTGGAGCTGAAGCTGATGGATCTGCTCCGAGGTCAAGGAGCTGCTGCAGTTGCCAGCAAAAAGAGCCCAGATGTTTCTCAATTTCCACAGGAGGGCTCACCCAGCACAGGTTGCTGCACCAAACCACACGTTGTGGTGCTGAGGACCCTCTTTGCAATGTCCCCAGCCTAAAATCCACGCTGTGAAAGAGGAACTCTGAGTCCTGAGGTGATTTAAGAGCCTCAGCCCCGACTCGAGGATTTTGAAGGGGTCTCGGTGTTTGTTGTGTTTCTGGGTTCTAATATCAATGAGAGAATTAAATCATTATATTAAAACATCAAAACACTAATGCTTTGTTTTCATTGGCACGGACCAAAATGATCTAACTCCAAAGCCATGCAGTGTCAGCCTTTTTTTTTTTTTTTCTCCTCTTTTTTTTTTTCCTGATGAATAATAAGATCTCTGGCTGCTCGTGATAGTAAATTTAATAATGTCAGTGATTTGAAAGGTTGGAGTCCTAAACGTGAAGAAATGTGTCCTACCCCCCTCCACCCTCTGCTTTTTTTTCCTCTCCCCCTCTACTACTGTCAGGAAGTTTTGTGGTAAATAAGCCAAACTGTGCAGATTAAAGCCCATCCTTCTCAGATACCAGGTGAGTGCCAAGCCTGGTGCAAACCTCCCCTCTCCCAGGTGGTCTGAATTTGCTTATAGCTGGGCCCTGTAAGCAGATTTAATATTTCATAAGCACTGCTCCATCTCATGCCTATATTATTGACACCACATGGAAGTCAGGAAATTGGTTCTTTCTGGGAACAGTTTGCAGAAATATGCAGCCTGTCAGCTCCTTTCTCATGGGGTGCATTAACAGAGGGGCTCGCAATTACAAGTAATGAACCTTCTCCAGATGTCTGCAGTGACTCAGCTCCAGCTTTATCTCCGACGGGCGAGATGGGCTTGACAAGAGAGATTATTCGTGGATAGAAGAGGAAGAACTTTGCACAAAAAAAGGTGGAATTCCCAATTATTGCACGGCGGGCGAAGCGTTCGGTAGAAGGAACGTTGAGGTTTATCCTCTGGGTAAACAACCACCCCCAAGAAGGGGGATATAGGGTGTTGTTTCCCCTTCTTGAAACTGCAAACGTTCCCATGCTGGTTTAATTCTTCCTCTTGACGATACCGTTTATGTTACACACATTAAAGTTAAGCCATGTCTTTAATAAGATGGAAACTGGAAGTGAGATTTTTGAAGGAGAAGGAGCTGGGCGTCCTAAATTTACTCCGTGCTTGGAGAGTGCAGGAAAAAAAAACCAGCAGAGAGGATGGGATATACCAAAGAAAGCAATTTTAATTGTCATCTTCCATGGAAAATTGAATCCAGTCGTTCCCCACAGCCACGAGTGCCAACGGGCTGTGCTATATATGGCTGGGTGCTTATTTTAGCAATTGGGCTGTACAGGGAAAAAATAAAGTGTAACCAAAGTGAAATTTCGTGGGTAAAGCCCTCGCTGCAAATGATGCATTGGGTTTCTGGGGTTATAAATTTGAAGCTGGGTATGTCAAGGGCCTGCGTGGAATAATTGGGACAAATCTGGTTGACTTTGGGGTTGATTAAGAGGGATAATTTCATGCTAATGCCCTCTGAAGGCAGGCTTGTCAGGCATGGATAAAGAGATGCTGAATTATCTTCCTTTTCCATCACAGGTCTCCTGGTACCCAAGTTATAAGGCTGGGGTCTCCTTGGGGAAGTATTTGTATATCTTCTCGGGCTGAGCTGCAGGTTTGTTTGATGTGGATCCTCAAGATAAAATTACTGTGCTCCAGATGTTCCAGTTTAAATGTTTGTACATAGGGATTTCCTTGGTTGGTGGAGAGAGGAGACTCAAAACAGACTCGAGCATTCATGCATCTATTTCTAGCACATGCTCTGCTCTGCTTGGGGAGGTGAATGTCAAGAGGAGCTTTTATAAACAGGCTTTTCTTTCTCAGTTTGTTTACTGGGGAACGTGCAGAGCAGGCTCTGCAGCAAACTGTTGGTTTAAACTATCACGCCTCTCCCATCAGCTCCAAAAATCTGCCTTTCTGCTCAGGAGGAGAAAATTCAGGGGCAAATCTCACTCCCTACCTGTTGCCTGCCAAGCATGAGATGTGCTCTACCTACATCCCCACCTACAGCTTCTGTGGTGGCTTTTCCCAGGTGTGGGAAAGGCTGAGCTCTGGGGATAGACTCAGAGAATCATTTAGGTTGGAAGAGACCTCCAGGATCATCAGGTCCAACCTTCATCCAACATCTCCCTGACCCCCAGACCATGTCCTGAAGTGCCACATCTGCTCTTTCTTTGGACACCTCCAGGGATGGGGACTCCACCACCTCCCTGGGCAGCCTGTTCCAGTGCCTGACCACTCTTTCTGGCAAGAACTTCTTCCTAATGTCAAGTCTAACCTTCATCCAACACCTCCCTGACCCCTAGACCATGCCTTGAAGTGCCACATCTACTCATTTGTATGTTAAATATTTGTATATTAAATTTAAAGATGCCAAACATGATGCCATCAGCCAGCTGATGAGAGGAAAAGACCAACTTGATGGGTTTCTCTACAAGGAGAGCTCACTCAACCTCATACCTGCAGGAGACAAGCACTGCTGGCACTTGTTGGGAAGCTAGAAGAGACCTTCCCCATGTGGTTTGGTGCCAGGGAGGAGACTCTTCATGGGTGTCCTCAGCAATTTGGGACCAAAAAACGTGTCTCAAAGCAGCAGCAAGCATGTGTGGAGACACAAGTGACTTCAAAGGGAACAAAGGCACATCAGTGTGGTTGATAATTATCAAAAGGAAAAGCCAAGCCTTTGTAAATAAGAAAAAAACCCCAACCCACTGCAGGATGGGGTCTATCCTGACGCCAGTTTTGGTGGCAGTGCATGCAGCAGTTGGGGAGCAGGGCTGGGTCCCCTCTTGGATGTCTACAGAAGTCAACATAAGGGGTTGTGTTGTGGGGACTGAAGGAGCCTGGAGCTACCTCAGCAGTTGTTATTCTCATCTTGTTTGTTTGGGGTGACCTTGATGTCACCAGTGATGGCTTTGTCAGCATGGAGGTGCAGGGGAAGGGTTTAATTCTTCAGTTCCATGTATCTACAAAGGAAGGGTTTAATTCTTCAATTCCATATATCTACCAACCCTGCCTTTGGAAATAATTCAGAAATATGGGGAAGAACAGACAACCCCCCGTGGGGCAAGGGGAATGAGGAACAAGGTGGGGGAAATGAGACCTGCCTGAGGTCAGTCCCAATCCTCTGTGCCCCACAACAAGGTGGGGACGGGTCTATAAAGCCCCATTGGGGGTGAAAGCACCAAACAACCCCACTTCTCCCCATCTTTGGAGGAAAAAGGGAAGGCACCCAAGTGTGAGCACCACATGGAGCTGCAAAACATCCCTGCAGCAACATCTTCCCCTCTCCCTCCTTCTCCAGTGGCCATAGACGGGGTGATCCTGCTCCATGCAGCCACCTGCACCCAGCACACCATGTTTTCCACCCAGAGCATCTGGGGCTCAGGCTGCCTCTTTCCGGGCACCTCACCCCCTTCTCCATCTCTGGTGGTGGTCTAGGATGAGCCGCAGCATCTGCTGGAGAGCAGGACCAGCAGCTCCAGCCCCAGGGTGGCTCAAGGCGTTTGTAGTGAGAAAGGAATGTTCTTCCTGTCCCGCCCCAGCCCCTTTCAAAGCCCTGTTTCCCAGCCAGCCCATATGACTCCCTTCCCAATAGATTCAGCTGTATTTTGCTCTTTGAGGGGTTTCACCAGCCCGTAGTAATGCCATCAGCCTTTAGGCTGAAACATTTCCCTGCAAAACCCTGTGGAGAACTCACCTCCTGCCACCTTGCCCAGGAGGGAGGTTTCCCTGCAAACCTCCTGCAAGCACCTCTATGGCTTGTTCAGATCCAGCCCTTGGTTCATATCCACTCAAGCAGGTCCAGGTGGGCATCTGAGACTTGGACTTTCGTGCTGCTGTTTCTCACCAGAGTGGCAAGAAACTTGGTGGTTTGATGGTCTTTTGGGACAAAAACCATGTCTCAAAGCAGCAGCAAGCATGTGTGGAGACACAAATGACTCCAAAGATCTGCAGCAGTCTTCATCCTGAGGTGGAAGGAAAGTCAAGATTGTTTGGTTTTGTTGTTACTACTGCCAAAGGTTGCACCCTCCTTCTCTGCACCCAGAAGAAGACACATGTACCTCGGTCCAAGCACAAAGAGCAACTGTGCACTGGTGATTGTCCTCTGCAAACTTGGCACATGTGGTGGCCATCAGCTCCTGATTAAAGTAGCCCTGGCCTCACCCATCACCCCAACCACCACCACCTGGGTGAGGTGGAGCCACAGAGACACAGGTGGGGCAGGTTCTGCCTCTGGAACATGAAACAAAACAGGGAAACAAAACATTCTGCTGGTTGAGACTCCTCCATGGGTCAACTCCAACTTGGGGACTGCAACTCAGGATCTAGCAATTCACCATCGTGTTCCAATCCCAGCAAGATGGTGCCTGGAGAGCTGGTCTGGCCATTGCTACGAGCTCCTGGAGCTTGGTCCAAGGTTTGTTGCAGTACTATGGATGTCAAGTCCTGGCTGGGCAGAGGGTGTCTTGGTAAACTGAAAGCCTGAGGAGAGCACTAGACCAACAAAGAAGGAATAAGAAGCACAAGGAGAGCTTTAACCCAAGGAGATGAACTTTCAAAGCTGGGCAAGAAAAGCCTTTTAATGCTGCAGGTCCTTCAACCTACCTGTGGACGACAAGAGGCATTTTTGCTTTAATTCTGCCTTTTGCTTTCATCTTGTGAGGATTTTTAAAGCAAAAATGTGCAAGAAATTGAGCTGCACCTTTGCTGTTCTGCACAGGCTCCAACAAAAGTCCTCTGAGCAGCATCACCCTGTGGTTCTCAGTATTGCAGTTTTGGGGCATGGAGATGTTTGGGGCATGCAGGTGATGACAAAAACAGTGGGGAAAGTCACAGCCTAGACTCCAAAAACTTGAAATCTCTGGTTTATGGTGACCTTATATGAGAGAGAGAAGATTTGAGCCCCTTCACAATATCTGCTCTAATGTGACTGTGGTTCTCCAAGGAGCAAGATCTTCCCTGAGAGGCTCCTCCAGGCTGCAGCCAAGGGCAGGGGTTGTATTTAAAGAGGAGGGTAAGGAGCAGATTTACTCAGCTGTCCTGGCTGCATGAAAAGCAGCTTCACTCCAGACCTCCTGGACTGATTTTTCAGCAGCTGGATGTGGCCATGAAGTTGCTGGTTGTTTTTGTGACCACCCCACCCAGAGCACCCATCTGGAGTGATGCTCTTGAGGCAGTTTGCAGGGAGCTCTTTGGAGGAAGGAAAACTGAGTGACCAAAATAACCTGGAGGATGCTCAAGATGAGATTTGAGAGTGAAACTTTAATGCACACACACACAATTGATGCCTGCCAGGAAAACCTCAGCATTTTTGGGATGGCAAGAGGTGCCTTGTTCCCACAACCAGCCCCAGCACATGCCAAAGGTGAGTACTTTGAGGAGAATGGATTTTGGAGTATTTTTTACACCTCCCTAAGCACATATAGAGAACTGCCTGGGGTATATTCCCCTCCTGGCTCCATCCATACCAACTGCTCGGGCACACCAGGAATTGCCACCTTACCTTGGCTAAGAATCACAGAATGTTTGAGGCTGGAAGGGACCTCTAGAGCTCATCTGGTCCAACCTCCCTACACCAGCAGGGACATCTCTACCTAGGGCAGGTTGCTCAGAGCCCCATCAAGCCTGACCTTGAATGGCTCCAGGGATGGGGTGTAGGTGGACCCTCTTGGTCCCAAAGAAGATGGTCCTCGAGTCCATATCTGGGTTTTCTCTGAGGAGTGGATTATTTCACTCCTGAGGTGAAAACTGGCATATATGCAAAAAGGGCAGCAAGGAAGCAAAATTAATTTTGGGGTAAAATCAGCCAGGGAATGATGGGGTGGAAAAATAGGAAAAAAAGAGGGAAAAGGAGCCTGGCAATATAAATGGAATTCTTGGGGCTAAGAAGTGCCAAACAGGTACAATTTCCCTGGGATAACAGGAGTTGTGCCACTCAAACAGGGCACAATCTGCCCGTGGCTGTGTGGGTTCCCTGGCAGTGCAGCTCTCCCTTTAATCCACCGCTGTGTGAGTCCAACCCCACTCTGCAGCCTCAGGGATGGTCCCAGGTGGCCGTGTGGCTCGTGTCACCATCCTTGGCCGGCCAGAGGTCCCCTTTGTTCCCCGGCACGTGGCTCTGGAGGAGCACAGCCAGGGCAGGAGGACTCCCCCCGGCCTGTCCCAGAACACTTTGTCCTTGGATGCTGCTGGCGGCCAGGACAGAGACCTCGGAGCCAACATAAATCAGCGTTTGAAGTCTGCAATGACAACACGGAGAAACATTAAGGGGATGCTTTAATAAAATCCACATTGTGTCCATCGGGAAGCTGTACAAACAGCACTATCAGGGGCTGCTGCAGCCAGCCCTTGATGGCCCTGAGTGCGTGCTCTTCAGCTCGGGCTCCTCGCAGGGGCTGGGTTGAAGCATTGATTAATCAAACGGTAGTTTGGCTCTGGGGTGGCTCACGTGGGAGCTGTGCTAACACAGCCTCCTCTCCAGCAGCAAGCTGGCCACCTCCTCCTCCAGCCCAGCTGTAGGTGAGGGATGCACAGAAGAATGTGTGATGTTTCTTGCATGTGTTTCCCCTCCCAGCCAGCCAGCACCCATGGGTCCTCCCCTGTGGCTGGTGCTGGCTGAGAGATCCCCCTCGCTGCTGCTTCTGGGAAAATCAGCTTGGTTAATCACCACCAGCTTCTGAAATCTTCCTGCCCTCTCATCTAGGGACTGTGAGCCCCCTTTCCCACCATGCCATGCTTGGAGTAAGGCGGGGTGTGGGTATGTTCATGGATTTTTGACCTGGAGCCAGCACCTAAACCAAGTTCAGCTTAACTAATCTGATCCCTGGAGATGTTCAAAGCCAGGCTGGAGGGGGCTCTGAGCAATCTGATCTAGTTAGAGGCATCCCTGCTGACTGCAGGGGGTTGGACTGGATGGCCTTGAAAGGTCCCTTCTAACCCAACCCATTCCATGATTCTATGACTCTATGATTCTATGATTCTCTGATCCTGTGATTCCATGATTCTATGACTCTATGATTCTATGATTCTCTGATCCTGTGATTCCATGATTCTATGACTCTATGATTCTATGATTCTATGCATAATGATCCAGGGGAATCAAGGAACTCAAAGTCTACCCATGGACTCCCCTCTTTGTCAAAATTCCCTTCAGGGCCATTTTCTCATGGCAAGATGCCCACGTTGGCACAAGGTCCTTGATGGAGGTTTTGCTGGTGCCAATGTGTCGTAGCTGTGGTTTTCATAGAATCATGGAATGGGTTGGGTTAGAAGGGACCTTTCAAGGCCATCCAGTCCAACCCCCTGCACTGAGCAGGGACATCTGCAACTATCTCAGGTTGCTCAGAGCCCAACCTCCCCTGCAATGGTTCCAGGGATGGGGCAGCCACCACCTCTCTGGGCAACCTGGGACAAGCTCTCACCACCCTCAACACCAACAATTTCTTCCTTCTCTCTAGTCTAAATCTCCCTCTTTTAATTTAAACCCATCCCCCCTTGTCCTGCCACAACAAGCCCTGCTAAAGACCTTTCTAGGTCCATCATTGAGCCCAGATACAACCCTGGTGACACCAAATGGACACTGTTCCTGCCCCAGCCACACCTCCCCAGTGCCCTGGGAACATGCCAGGATAAGATGATCCTTGTGAGAATTTCCTGGTTGCTTTGTTAACTGTTTGGCAGCCTCTACCCATCCGAAACGACACCGTAACTTTAAAGAGCATAAAGGAAAACAGAAAGAGAAATTTTTTGCTGAATCTAATTAGTTGAATCTAATCAAGGGCTACAAACACAACCATGCTTGAATTAGAACCACGTCATTACTCCTTGACTGTAGGGCAGAGTCAAAGAAAGAATATCCTGGATGAACACACCCTGGGCTGGTTTGGATTTCTTTCCAGCTCCAATTTAATTCTGATTTTTCTGACCCCAGCTCCTGGGGCTTGGGAGGAGTCCAACATTTCTCTAATGGTGTTGCTCCACCTGCAGCCTGGATGCCTGGTTGAGATGGTGTATTTTGAAAATTGCAGCAATATTTGAAGATCTCTTCCAGGCCCAGGCCCCAGAACCTGCACCAACACCTATCAAAGAGGTGGCTTCAGCTCAAAAGACACATAGGTCCATTTGAGGACCTCTTGAAGCCTCTTACTTGTTGTCTCCTATGTGCTCTCTTTGCTGCTTCCTCCTCCTAACATGGTGACTTGGAACCTACTGCACCATGTGCAGCCCCATCTGTCACTAAATCCAACTTTGTGACTATGGTCTGTGTACAAGGGTCAGTAAAGCTCTAACTAAGGTCTTAGGGTTGGTTTAGGTCTGTGTCTAGGTTTTAGGGCTGGGACAAATGCACAAAGTGTGATCTGTGAGGATAATTTCAGGATATATAGAAAAACCTTCTTCATGATGAGGACAGTCAACCACTGGAGCAGGTGACCCAATGAGGTTCTATCCTTGGAAGCTTTTGAGGTTGGCTGGATAAAGCTCTGAGCAACCTGGGCTGAGCTTAGAGGTTGGATTAGAGATCTCCTGATGCTCCTTCCAGCCTAAGTTACCCTGTGATCCTGTAACACTTGTTTTTCTCAGATTATTTCCTAGTCCATGTGGTCACCTCCAGCCGATGCATCTTCAGCATGGTCCCTAGATGTGGTGCAGCCTGGCACAGTGAGTGTATGAAGTTCATCTTGTCTTCAGGTCCCAGCTGAGCCATGTGCTGGGAACTTGCCTGGACATCTAGGCCTGGAGATCAGGGTGTCCATCCACTGGTGGCCATCCCATTGCTGCTTCTTTCTCTGTTCTTCTACCATTCACTATCATCTAAGGCAAGGTCAGGCCTGCAAGGAAGAACAAGGCAGGATCCAAGGGGTCTTCACATCCCAGGGCAGAAGATACGTTGGTATAGTACAGAAAACTTGGGCTGGATGAGCACAACCTCAAAATTCAAGTCATCAGAGCATCTCTAGCACCTTTCTGGGACTGCACCAGGGAAGGAAAGAAGCCCTTGGAGACATCCTACCTTCTTGGGACAAAACCATTTGGGTTCTGAAGCCAAGTGAAGACGTGAGTGTGAATTCATGGCAATATTTTTCAAGAGCTATAGGCTCAGCAGGAACGTGGCCCCGTGGCACCCAAACCTCAAGGGATTGCTCCTACATTGCTCAAGTTGTCAAAACTCAGCTTGAGCAGCAAAAAGAGCCCTAAAGCAAAGCCAAATAACCTTCAATCAGAGAGGGCCCTGCTGATAAGAAGAGCCTCTGTCTGGGGCTCTGGTGCATTTGAGGAGGACACAGGGTGTCATAGGCTGCAGAGGGGTCAGCAGGGCTCTGCCTTTTGTGAGCACACCAGACATGAGGCTCACAGCTCTAGGCATGATCCATCTGCTCCACACAGCCCCAGGAAGACCTCGGCTGGAGATTGAATCTGCCTTTTGGCACCACGCTTGAGAAAAGATGTGGACTCCTTGGAGAAGGTCCAGAGGAGAAGAACAAAGAGGAGCAGAGCTCTAGAAAACATGACCTGCAAGGAGACGCTGAGAAAAACTGGGGTTGTTTAGTCTAGACAGGAGAAAACTGAGGGAAAACATGATAACAGCCTTCAAGTATTTTGGATTTCCCCACTGGATGGGAGATAGGAAGAAGTCCTCTGTGTCTGCTGGGGTGAGACCATGAAGTGATGAGGCTGAGGGCAAGGGTGACTGAGGTCAGGCTTTAGGAAACATTTTCCAAGGGTGAGAACTGGGATTCCTTGTGTGGGAGGCGGTGGAAACTCCATCACCAGAAGCTTTCAAGACCAAGTTATTTAGCTGTATGTCAGGATGAGACCTGCAGGGATTAGAAGATCTCTTGAGGTGTCTCGTGTGAATTCACAACTGAGCTACTCTAGCTTTGTCCATGTGGACTTTTAGAAGTGCAGGAGGATCATCCTATGGGCTGGAAATCACATCCACTGCTTCTTCCACTTCTCCCTGAAGTGCTACCCCAGGAGCTCTGAAGAAGGGACGAGGACAGGGCTTCCCAAAACCCTGATCCTTGGGCCACCTGCAGTTGATGTCTCCTTGTGGGAAGCTGGATGTTGCTGCTGAAGATCTGGGTGCTGGAGGAAAACAGTCGTGTCAGGGGCGGGAGGTGCTGTGGGTGGTTTCATTGTAGTTGTTGTGATTTATGGCTGGTGAGCCTGGAGTCTGGGAGGAGTGTTCCCTTTTTTATGCTCTTTTGTATAAATCCAAATAAATAAATTCAGGGAGAATCTCTTAGGCAACCAGGGCCCGACCAGCATATAGCTGTGAAGATTAATCTCTGCCTCTTGAACCACGCCAGGAGAACAGAGAAGGAGCTGGCAGAGATCTCAAAGCACTTTGTTGAGTGTGTTGGAAAGTCTGGCAAGTTCTGTGGTGCTCTGGTGGGAGCTGAGTTGTTGGGCAAGACCAATCCCAGTGGGACATTCCAGCCCAAAGTGTTTACCTTGAGAATTTCTAGGAGGGGACATCCCAGCTCTGGAAACCACATTGCTTTGGTCAGCCCTGAAGATGCCACCAATATGTTGAGTGGGCTGCTGTCACCCTTCTCTGTCCCCTCAGATATGCTGGGAAGGAGAATGAGAGATTATCCAGGCAGCCCCAACATCATGGGACATCCCCACCATGGTTTTAGCAGATGGAGGAGGACACCAAGGGAGTGGTGCATTGGTTTGTTAGCAGAACGGCCAGAAGACCAACTTCTCTTGGAGGAGAACATGGTGCTGCCAGTAAAATGTCACCGCCCAATTGAAACAGAGGCAGAATAATGGATAGGGGTGAGCCCTGAGGAAATTTTGGATCCGGAACGTTCTCGGACACCAAGTTCAGTAATTTTATGACCCGGGTGTTCAGGGGAGTTTCTCCCGGAAACATTTGTTTTATAAATGGCTCATTTTCTAATCACATTCTGCAGGGCTGAGCAGCAACGAGAAAAAGGAAGGGAAAAACAGGAAAAAAAAAAAAGGGAAGGCCACTAGATTTGCCAAAGCTGACTTGATGCAAGTCAGAAACATCCACCAAACACAAGCCGTAGCTGTTGTGGAACATCTCCAGAAACATCCACCAAACACAAGCCATAGCCCTGGTGGGACATCTCCAGAAACATCCACCAAACACAAGCCATAGGCCTTGTGGGACATCTCCCACATGGAGAACCCTGCACCTGTGGGACCAGGTGGCTGAGATGACTTCACCGGGGAGTACCCAGCATAGGGGTTCTTCTGCTGCGGGCTGGTCTTCTCAGCTTCCCACCATGCCCCATTTCCCTCCCACACAAGCCATCTCTGTGGTCTCCTTGCTCTTGATTTGCAAAGGAATCCCATGGTGGGGCGGCGAAGGAAGAGTTAACCACTTCCTTCCAAAAACAATGAAGAAAAAGGCCACCTCTTCCTGACATTGGGCAAGACGAGCTGAGCAGTGGGGGTTTGTGGGGCGACCCTCACCCGTCCCCTTCAAAGAGGGTTGACTGGAGGCAGGGCCCCAACCATCTCCTTTTGGTATGTGCCCTTATTTCCAGGGCAGGTACCCCACGAAGCTGGACAAGACCAACTTTAAAGCCTCTCCCATCATGGGGGAAAGAGGGGAGTTAAAGGATTCATCCCGTCCTCACGCTGGAAGGGAATCTGGTGGCCACATGTATCCAAGGCCCTCCGAGTTGCTGATGCTGATGAAAGATGTCATGCTAGGGAACTCTGGAGATCAGAGCCACGCGGACCACATGCCGGCTTTTCAACACAAGAACACAGCTCCCAGCGCCTGCCCAACCTCGGAATTTGCACCTTGTAACACTAGCAGTGGACATCTGTAGAGGAAAGGAAAACCCTCGTGTGCACACGGGCTTGAGGAACCAACTGGGGGGCTCTTTCATCCCTCCAAGGCTGTGAGGGCAGCCCCCGCTGCCAGCTCCTTCCTTTGGGGTGTGGAATGCTCTGGTGGGGGGGTCTGGGGGTGTTAAGGGGGGTGGTGCCTACGTGCATGGGTGCACGCCGGCGTTATTTTGGGATTAGGAATCTTTTCCAGGCTCGACAACAAAGGGTGGCACATGGCAGCTATTGTCCTCGCTCAGCCAGGGTGAAGGCGGAGGAGGTCACAGATGTCCTGACCATATTTAGCTTTCAGAACAGGATTAATTTAGTTTAGCTTAATTGTTCTTTTCTTTTCTATTTTCTTTTCTTTTCTTTTCTTTTCTTTTCTTTTCTTTTCTTTTCTTTTCTTTTCTTTTCTTTTCTTCCTTTTCTTTTCTTTCCTTTCCTTTCCTTTCCTTTCCTTTCCTTTCCTTTCCTTTCCTTTCCTTTCCTTTCCTTTCCTTCTTCTCTTCTTCTTCTCTTCTCTTCTCTTCTCTTCTCTTCTCTTCTCTTCTCTTCTCTTCTCTTCCCTTCCCTTCCCTTCCCTTCCCTTCCCTTCCCTTTTTTTTTCCTCTAAGGAAGCAATTGCTGGCAGGAATGCAAGTCACAAGTTTCAGGACCAGAAAAGTTGGGTTTTATCCTGAAAAAAGGCCATTTTTCAGGGAAGGAGCAAGATCCTCATGCCCTCTGGAGTCAGTGTCCTGGCAGCCCAGCTCTCCACTCACCTCATAGAGCTATTTCATAGAAAATCAGGAATTTTGGCTGCACTCTGAGCAATCACAGTTATCTTCTCCTGACCCTCTTCCCTGCAGTCATTAGTGTAGGGGGACACTGTTCCCCCGAGCAATTCCTTCTCCCAGCTGTTTGCAAGTCTGCCCCCTTTAATGAAAATAAGAGGGAGAAAAAAAGCCCCAACCCAGTGACCCTCCTTCTTCTTGCCAGATGAGCTGTTCCTCAGAAACACCTGTCTGGTAAATTAGAGTGGGAATTGTAAACTCCAAGCACAGCATATTTTCCTTCGCCACTAATATATTGGAGTTGCATATGGTGCCCTAGGGGAAAGGAGATTGTTTCAAGTCAGATTTTCAAGTCGTGAGCAAATCCTAGGGAGAGAGATTCGCTGATTTACAGCGGGTCCTGAGAACGTGTCACCACCCCGTGCCTCAGGTAAGGGAAACATGGAGCAGGAGCTGGGGGGATTTACCAGGATCAGGAGCACCTTTCTGGTCAGGAGGATGGTATCATACCCATGGAGGCTGGGAGCAAACCCCAGGTCATTTCCAACCAAAACACAGATGTGAATTTTAACCGTTATAAATTAGAAACCAAGGGGGGGTCTTCTCTGCATTCAGGAGAAAGATGGGGACAAGCTTTTTAGTAGGGCTTGTTGGGACAGGACAAGGGGTGATGGTTTTAAGCTAAAAGAATGAGATATAGACTAGAGAGAAGGAGGAAATTGTTGATGTTGAGGGTGGTGAGAGCCTGTCCCAGGTTGCCCAGAGAGGTGGGGGCTGCCCCATCCCTGGAACCATTGCAGGGGAGGTTGGGCTCTGAGCAACCTGAGATAGTTGCAGATGTCCCTGCTCAGTGCAGGGGGGTTGGACTAGATGGCCTTGAAAGATCACAAACCATCCTATGAGTCCATGATTCTATGACTCTACGATTCTATGTTCATGCTAAGGCCAGGGAAACACTTTAGCCACATGTATTCTATGATCCTGTGTTCATGCTAAGTCCACTTTAGCCACGTGTAAATTGCCAACCTTGGTGCAAAGAGAAGAGAAGCATCAGAGAGAAACCAAGGGGCACACGGGGTGGTTTTATGTCCCCTTTTTCATGTCCCATTTCAGAGGGGAATTCCCACCCAGGAGCTGTGCACAAACCCTCCACACGGATACACGTAAAGGCAAAGAGACCGAGGCTCTCAGATCATTTCTGGATAAACATTAATGCAAATAAAAAGCATTTAGGTAAGTGTTGTGTGTCTCGGTCCCTTCATGGCTGGAAGAAGTGATTGTTGCAGATTTATGCCTGATGTGTTGTTGCTCTTGGCAGTTTGCAGAGCTCCGTGGCCTCCAAAGTCTTGCAATTTTAGGGATGCTTTCGGATATTTAAAGAGAGCCTGTTGGCTGAGGTCCACACACTGCCTATAGTCACAGATACTAAAACTTCTTCCCAGTGACTGCCACTAATCAGGCAACACTTTTGTGCTCAACATCTTGCCCTCGAGTTGACCCGGGGACTAACGGATCCCCCATTCCTGTGGCTTCCCCAAAAAACGGCGTGTGGGTAAGTCCAGGGAGGCTGGAGCAGCCTGGGAAACTGCTGACAGGTCCTGGCTGCAGGAGTTCAATTAAAGAAAAATTAAAAAAAAATATCTAGATATAGGTGTTTCAGTGAAAAACGGGGAAAAAATTATATATATATATATTTACATATGCTGGCTGTTCCCAGCACTGTGCAAATGTTGATACACAGCAGAGGCATGAGCTGGGAAAGAGCTGATGATGAGAAAATGAGGGTTTTTTCTGTGCATGGGACATTGGTAGAGTCCAGCTGGTAGTGGAAGGGAATAAATGGAAGGCAGTGTGGAAACAATAATAATAACAATAATAACAACTATATTATCATCATCATCATCATCATCATCATCAATATATAATATATAATATAGTAATACTATATTAATATATAATAACATCTAATATTATATAGTAATAAAGTATTAATATATAATAACATATAACATTATAATGTATCAAATCATATAATTATATTATATAATTAATTATATGCAATATGATTATAATTATATAATTACATATAATATATTATTTTGTTATATAGAATATATCATATTATCACATTCCATGATTTTGTGATATATAACAATATATTATAATCTTATTATAAATAATAATAATGGTGATACTACTACTACTATTACTACTACTACTACTACTACTACTACTACTACTACTACTACTACTAATGTAGAGAGGAGTTGAAGTAAGCACAGATATTTTGTAATACTATTACCAAAAATAATCCAAAAGATTATTTTAAAATTTGAATTTATAAAAAAAAAAAGGACTCACACTTTATATGTCAAATCCAGGCATTTATATCCCAGTTGAAGGCCCCAAAAAGGAGGAGAAAACACGGATGCTGCTCCCACCTGTCCCCTGCCCTGGGAGCTTCATACGCTCATTACCAGGGCTGCTAATTTTATTTCTGATTATTTATGTTTTTTTCCTGAGCGGCCATTAAATGTTCATTTGTTCAAGGCTTAACACATTCCATTACACCACAAAATTTATATTTGCAACAAAACGATGTCTCGGAGTGATTCAGAATTAAATTAATGTGACACGGGCCATTTATCAATATGGCAGCTGAGCTGCTCAGGACCAGGGGATGATTTAGTGGCGTGTATGTGTGGAAACCTACGGGCTCTGCCCTGGAGTTTCTCTCATAGTGCAGAGGAGCTGATAAAATAATCCTCCAAAGTACCTCCACATATGGTTTAGATCATCAAAGAGAAAAACACTTGTAAAAAGCACAAAGAAGGAAGCCCATAAACATGGACATCTTACCCCTTAACTCCCTCCGTAGGAAATGTAAAACCATGAAGGATGGTTGGGGTTTGGGTTGGATTCTGTCTTTTGTGTATTTTTTTAATTACAGGAACATGCTGGCTTAAATTACAGCTTGTTCAGTCAGACAATGGCAGGAGCTGGGGCAGAGCAGCAGTTCTGGGCTGGTTGACACCAAAGACTGAGCCCGTTTTGGTTGCTGCTCCTCTGAACCTGCCTGGGTTTGTGTCTCCTCCAGTTCTTGCTGGGTTGCTCTTACTTAAAGAAGAAATTTATGGTGTAGTGTTAAGTATTGCAGCCTTTTAAAAGGTTTAAATAAGCATGGCTTCCTCTTAGATAAGATTTATAGAATTATTAAGGTTGGAAAAGACCTCTAGGATCATCAAGTCCAGCCTCCATCCAACATCTCCCTGACCCCCAGACCATGTCCCAAAGCATCACATCTACTCATTTGTTGAAGCCCTTCAGGGATGGTGACTCCAGCACCTCCCTGGGCAGCCTGGGCCAGTCCCTGACCACTCTGTCAACAAAGAACTTCTTCCTAATATGCCACCTAAACCTTCCCTGGCACAACTTGAGGCCATCACCTCTTGTGCTGTCATTAGTTACTTGGGAGAAGAGCCCAACACCAGCCTCACCACAACCTCCTTTTAGGTAGCAGATTTAATATGTCCTTTTATAGATAAGCAAGGCTAAAATCAATACAAGTTTTGGGAGATTCATACCAACAATTATCACAAATTTTATCAAATCTAATATTTTTAAGGAAGTCTCCATGGAAAATCTTCAAATGTTTGGGATTTGCTTTGCCATACACCAGAGTTTAGGCAGTGATGCTGGACTCAGACTAAGCATATTGAGATTATTTTTTTAAAGTACATCCACTTTGGCTACACAACATTTAGTCACCAACCTATTTTCAAGCGTGCAATTAAGTAAAAATAAAACTCTCTTTGCATTCTCTTCCATATAGCAGCATTAAAATAAGGCAGCCACTGTCTGAAGCACATCCAGACATCTGAGATACTACTATTAGTGCACCTGGATTAATAATTTCCTGAGTTTTCCCAAATAAATTGGATGCTTGTTGAACATTTACTGAATTTAAAGTGTCAGATAATGCTCACGATGAGCAGATAAGTTCAGGAAAGGATGGACCTTTCTTCTGGGAGAGTTCTCTTTATTTTCCCATCTTTGTAGCCATGTGGAAATTAATCTCACCTCTTGAATTTACAGCCGAATATTGGAAGATCTGCTCTGATATTGTCTGTTTCAAATACTTCCAAGATCTACTCTTTTGAAGGAGTATCTAAGTGTTCTTCATGGGTAAATCACCCATTTCCCAACAAACTTCTCTGGGTTCTTTTATATTTCATCATGTCAAACTTTGTGGCCATGGTTGCCCAGGAATTATTTATGGCTTCCTTAAACATCCTCCATTTCCTAGAAGACATTGTCTGTCACCTGCAGTAACTTCAGGGGAATTTATGGAGCACATCGATAGCTCCATTTATGATGATGTCACTCTTTAAAGGGAATGACTCCTCCACTCATTGTCAATATTTCAAGTTGAAAGTACCAAACTTAACCTTAAATGGATCCTACTTGGATTTCTTCCTCATCGATCACATGGATAAGCTCTATCATTTTGTTATCCCAGTCTTCTGACATACTGAAATGGGCTTTCCTCCAGAGCTTACCCAAGAACCCCCTTCCATGTACTCCTCCATTGCACCCCAAAGCTCAGCATGGATCAAGGTGAGCCCAGTCCTTACACAGACCCCACAACACATCTCATCTGCTCATTTTACAACAGGTTTTATTGCATCCCATCACTAAACAGACTTTTTTTAGATCATCCTCCACTTTGACTTTTAATATGAAACCCGCTGGCCTCTGAAGGAGGTGGGAAATGAAAAGAATTATAACCAAAAAAGATTTTTAGCAGGGATTTACAGATTTGCCATCAACTCTACTGAAAAACACACAAGCAATCCTAGACCAGCTTTTATTTACTCTGAATAACATTTACCCCAAAATGAGCCATATAAAGGTCTCAGAGTTTCGAAGCACAGTTCCTACATTTACTGATTTCACAGCAAAATGAGGAAAACCCATTAGCAGCTGGAAATCCTCCTGACCCAGGAGTTTCACCTGCAATTAGAGAAACCCCACAACCGTGTTAACCATCTGCTATTTCTT
Organism: Brachypteracias leptosomus; assembly: GCA_013401335.1. Classification (NCBI taxonomy): domain Eukaryota; kingdom Metazoa; phylum Chordata; class Aves; order Coraciiformes; family Brachypteraciidae; genus Brachypteracias; species Brachypteracias leptosomus. The sequence continues at coordinate 580,202 of VYZX01001609.1, read as the reverse complement.
TTCTGAAGACGATCAAACACTTGAGCAAAATGCTCCTTTTGTGAAGTGTTGTCGGGGGAACAAGTGCAGGACGTGGGTCCATATTTTTCTAGGAAAGCAAAGAAACCACTTGTCTTGCAAAGGGAATTAAATGGAAACTCCCAAGGACACAGATCATGTGTGAAGGCAGCCACAAGGTCTCTCTGGGGACGTTCATGGCCTCGGTGTGTTTCTGTTGTGCTTTTCTTCACCGCACACCTGACGTGACTAATGTGCTTCAAATGTTCTGCAGTTGCTGGCTCTCCAGCCAGGCCACCACGTCACCATGTGCACCTTGAGGTCTTTAAATCCTCAGTTCTTTTTTAGCTTTTGCTTTGTGCAATAATCTTGTGACAACTTTGTTTAGTGTCTGAACCAAATTCGTGCTCTCCGGTGCTGTTTGGTGGCTGCCAACATCCAATGTGCACCCGATCAGCTGAAGATCATAGTGATCTGAGAAGATGAAGACCATGGTGCTGTAAGAAAATAGATGAGCACTTGTTGGAAGAATCATAGAATGATAGAATGGGTTTGGTTGGACCTCAAAGATCATCTAGTTCCAACCCCCCTGCCATGGCAGGGACACCTCCCACTAGACCAGGTTGCTCCAAGCCCCATCCAACCTGGTCTTGAACACATCCAGGGATGGAGCATCCACAACTTCCCTGGGCAACCTGTGCCAGTGTCTCATCACCCTCAGAGGAAAGAATTTCCTTCTAATTTCTCACCTAAATCTAACCTCTTCCAGAAAAAGGGCACCCAAACAACAAATTTTTCATAAATTCTTTCTTTCTTTTTCCTTTGTTTTTTAAACTGAAGATACTTATTTATGCTTTGAGGGCTGGTTCTCCTTCCCCCCAGGACCATGCCCAGTGCTTTATCCTCTCCTCCCAGCTGCCCTCACCTGCCTGATGCTCCAGACAAGCCCAGATCCAAATGATGCAGTTGTGCAGCCTTTACATTTTCAATCTGCTGTGGAGGAAGCCCATGTGATGATGTCTGAGGTCATCCTGGCTCACGCTTTCCATGAGATGAGGGCTTTGGGCTGGGGTTTCTATTGTTTCAGCTCCCTCCTTCTGCCAAGGAGCTGAGCACCCTCCCTGGGGTCAAGGATGGAGGGTGGTTGCTCTGCCCTCAGATGTGGAAAGGGGCTGGTTTCCTGCAAACATGAGCTTTTAATGATTTGCCTGGAGACCCTGCAGACATCACGTACTTGCATTCCCAACCACAAGCCATGCAGGTCTTGCCATGCAGACGTGTCCCACCTTGGTCGTGTGGGCAAAGAGAAGAGCAGCTGGGATGCAGTGGGATGCTGGGCTGGGGGATGCCATGGGCAGGAGGCCAAGGGGCACCCCATGGTACCCCAGCTGCACCCACACCACGTGGAGGTGAGTCTGGGCGTGTGTCTGGCCAAGCCAGAGGAGCACAGATGAAACCTCTTTCCAATACATAATAAAAGGAGAGTGAAGCCAGCTGGAATATCCTGTACATTAAGTGTGATGACTAACTATAGCAGATGTTGGTGCAGTTGTTAAAGTTTCCACCAGAGAAGGAGGGACTGGAATACGAGCATTTGAAAATCAAAGGTAGCCCATGAGTTAGGGAGGAGAAGCGGGAGAAGAGCTGTGGGGAGTGAAGGCGGCGGCTGGGTTGGCAAGGAAGATGATGGGGGAAATTGTGGTTGGGGGTAAGGGGCCAGGGGAAGTCTTTAAGGTCTGGGCAGGGGGTGTGCACAGAGCTCCTTCATCAGGAAGGAAGGGCTGGGGAGCCTTCTGCTGCTGAAGGATAAATGGCTCCATTCCCAAGAGTGAAAGAGATGGAAAATCAAACGCGCAGCTTTGGGCAGACACAGAAACCAGTGCTCAGGAGCTGGGCACACATCTCCCATCCCACACCACCACCAGGGGAAATTCTGAGGTCTCTTATCAACCCTAGATGTGCTTCACCAGGACACTAGAAACCAAGAACCTCTCTGACAAGGCATCTCCTTTGCCTGTTGTGGAAATATTAGGTCTTCCTCCTTAACAGGTACCTTCATCTTGGTGTAGTTACTCTACCCAAGTATGAGCCCCAAAGTCACAACATCTTAGGTACAGAAGAAAGGATAAATACATTTAATTAATGTTACTGATATGTAGAAGTACTTTATGTACTTTCTTGTCACTATTATTTTTGGAGGAGTGTCTGTCATCCAGCAAGATGAGCCAATTTCTCAAAAACATGTGAATTTTCCTACATGATCTTGCTTTATAATAAAAAAGAAAAAGTGGATTGTAGAGTTGCTCAGAAGGGAGCAAAATGTATTTTTTAAAGGGGTTAGAAAGCATTTTTTATGACTTAAAAGAGACCTACCTTATGCTGTTTTATCTGGTTTGGTTTCTCCTCAACACTGTCAAGATTAGGTGGGAATATTTTGTTTATAGAAAAAAATCTGTATTACAGAAAACGTGGCTTCCCATGAGCAAAATTAGCCATAAAAAGAAAATCACAGTTTTATGGAAAAGTTGGAAAATTCTTTATTTCTTCAAATTCTATAAGTATCTTGGTGTGGTTTAAAAAAAAGCAATCTAAAGGTTGGCCCAGATGACCTCTAGAGGTCCCTTCCAGCCTGAAACATTCTATGATTCTAAAAAGCAGAACCATCACTTGACTTTGACCTGCTCTTTCACCAGTCAAATATTTTGCAAGCATAGGTCTATTGGTAAATATTTCAGCAAAATTCACAAAGAAATCTTATCCCTGGAGAAAAGGGAGTTGGAAGCTCCCAGAAATAATTTATTAATATGGCTACACACCTATCCAAGCTGATTTTGCTCCCTTTAATGCTAAAATAATTATAGCATGATGTATCAACTGGTGTATGAAGCAATTTCCCTCACTATTTAGTAATTGCCTGGTGTAGGTCTGATGTAAGAGCTCCTCAGATTTATTCAGCCGAGTGTTCCTCTCCTCACAGGGCAACACAAAAAATTTAAGTTCCTTATACACAAAATTATAAATGGCAACAACTAGAGAATACACGGAACTGATCTAAGTGTTCCTGAAAAAAAAGACCTTCTAGTTATTCCACACAAAACAGTAATTTGTGTTACATGACACTGCTGGTGCTTATATATAAGTAGTTTCAGCAATACCAAAAAACCCCAAAATGTCTCAATTTAATTTTTTTTTCTTGGTTTTTTTTTAGAAACTAGAGGGTGCCAACAGTTTAAGTCAGTGGCTTAGGGTTTTTTTCACTGCCACTGCTCTCAATGTCAAAAGGGAAGGCAGATGATCAGCTCTGGTTAAGACAAGTTCTCCTTTGGCCCAGTGGACTACACTAATAAAATCATTTTCACTTTGGATATAATGTCTTAGACTTTCCTTGGCAAATGAGATGAACATCAGGGGGAAAAAAAAAAAAAAAGACACCAAGATTCAGTTTGGAAAAATGGAAGTTCTGGAAGAAAGATTAAAATAAATGAAATATCACTGGCTTGGCTAGCAGCAAGTGGGGGAGAATGGAGCAAATACTGGGATGACATAAATCCTGAGGAATTACAGAGTTAGAAGGAAGGGCTGGAAGTGAAGAAGGTAAAATTTTGGCTGTCTAGCCACAAAAGTTTCCTGGTGCAGATATCCATTAGTGAAGGAGGCTTACGAGGAAATGGTGAAGGATATATAAGGTATGACATTTATAGCTAGACTAAACAAAAAGGACACAGCCCTTCCTCAACAGAGCAGTGCCCCCCAGACCCACCCCTACATCCCGTGCAAGCCCATGTGCTGTGTGAGCAACCATGTCCCACAGGAGCCACAACCCCTTGGAGCTCTGACTTTTTCCCTTGAATCACAGCCCAACCAAATTTGGGCTTTGAATGATGCTGAGATCTTACCAGAGCAGCTTGAGCTAAAGCTTCATCACAACCAACCCTGAGGAAAAATATAGAATCATAGAATGTTTGAGGCTGGAAGGGACCTCTAGAGGTCATCTGGTCCAACCTCCCTACACCAGCAGGGACATCTCTACCTAGGGCAGGTTGCTCAGAGCCCCATCAACCCTCACCTTGAAGGACTCCAGGGACGGGGCCTCCCCCACCTCTCTGGGTAGCCCATTCCCCTGATCTATCACCCTCAGATTAAAGAACTTTTTTCTAATATCCAGCCTAAATCTCTCCTTTCCCAGCTTAAAACCATTACTCCTGGTCCTATCATTACAAACCCTTTTGAATAGACCTTCCCCTGCCTTTACGTAGGCCCCCTTCAGGTACTGGTAGGTCACTATAAGGTCCCCCTGGAGCCTTCTCTTCTCCAGGCTGAACAGCCCCAACTCTCAGCCTGTCTTCATAGGAGAGATGCTCCATATCCCCTGGCCTAACTCCTTGGTACCAAGCCAGGCTTCAGCAAGAGATAAAGACCTGCTGATAATGGAGCAAGGGTGATTCCACCCTTCTTGGTACTTCTGCACCGAAGGTTGAAGGATGAGGTGCTGGGATGACCCTGAAAGTCTTGGGATCTACTAACACATTGGCCTTTCACAACAGCAAACATAACTTCAAGCCTGCATTTGCATCTCTGGACTTAGAATCATAGAATGGTTTAGGCTGGAAGGGACCTCTAGAGGTCACCTGCTTCCTCTCTCTTGCTAAGATTTAGGTTCTGCTTGGTTTTGGATGTCATTACACTCACCACCACCAGACCTGAGCATCCTCACTGGTACCACATCTCTTGTGTGACCTTCTTTTCTCCACTTAGTGGAGTAAGTTTGCTGGTGTGACCCCATTTGCTCTGTGAGGGTGAAGATGAGACCTTAGAAATTTCCTTAATTCAGATTCACCCTTGTTTTTTCCACTGTTTAAGGCCTGGAGAGGTCCAAGTTGACCAAGAAAAGTGTCATGTCCTCCTCATTGAATGCTGTAGGTGGTGTAACAAGGAGATCAGCTGGAAGAAGGTTCTGCAAAGATGAGTCCAACTCTAAGTCCTACATCCCTGGTGCTGATGTCTTCCACAAGCCTGCTCCCTGTTAAATGTACTACAACAGCTTTTATGGTACCTCAAGGTTTAAACTTTCTTTCTGTCCAGACTTTGGAAGTAGCTCTCTCCTCATTTTATCCTGCTTCTTGGAGGTATTTTTGACATCAGGAACCAGAGACATTTTCTGAGGAGGATTAGGCTCTTTGGAGCTGTTTTTCTTTGCATTTTTTTCTGGCCTGTATTAAGAAAACTTATCAAAATACTGGTGGGCAACATGTATGGTGTGACCATTTGAGAGTGGGGTGCAGGTACCCATGAGACTATCCCTGAATGTCAGGGGAGATTCATCTTCCCAGTCGTTGTGCAGGGTCAGTGACCAAGACTGAAATAGGGACATTCAAAGAACTTCATAGATCAGCTGCAGCTTCTTTTCCTTCTTGCTTTGTCAATGAGTTTTCCATGACAGATAGAGAAACGATGTCACTTGTCCAGGGTTAAAGCTTCCAAAGTCACCTTTGGCAACCAAGCAGAGGAGAAATCAGCTCTCTGTGACTCTACCAGTCCAGTGTGCAGCAAGAAAAGCCCCACATATCTCCCACACATGTCTCCTGAAAGCAAGGAGAGACAACGAGGCCTGAGCTCTCTATTGTCTTGCAGTTGCTCAGGACTTTTTTTTTCCAGCCAGAAAAGAATTGTGTTTAGTATGGTGACTCCTCTGCATCCCAAGGGGCAGCAGTGGGAGAAATGTTCTCATTCCTTGAATGTTATTGTACTGAGGTTCCCTCTGTAGAGTGTGCTCATAAGTTGGTGGGACATCTCTCCATGATGCTGGCAATTACACCTCACTCAAGAATGGATGGGAAAAGATCTGTGCTGCTCATCTCCACAGGAGAACTGTTAAATATGAGTTAAATACGGACCCAGGCTTAGTGGCATCTGGAGGAAACTCTGACAATAGCTTTCAGACATCAGATGTGTCTCACATTCTCTCTGGGTGATGGGGTCCTCAAAGAACATCTCTTAAAGCTGATGGGGACAGCTAAGTGGTGGCGTTTGGCTGAATCCAGCTTCCATACTCAAGGAAACTCCTCATGAACTGATTATGATAAATCCAGGAAGTGTTCCTGGGGAGAAGAGGTGTTTGTATTAAGGTAGGAGAAATTCTCCTGCTGTCCTTAGTCATCCATGCAAGATGGAACTGGTGATCTTGTCTTCCTCTTGTTCTTACTCCAAAATGACCTTCTTTGGGATCTCTTGCCACCACTTTAGCCAGTATTGGGGTTGCTGGTACAAAATGTAACCTCTCAGCTGTGCTGCTACCCACCTCCCCCAAAACCCCGTCTATCAGAGACCTCATGAGTGGTCACTGAGTCCTAGTCCTTCCAGGATGGAAAGTTCTAGGAGAAAAACCCTATCCCCCTGTGGACACTGCCCAAGAGGGATTTAATCTGGGGCCGTGATGTTCTCATAAGCATGAAAAACAGATCATCCTAAAATTTATGGCTTTCTGAGAGTTTGGGTTGGCCTCTCTGAGCCAAGTGGCCACCAGCCTGAAGGTAAATGTTGGGAAAGGAGTTAAGGCCTGTCAGGGTTGCCTGGTTGTTTAATGGGTAACCAATTTGATTCTTAATTCTCTCCTTCAGCATGACAAAGAACTAATGTTGGTATTTGCCATAGACAAGTCAAAACAAATTGTTATCAACTCCTTTACCACTGTTGTCAGTGTCAGTATGATGACATGATCCTAAAAGTCTGTCCTGCTCATCTGGGTAGTCCAGGGAAGAACAGGTTTACTGGTCAAATCCTTCAAACCCACCTTCTTAACACCAATTCTTTCAATCATATCTCCAAATTATCCTGTGGTTGGTGCCACTGTAAGAAGAAGGCAGCATCCTGGGCAGTGGCATTGGTTGGGATGCAGAGGGACGGGGTGTTTGGCCATTAGAGTGGTTAGAGTGACAAACAAATTGCTGACATTCCTGTCAAATGCTAAGTGGGGACCTTTCAGAGAGTGGCAGCTGGGTCAGGATGTGGAGGTTTAATGAGTTAATGCAATTTAGGCCTCAGCAAGGAAATTACTTTTCAGCAGGGAGGTCTCTGGTGTGAGGAATGTGTTGGGTTGTTCCTTCAAGAAGGGTGGGATGGAGGTGGGTGTGTGGGGCGAGCAAGCGAAGAGTGTGAGGGAGCTGAGATGAAATGTCCTATGGCCAGAGTGTGTCATCTTCTCAAATGGAGATGGCTGGACATGGGGGAAAACAACCACAGGGACTCTTTGATGTCAAACACTGGAGTCTATCTGGTCCTCACACAGTGGGTGGAGGGAGTTTGGTGAAAAATGAAAGGATTAGGAATAGGTGAGGGAGGCAGTTCTCAGGTGGAGTTATGCAGTAGCAGCTAAAGAGCAGAGCCATGGCTTGGACTATGTGTTGTGATGAGGTGACTCTGGGACGTGGTGATGCCACAGATGCCACACAGATGGCACACAGGCCAGGTGAGACCTCCTGATGATTTTAATCACTGTTCCAACAGCCAGAACAGTTGCTTTAGTTTTGTTTTTTTCTAGCTTGACAATATAAAGACCTCCTAAGAGTAAAACACTTTCCCTCCCTGCTTACCCCTCTCCTTGTAGGAATAAATTCAACTGGAGAGAGGGGGGAGCAGCTCCCAGATGACTTTCAGGGATGAAAAAAGGTGACAGCAACTCAGGTGTTGGTGGCAGAGAGGTCTTAGATGCAGTGATGGTGTCCTGGAAGACAACATAAACTCACTGAGTATCTGAATGGTTGTAGCATGAGGGAGAACATGCTGAGTCCCTTTGTTATCATTGCTTTCCTATGGGAAATACAGGAGGTTCTGGTGTCTCCAAAGTCACATCTAACTCCTGTGTCAATGGAGAGATGGGGCAGGGATCTGGAGGTCTGGTTTTTTTCCACCATCCTCTGGGTTAGGACCTGGAAGGTTAGAGCTTAACAGGAGAGTTTTAAAAGGCTCTAAACCCCAGGATTTATGCCACGCTAGCAATGAAACCCACTGGGGTCGATGCTATAGAGCCAGCTAACACACACCTCGGGTGGGGAGATGCACTAAGGCCGTTGCTGTGTGGATTAATGTCCCCATAAAACACGTCCTGTTGTGCGACATTGTTGTGAGGAGAATGAAGCAATAACTCTGGGATGTGCCAGGCAAGTGCCCACCCTGGTTCCTTGCTTGTAGATGGATCCCCAGCCTGGGGGATAATACAAAACATTTGTTATAAAGCTGCCCCTTTCCTCCCACCCAACAAATGGCCCAGGGTCTGTTTCCCAACATCTCCTCTTTCCATACCTGCCACACCACCAGCATCCCTGGTCCTCATCCAGAGAGTGGCCAGCTCGAAGGGATCCTTCAGCAGATGAGAATGTCTCTGGGCAAGCCCTGGAGATGGCAAACAACAGGTTTGGCCGGGCTGAGGGTGTAAATAAAAGAGCCTGACTCAGCCAGAGCTGCTGAGCGGCCACCACGGAGAGCCTTGAAAACTGGAAAGTATTATATCATTTATTAATAGACATTTCTGCTACACTCCCCACCAGAGCGTGCGTGGCCCTGATGACAGAAGTGCTTACTAGTGCTAATGAGGCAGAACGGAGAGGAAAAAATGGCCCCGTGGGTCAGGGACTGGCTGGGGAGCTGGGAGATGTGAGCTCAGCTCCTGGCTCTGCCACCGCCTCCGCCGCCGACCTTCAGCGGGATGCTGAGCATCAGCCAGTGCCTCAATCCCTCCCTGCCAGCTGGGGAGGAGGAGGATGCTCTGACTTCACCTGTGGGTTTTGGGCACGTCGTGACTCCATAATTAACCAGGGGGAACAATTATTTTTCACTCATAAGTTACGTTTTCTTCTTCCTCGCTTCTCCTGCAAGCATTTCTAGGACCAATGTCCTCTCCGCCTCCCTCCTTGCACCATCACAAAAAGGGGTTTTCTGTAAAGGTGTAAATGAAAAATGCAAAGGGGAGATACGTGAATGGGAGTTGTACCAAGGTTTGCACCATCCCTCAGCCACCCAGGGCTAAAGACACCTTCTCACTGCTCTCAACTAACACATTTTCTCCCAAGTAACAAGTGATAGGACAAGAGGAAACAGCCTCAAGTTGCACCAGGGGAGGTTGAGGTTGGACATGAGGAACATGAAGATTATCAAGGCCTGGCCCAGACTGCACAAGATGTGGCCCTCCATCCTTGGAAGGGTTTCAGAGCCATGGAGATGTGGTGCTGAGGGCCAGGGGTTAGTGGTGCCTTGGCAGTGCTGGGTTAATAGTTGGGCTGGATGATCATAAGGGTCTTTTCCAACCAAAATTATTCTATAATTCTATCATTTCAATGGCTTACCAGAGAAGAGTGTACCCCAGGGGTTTGTCTCTCCTTCAGGGTGTAGCTTGACAGACGAGGCACCAAAACATCCTCTAGAAAGATCCATCATCACTTCAGGGCTACAGGCCTGCCCTGTGCCTAAGCTGTGTCTCCAGCAGCCTGGGGGTGCATCCCTGAGGTGCTGGGGCCTGAGTTGTGGGCCCCCAGTTGGAGTTGACCCGTGGAGGAGTCACAACCCAGCAGAATGTTTTGTTTCCCCCTCTGGCTTCATGCTCCAGAGGCAGAACCTGCCCCACCTGTGTCTCTGTGGCTCCACCTCACCCAGGTGGTGGTGGTTGGGGGGATGAGTGAGGCCAGGGCTGTATTAATCAAGAGCAGAGCAGTTGGAGGAACTTTCTGAGGGGGCTGGTTGCATCTTGCTGAGCTCTCTCAGGGGTGTCCTTCCATGTGAAGGCCCCTGAGGCGCCATCTTTGTCTGTGCGCCCATCAGGCCATGCTGGCACCACAGCGGAGGAGCTGGGCCTACAAGTACCTATGGCTGGATGGTTTGAAAGAAGACTTCTGAGGAGATGTTGCTGAGTTCAACGTTGACCTGTGTGACCAGGGACTCATGGCAGCATGAAATGATGGTGGCTGAACCGGCACAACATCCCCACCTGAGGGAGATGCTCCAGGACACCCACTTTGGCCTGCTCCAGGACGCCCACCTTGGCCTACACCACGTCTCCAAAGGCTCTTCCATCTCTATCCCTCTGCACTGAATCTTCATGTTGGTGAGTACCAAATGTTTGGGGTTGGGACAGAGGACTTGGTTCAAGGTGGTGCTTTCTCTCCCCAGACAAAATTCACCCCTGGGGAAAGTTGCAAGTGATGTGTGAAGGCTCCTAAGGGACCACAGCAAAGCTGCTCTGTGGTGACCCACCTTGGTCTGAGCACCAGAACCACATGATAAGATGTGAAGGTTTATTCTGTAAGCACTGGAGATATCCAGAAGCCAGGCTGGCTGTGGATTCCTCCATCTTTCATTTTCTCCCCTTCCTCAGAGTGGCAATGTCTGCTCAGCACATCTTGTGGAGCAAAAAGCAGCTGAAGTAGAGCAAAAATAAACTGGGGAGCTGAAACAGGAGATGAGAGCACAGCTTTGTGTAAAACCTCATTCCTTACTGGTAGTAAATAAAAATAGTTTTGTTTTTTTTCTTTCCTGGTGACTCACAGCACAGACATTGCATGGAAAGGGCACTAGAATCAACAGCCAGAAGAAAAAAAATACAGAAATGGAAAAATGATCATCACAGTGCATTTTTCCCATTTCCCCTTTCATCTCTTACACCTGTGTTTGACTTCAGCCAAACTTACATAAATCCTTTAAACATCTGCCTAAGTCACTTGTGCAATAAGCTGCAATGGTCTCAGCCAGGCTAACTGTTCACTTTGCTGGATATCTGCTTGTTTAAACCCAAAAAAGTCTGTAGACTTTGCCAAGCCAGGCGAGCAGTGAGCTTCCCATCAAACCCCACTTATTCAAAATCTTAAAATGGTCTGTGCCAGAAGTTCTTCTGCAGGTATCACCTCCTGGAAGCCCCTGTTTATAGCTGTGAACTTAAGGCAAAGGCAATGAAAGTTTGAGTGTCGTGGCTGACTTATAAAATCTCATTCTGCAAGAGATTGTTTTGCAGCTTGAATGTACCTAGAAGGGGATGAAAGTCCTGGGGTGGGAAAAGAGGAGTTTGGGATGATCTTGGAAAGAGACAATCCTGTAAAAGGGGTAGAGAGTTAGTGTTGGTGGTCACATCCTTTGAGTGGCAGAGGATGGGATGGATGTGGCCCTCACCTTTGTCAGGTCATGGCACGTGGTTGTGACCATGGCTGTGTTAATACAAGACAGGGTTGTGCTGTTGCTCTTCCCCCTCCTGTATTTTGTTGGTGACTTTTTCAGTTGATTATATCTGAAAACCTCTTTGCAGCCACCAGCTCTGCTGCACAGAGAAATTCATTACATCTGCAAAGATGATTCCTTTCCATTCCACCTTCCCTGTGCTCTACTGAGTGAGTTTCCACTGAGGAACACCAGAAGTAACAGAGTGGTTTGGGGTTTTGTCTTGGCTGATCTTTTGACCTCCTTGAGTTGGAAGAACTTCTGTTCTGGCATGGAGCTAGCTCTGCAACGAGTCTGATCCTTGCCAGCCTCATACCAGGGCTTGGAGGTATCACAATTTATCGTGGGGTGGGATTGATTTTATTATCAAAATACTTTGAAATCTGCTGCTGAGCAAGGTTAGTCCTTGGCCTGTGTGTGCTGGTGCTGCTCTGCTGGAGTCAGGGGGACCACAGGCAGTGATCACAAGTGACATGATGCACACAGGGAGAGAGGCTCCAGGGAATGCCACCCACTTTGGGACCTCAATAAATGCCAGCCTACCTCCTCAAACTCCCTTAGCATTATATGGCCCACACTCAGCTCTGGTTCTCCTGCTCAGCACAAGCACACCCCCAAAAGCTTAGACCTCCTTGCAGCTTAGACTGAAAGCCAGCCAAGGAGAGGTCTCTGGCTCCTCTTGATTTACTGGTGAGTTCAGAAGGAAATATAAGGTTTTTCTTTCAGGGGTAAAATATATTTTTCCCTTGACACGAGTCAGGAATCGCAAAAGGGATTTGTTTAAACACATCTGATAAAAGTCTTCCCTGGGTTGTGATCAAGGCAGGTCAACTTCTGCACGGGGTTTATCTAGGCTCATGAATTAGGCTGTCTGCTCACCTAAGAACTGGGTTCTGTTCTGCAAAAGTACCTGCTCTTCACCAGTATTTATTGGATGTTTGTCATGTGGCTTTTGTTGACCTCTCTGCTTTATTGTGTGTATTCATAGTAACAATGCTTCAAAATCTAAGGATGTTTCTCTTTCCCTGAGTCAAGATGCTTTCTTAACCCACAATACTAACATTTAAGTACCTCACACATATTAGCAGCTCCATAAAATGTGAGGACTTGTTCTAGAAACCAGAAATTAGGAAGAATCCAAGTGGCTTGAAGGGGAGATGGAGATCAGAGTCTGCAGGCTGTGGGTTTGGTTATGGATAAGGTCAACCTGAGATAGGGTTTTGCTGATATACCTCATATATGTATCTTTTGTACTCTCTTCTTAAGTCAGCATCATCTGTCTCTATGTCCTTGTACAGGTGATGATTTGGCATTGCATGTTTTCTCCTGAGTGGATCAGGTCTTCTGTGTTCCCAGAAGAGTGGTAGGGCTGGGTTGCACCAACAATGGGGTCATCTGCTAGACTTTTGCTCACATGATATGCAATATGGTCTGCTCAGCATGGCCTCTCCCCATGGAAGAAGTTCCTCCTGTGTTGTGAGGAATCCTGTGTAGGTGCAAACAGTGAATGACAAAGCAGCAGTAGCTTCCATCCACAGGTCCTGGGGTTTGTAGCATGAAGAGCACTTCATTCCCTTCTGGCTGATCTTTTCCATCTGCTCTTTACTGCCTGCAAGGTATTCCCATGTGAAAAGTAGCTGCTGTTTCCAAGCCTCATCCAAAAATTATGTCAAGCATGAACCTTTTATCATTAAGGGCACTAATACTTTGCACATACACAAAATTTGTCTTCTGATTATCCCCTGCTTCTACTACAATGCATTTTGTAGGCACTTAGCCAAGCATTTTACCTTTAGTCAGATATATGACCTGTTGCTCTGGAGAGATTGGAGGCTGGTCCAAAGCTTGTTAGATCAAGGGGAGTCTTTATGCTGGTTTAGCAGAACTTGGATCAGTCCCTCAAGGCTTCACAGATGATCTGAATTATCAGAAGTGATCCTAGGCAGTTGCAAGTAGGTAGAGACCTTGGCAGATGCAAACTGATATCTGAAGAAGTTGGATCAGATTGTTTCAAATCATCTGATGAGAATTAGCTGAACTTAATCAAATCACAAGGCAGCTGGAAATTCCATCTAGACTGGATGGAATAGGTTTATGGACCAGATGGAAAGCCAAATATACTAGAAGAAAAACAAACAAGCAAACAAACAAAAATGAAAGAAGATCCACTGGCTGGAAAATGCAGATAAACAAATTCTGACCAGAAACTAGGTGTGCATTTTTTCCATTTGTCTAAAGTGAAATATTTTCAGCTATGTGGAGTCTTTAAGTGAAACCATGGCTTATCAAAGGAGATGCTCTACACCTCCATGCTGACTTCACTGCCTTTACAACATCTGCTTTGTAAAATCTTTAGTTGATCAGAGTGATTTCTTCTTAGTCTAAAATCATGAACTTACAGAAGCCTGAAGACAGTGACAGGCCAAGGGGCACCGGGCACAAACTGGAACCCAGGAGGTTCCATGTGAACAGGAGAAGAAAGTTGTTTGATGTGAGGGTGTTGGAGCCTGGCCCAGGCTGCCCAGAGAGGTTGTGGAGTCTCCTGCTCTGGAGAGATTCCAAACCCACCTGGATGAGATCCTGGGCACTCTGCTCTGGGGGAGCTGCTGGAGCAGGGGAGTTGGACCAGATCATCTCTAGAGGTCCCTTCCAACCCCACCGTGCTGGGATTCTGTGATATCCAAGTCATCCTAACTCATAATTCTCTTTTCACCCAAAGACCTGTGATTACTCCCACATCTTTCAATATGCAGGTCAATATCCATCCTGCCTGCTCCAATTTTGCTCTGTGTCCCCAGATAGCTGTTGGAAAAGGATGACTTGCCATGTAATCCTGCCCCTTTTATATAGAATCTGAAACCCAAGAAGCACTGCAACAAGGTCATCTCTACCCTGAAGCAATATTTTAATGGTCTCAGGTTTTAATTCCTTCATCTTCCCACCTTCCTCAACCCTGAAAGCTAGACCCAAATTTCCTGTGTAATTTGTGGCCCATTGATTTATGCTGCCCCAACCACATCTCTGCTCCACCGGTTAAATCACCTCACCTCTTGCCAAGATAAATACTATAGTTTTCCCATGTTTGGTGGTAAACTCCTGCCATTAGCACAGGGGCATGTGGCCTTTGACTGCTGGTGGACACTCTGCTCATTGTCCCACTCTGCTGAAGCCCTACATCTACTTGGAGAGGTGCCTCTTGCTTATTATTCTTTATTGTTCTGGCCACTGGAGATTCAATATTTCCCCACAAATCCTTCTCATCTGCATCCTCCCAAACCTTAGAGCCACCTACGGTGTTTGTGGTCTGAAATAAATGCTCAGGAGTTTTCCCAGGCAACCAGTGGTTTCTTCACTTGAGTTGCATTCCCTCAAAATAGAAGGTGAGATGACCAAGGCAGAGCAAATGACAGGGGGCAGGACTGCAAGAGCAATCCAGTGGGTCAGACCATAGGCCTCATTCATCCAATATCTTCTCTCTGGAAGTGACCAAAACCTCAAGAGGCCTGAGGAAGAGCTTGAGTTTTATGCGACCTCCTCTAAGAACCTACTCAGCTCCCAAATGTTTTCAGATCAGGGGCTTTCTGAGGCAAATATGACTGGCTATAGTTCCCCTCAGTGGATTTCTGCTCCATGGACATGTCTTTGTGACTCTTCAGTACCCACTCCACAATTTGGTCTTGAGACATGAGTCCTACTCTGCACATTGGCAATGGTGAAAGGTGAAAAAACCCATTCCCATTGCGCTCTTCATTTACAGATTGGCCAAAATTCATGCCCTCTCCATCAATCCTCCTTTCTACAGCAGGTTCCCAAGTGCCTAATAAAGCTAAATCACATCCATTCTTCACCACCAGGCACCAACCCGCGTTGGCATCCCCACCACATTTCAGAGGGAGCTGCTATGAATGGGCTTCCTTCCTTCTCCCCTCTCTTCTCTCCTCCAGCTCTTCCCACCCCTTGCAATAACGAGCCCTCCAGCCATCCCCATATATTTCCCCCACCCCGTGGGCTGCCTGCAGGAAACCAGAGCCCCTGTTTTTACACAATGACTAAGACATTTATCTCTCCTCTTGCCTTTCCACCATCTGTCTGCATCCAGCAGCAGAAGTGCCACGCACTCACTCGCTCTCCCACCAACTCAACCTAAGCCCCTACCATCTGGAGATGATCTGTTTGTCTATTTAGACTCCAAGCTCTCCAGGGCAGGAACTGTCTCTAATTGCATGTTTGTACCGTACCTACAGCTGTGTTGGACTGAATACACCCACTGTCATCTTCTCTTGGAAACCAAGTTCCTCCTGGGAGTGTCCAGCACTGAAAAGTAAGACCACTTGCAAATCCAAGTTGCTGGAGGCACATGCCAGAGCTCCTTGGTTGCACTTATATTAGACCACAGAAAATTCTTCCAGTGACTGCAGAAATCATCCAGCCCAATTTTTGCTGCCGAGCTGACAAAAGGGTCTTAGAGACAGTGAAACCATTGCTTAGCATGGTGGAGCTCACATCTGGCTGGGGCTCCAAATGTGCCCAGAGAATGCTGCATCCCATGGGGAAATGCTTGAGGATCCCACATTTGCCAGGGTCTTGTTTGGTGACCTTCAATTGATGCCACCAAGGAGCCAGTGGAGGGATCAGGAGTCTCCAAGCCACATTTCACAGGCTGAATTTCATCCTCAGCCCAGCCCAGCGGGATGATCTCAGGTGTATATACCTACTGTTCACTGCTAGTACAATAACCTGCCTCCCTGTTTCAGGATGGTGAAGACCTTTTGCTCAGAAGAAGTGTGAAAATTAATTGCTTCTCCCCCCCCTTGCTATTTAACAGCTTTAATTAAAACCCTTCTGTATTTGTATTAAGGCCTCTTCTCTGAGCTATAGTCTTTTCATACCACTCTCTGCTTCTAACACATTTGTCAAGCTCTGTATTTTCAGTGAGACAGGGCAGGTGGTAGAAAATGGAGGTGCTATCACAAAAATCACTTTAAAACAAAGAAAAGAAAAAAGCTTGATAAAGTTTCCAGTCTAATCCAAGAGAGCATGAAGGAATTACCATCAAAACTCTCCTAGAGTTGGTTAAAAGTATCTTGATTCTCTAATAGAATAGAATAAAGAAGCATATCAATATATTTTCCTGTTTGGCTAACTCCAGAACACCATTTCTGCTTATTTTGGCTGCTTTTTATTCCTGCCTGTGAGTGTAAAGAAATGGTAAGGAAGTTTATGAATGAGGCATTCCAGGCTCAGCTCTGCTCACGGGCTGTTTTCAGCCGAGATCCTGGGATGAGGTCATTCCAAAACCACCTAGTTTGCCCAGTGTGCTAACTCAAAAAAGATTGGAGCAGACAGATTTGCAGTTGCTGCAATGCAAACACGCATACAGTAGTTTCCCCCGCATGCCAGTGGCTGCCAAACTTCAGCTTAAAAGACTCGTGGAAAGAAGAAAAATTAAAAAAAACCCTCAACAACCCTTTTTCCACTCTGAAAGGCTGTTTATAAAATGGGTTTGATCAGCTCAGGAATGAGCTGAGATAATGTTTATCCACACAAACACGGGAGAGCACGCAACTGCCTTAACATACCAAGCTGAGATAACTACTTAGCTTAAAAAAAACCCCAAAATAAAGGTTAGAACAACAGGAAATTAGTCATTTACTACCAGTTGCTCAGGTATTTTAAAGAGCTTCCAGAATTTTGTGTACCTAAGAGAGAAAAAGGTGGGGGAAGGCCTGGTGGGTAACATAAAAGTGACTTTCCTTGCTGAAAGAGGAAAGGCAGAAGAAGGGGCTTGTGACAAGAGGATATAAAATACCCTGCAATTCATCAAGGAGGGGAATCAAACTCTGCCCGAGCCATCGGCATTCCTGGGGATTATGGAGAGGATTACGGTGAGTTGTTAGCAGGGAGAGGGAGCCACTGAAAGATGGGCTTTCCTACTGCCCTGAAATAAACGGGACAATTAAGGCTCTGGGGAAGTTAATGAGATTTTTTTTTTTTAATTTTCGCAGAGCAGCTGGGTAGGAAAAGGCGTTTGTTGAGGAGGGAAGACATAGGTGGTGAAAATAAAAATGTTTGCGTTGCCTAAAAATATACTTGGAGCCTTGGGAGGGGGAAATCAATTATCCACGAGGCCATCCTGCTGTCGGGGAGAAAAATCTAAGGCATTTTGTAGCTCGGGCTGCCCTCCACTCCATGGAGGTTAGCTGATCTCTCTGTCAGATGGGTCTCATCACCCTGCCTCTGAGTCTTTCATGTGTTTAATCTCACAACCCACCTGTGAGAGAAGGAATTACAGTGAAGGAGCTGAGGAAAAGGCCCAGACTTTTAAAGGGATTTAGCTGCCCAATTACCTGGCTCGGGGTTAGGCTGGAAATCCCCAGGAGAGCAAGATGTCACACCTGGGTCTGCCAAGCTTTGGGTTAGTAGCAATGCCCAGTTGGCCTTTGGACAAGGAAGAGCTGAATGTAGCCATGAATGGGCCATTGTTTCTCCTTGGATTGTTATTAAGAAATATTTTGAGGCTGAAGGGGAAAAAAAAAAAAGAAAATCAGAGTCTGAATTCAGAGCATGAAGACCAGTTGTTTCTCCTGAGGTTGAGCAGGGTCTCACAGCTTTGGTGCTTGTGTTTATTCCCAGGCAAAGAATTTACAGGTCACCTCCAAGTGCCATGAAGAGGCATTGCTCCTTTCTGAGCCATGATTCTGCTGTCTCCCCAGGCTTTCTCTCACTCCTCCTTGCTTTCCCTCATGCCTGTCTCCCCATGGGCACTCAGTTCAGGCTTGGCAGGTCATGGATCCAAGTTGCACCAGGGGAGGTTTAGATTGGACGTTAGGAAGAAGTTCTTTACTGCAAGAGTGGTCAGGGACTGGCCCAGGCTGCCCAGGGAGGTGGTGGAGTCACCATCCCTGGAGGGGTTCAAAAAATGAATAGATGTGATACCTCAAGACATGGTCTAGGGGTCAGGGAGCTATTGGGATGAAGGTTGGACTTGATGGCTCTAGAGGTCTTTTCCAAAGTAAATGATTCTATGATGCATCCCAGTGAGGACATGGCAACCTGGGCAGCTGGATGAGTTTGGACACAGTCCTTGCCATGCCCCTGAAGACATAGCTTAGCCTGGGCTGTAATCCTAATGTTGGAGGGTGTGAGTGCAATAGGTGATGCCACACCACCCCTGCTCCATGGTCCCACACACCACGTGCTGCAGGAATGAGTCAGGGACATGTAGGAGTCTGGCCAGGAAAACCAGAGCCCTCATACAGCTAGTTTCCTAGGACTATCCATCCATCCTTCATGGATGAGTCTCTGGTGCATGCAAACAGTCAACACCAGCTCTGGCTTTGGCAGGGGATTATCAGTGGTGTGAGTGCCCAAGGTCACACCATAACTCTGCAGGTCTCTGAACCCCTGGCCAGGAGGTGGGATAGGCAACCATATCTCCTGTAATCCCTTCTTCTGTAGGCTGATTGTGGCATAAGGTGTAGACAGAAAAGGAGAGATGACAAATAATCATGGAATCATAGAATTGTCAGGGTTGGAAGGGACCTCAAAGATCATCTAGTTCCAACCCCCCTGCCATGGGCAGGGACACCTCCCACTACATCAGTTGCTCCCAGCCCCAGCCAGCCTGGCCCTAAAAATATCCAGGGATGGGGCTTCCAGCACCTCTCTGGGCAACCTGTGCCAGTGTCTCCCCACCCTCCTGGGGAAGAACTTCTTCCTAACATCTCATCTGAATCTCCCCACCTCTAGTTTTGACCCATTCCCCCTAATCCTACCACTACCCAACATCCTAAAAAGTCCCTCCCCAGCTTCCTTGTAGCCCCCTTCAGATCCTGGAAGGCCACAATAATGAGAGCTTTTGGCATGGGATGTCTACCTGCTTGGGTGTGAAGATGTACATTTGTTTTTAATTGCTAGAAACCAGCGTTCATTCATCACCAAGTCCCTGCATAATTTTTTTTCTCTGTCACGACTCGACCCAGGAAACACATTTCACTCTAAAGGAATTCCAAGGCAAAGTCACAAGCTTGCCTAGATCCTGATTTATATGTCAGTGTTGCCTCTGAAGGGCTGCCATGGGTGTTGCATGTTGATTTTCTGCCATGGCTTTGCTATCAGCTTCCGGCGAGCCATAAAACCCTCGCTTCCCTCAACCTCCAAAACTGCCTGACAAAGTGCAATCCCTGCCTTATAAATCCACGCTGGTATCGAGGCAGTTCCCTTCCCCAGGCACTGTTTCTTATTAAATAGATATCTGTCTGCTGGTCACACATGCTGTGTTACATAGCGGAGGTATCCAGGCAACTGGTTCAAAACTTGCTGAAGACAATGGAAAGAGCCTGTTGTCCCTACACCACCACGGGCTTTCAAAGGAGCTTGAGCTCTTGGTTAGGAACCAGCAGGCTCCTCAACTTTTTGCATGTGGATGGAGCAGGGACTGAAGAAGAAAAGAATTGAGAAAGGACACAGGGTAATAATTTTAAACTAAAAGAAGGTAGATTTGAACTAGATAAAAGGAAGAGATTTTTTACTCTGAGGGTGTGTCCCAGGTTGCCCAGAGAGGTGGTTGATGCCCCATCCCTGGAATCTTTCCAGGTGAGGTTGGATGAGGCTCTGAGCAACCTGCTCTAGTTGCAGATGTCCCTGCTCAGTGCAGGGGGGATGGACTAGATGGCCTTGAAAGGTCCCTTCTAACTCAAACCATTCCATGATGGTGGGTGTCATACTCTTCTCCCACAAATGATAGGACAAGAGGAAAAGGCCTCAGGTTGCACCAGGGGAGGTTTAGATTGGACATTAGGACAAATTCATTCACTAAAAAGGTTGTCAAGCAGTGGAACAGGCTGCCCAGGGAAGTGGTGGAGTCACCATCTCTAGAGGTTTTTAAAAGCCATGTAGATGTCATACTGAGGGACATGGTTTAGTGGTGGACTTGGCAGTGTTGGGTTAATGATTGGACTTGATAGTTCTAAAGGTCTCTTCCAACCCAAACAATTCTATAATTCTATGATTCTAATGTCACACCAGGCCAGAGGAGTCAATACAACCAAATCCACGTGGTTGCTGTTGCTGGTTGGATGTGTCCCCTCATGAGCAGAACAGATCAGCAGTGTGGTTGGGCATCCATCAGCTCCCTGAGACAAGCTGTGTGGAGAGGTGGAGCTTCAGACAATCATCCCTCTCCTGCCAGCTGAAGTACAAAGCCTAATTGAAGAAAGCTGTTCTTTCATCCCCACCAAGCATAAACAGCCAGTGTTATGGTGACAAACTTTCCAGCAGCTCCGTAGCTGCTACTCCAAGTGCTCTCATACATGAATGCTGAAAGCAGGAAAAAGAAGGTGACATCCTTACTTTGTAAAACTTCTCCAGCTCATTCTAGGATGGCTTCAGAGCTCTTGTCCAAAATCTATACACCTTTGGTGGTCCTGAATCATATACCAGATAATTCTTGGGTCCAAACTGTGCAAAAAAGACTCTTCATTTCAAGAGCTTTTACATAAGGTCTTTATTTCCCTCCCCTTATTAGATAAGGTTATTTTTTTCAAAACTTCTGCTGCTTTTCCCTCTTTCCTGATGGTTCCATGGACACTGTGTGTTGGCCAAAGCAATTCTCTATCACAGACAGGAGGAGACATCACCCCAAGCTCTCACAAGGGGATGAGGGCACCATTTGCCCATTAAATGGACCTGGTGAGGCTCTGCTTTGTGGCTGGGATGCAGCACCCACCTCGAAGGGCTTCGTGCTGATCTAAGGCTCTATTTTTGGGCTTGGTGAGTGCTGGGAGGAGTGGCAGGAGGTTAGACTTTTCCCATCACCTTCCTGCCAGACATACGCATGGCCCCGGCGCTCTACGCTGTTGGCTGCTCATCACAAGGCCCCCTGTCAAAACCAGGATGGCTGATGAGCTACGAACAAGCTCACAGTTAGATAATAGATGAAAGAGCCTCAAGATAAATTAGGTGCCTCCAGAAAACCTGGCCAAATGTGTTTAAAACAGGAGATCCAACACCATTAATTCTCATCAAGCAGCTTTAAAAAAGGCAACCCGGCACTTGACTTATGCTTAGAAAACGTTATCTTCCCTTTTAACAGGGGTTTTATGGTGTATTTGGAGAAGATGACAAACAATAGGGTTATTTTGAAGTCATGCCAAACACTACATTCGCTGGAGGAGAAGGACAATGTTACCTCCTATCTGTCAACTGACCCTGCAGCCATTAAGTCATTCCACCAACAAACAGTATTAATAAAAAAAAAAAAAAGGGAAAGTGCTGCTCTTAAGTTCCTTACAAGCAGAGTTTGGGAAATGTCTTTTGAGATATTTGTCCCTCACTTTGTCAAAAGTGAGATTTTCTGCCAGCAAGTGTTAGTTTCATTGCTTCTCAGGTAAGAAATTAAACCCCAAAGCAGCATTTCAATAATTCCCATGGTCCGCGCTGCAAAGGTGATCTGGTTTTGCTTCCCAGAAATTTTCAATCTTGAATTATTCCATACAAAATTGAAATTTAATGAATAAGCTCTGAAAAATGATCAGAGGATGGGGAGCTGTGGTAGTTCTGGAGCAGGAACCATCTTTTTTTGCTCTGTGCCTGTTCAGAGCCTCTGATTTGCCACCATCACACAACTAAGTTTACAGCAATTAATAATAACAAATTTTTACCAGTGGGGATCTTTCCCTGGCCACAGAGACAGAGATTTAAGGAGGACAGATGGGAGCAGCTATTTTATCTGAATGACTTTGTTGGCAAAATGAGAACCTGCTCATGGAGCAGGATTAGCCAGCAGGACCAGTAGGGGTGTTAATATTAAAAATGCCATATCAGCCCATTCAAAAAATATCTACAAATCATAGAATCAGAGAATGGTTTGGGTTGGAAGGGACCTCCAAAGGCCATCTAGTCCTACAATAAACAGGGACATCTCTAGTTCAGGTTGCTCAGACCTTGAATGTCTCCAAGTCCACCTGAACAGTTTCAAGGAGCAAATTCCCTGCTCTTTCTCATAATTGGAATAAGTTTGTTCTCATGTGACTCTTTGTCTCTGCCTAATGGCAAATAATATGGTCTTCAAATCAAAGGAGCTGTTTGTATAGGTAAATCCAGAGGTAAACCTAAGGGTTACAAGCTAATTACAGCCCCCACTTACAAAAGCAGACCAAAACACTCTCTTAATGCAAAAAAAAGAGTAATAATGATATTCCAGTATCTTAAGGGGGCCTAGAAGAAAGTTGGTGAGGGACTTTTTAGGATGTCGGGTAATGGTAGGATTAGGGGGAATGGGTCAAAACTAGAGGTGGGGAGTTTCAGATGAGACATTAGGAAGAAGTTCTTCCCCAGGAGGGTGGGGAGACACTGGCACAGGTTGCCCAGAGAGGTGCTGGAAGCCCCATCCCTGGACATTTTGAAGGCCAGGCTGGATGGGGCTCTGAGTAACCTGCTCTAGTGGGAGGTGTCCCTGCCCATGGCAGGGGGGTTGGAACGAGATGATCTTTAAGGTCCCTTCCAACCCTGACAATTCTATGATTCTATTTTCAGCTTTATTGGCACATGCCACCCTGGGTGCTCGGGTTGCACATCCAAACACATGGTGAGCATGGGACCAAACCCGCTTCCTCTGGCCCACATCCCCTCAGCTGTCTCTGCTCCACACCAAGCCCCGTTAAATTCCCCGCAGCTCCGGGCAGGTGCAGGGCCCTGCTGGGAAGAGCTGGGTGTGAGTTCGGGGCCTTTGCAACTCGATACCCCCTGGGCAAAAGCTGCTTTCATCTGCTGCCTGTTGAGGCAAGTTTGGGTCTTACAGCCGACATGAAAAAATCCCCCATAAGAAAATAACTGGATGATAATTTCCTCCGGCTTTGCCTTCATTAAGCACAATTTGAGAGAATAATGCAGTGACCAGGGAGAACAGGAGTGTTTTAAAGGTGTGCTTTGCTTAGGTGCTTGTAGGGTTTGCTTTTGGTGGGGAAAGGCTCTGACTGTGGCAGGGAGGTGCCAGCTGGTGGGTTGTATCCATGTAGAATCATAGAATCATCCCATAGAATGGGTTGGGTTGGAAGAGACCTCAAAGAACACCTAGTTCCTGCAGTATGGCTCTGAAACTAGAGAGCTGGGGGGCCAGCACCCCATGGGAGCAAGGGTGCACCCCAGGGTGCCAAAATCCTACTTAGAAAACCTGAGTGAAGACATCACAGCCGTCCAGACCCCCATGGAGATGTTTTCTCCTCATTCCCAAGGGTCTCATCTAAGCTGAAGTTGTGCAGTCCCCACCCTCATGTAGCACCCAGTGCTTCCTCTGCCTTGGGTAGAACCCCCCCACTGACTGGTGGCTCCTGTGCTGCTCCTGCTTGGGCTGAGAGCAGATTCCTTCATGAATGATCCAGGAGAGGCAGGTGAAAGTCTATCCAGAGCAAACGTGCCCCAGTTCCTAGGCGTGGACACATGTGGGATCGTTTTCCCATTATTTGGAACATACAGAACTAAATTAATAACAGTTCCTACAAGGCCCCGGGGGCTCTCCGTGGAAGAATTTTGATCTCCTTAGGAAAGGCTCACCATTTCTCCTAGGAGAGATGCACTTGACTCCTGACCTCTTTTCAAAGGCACCTGTGTGAGCTTTTAAAATCCACTACCACCAATTATCCACTTTCAACCTGAAGTGTTTAAACCTCGGACCACATTAACTGAGCTTAGCACATAGCCATGTCACTGCAGACTTCCTGATGTGAGGAGATGCCTTGACACGGCTGAAAGAGAGTTTAGGGATGAGGCACGAGATTATCAGCTTCTCCTCCTGACAGCTTCAAACAAAGGAGCCTTTTAGCCACCTGGTTTGTGTCTCCCACACCTGCATTAAGATTGGGAGACAAACCTTTGTACTGCTGCCTTGATCCTATTATTTGCATGTACCTGTCCACAGTCACCCTGCATCACTTAATAGACTTCAGAGAGACCAAAGGGAAGAAGATGCTCATCTACTATTTCTCTTTCAGGTTTAATACCTTCTCTTTTCTCTCTCTTTTTTTTTTTTTCTCTCTCCAAGGCTGCGAGACTTTTAGGACACTACGGCATTTATTTAAACTCTGAGGAGATTTATTTGGCGCAGGGGAGGGAGGAGGGGAGGCTGTGAGGAGGCTGAAGATGTGGATGAGGGGTGAAAAGGGAGTGGAGGCCATTTTAAGGGTTTCTGGCTGGGCTGCAGAGAGCAAAGCCCAACCCCTGCTCCCAGCACTGGGCAGATGTTTGGCTGTGGGACTCCTCTTCTTCCTCCTGAGGTCCCTGAGACCACATCCATCCCCTGGTCCCTGTGAAGAGACCCTGGCAGCTCTTCCCATCACTGCTTTCAAGTCCAGACAGTGAGGGATGCACTTGAGGTGCTTGACCTGTACCCCAGGCACCTGCTCCCCTTCTCAGCTCCTATGCCAGGGTTCAACTTCATTCCTCCCCAAGAAATTACACTTCTCTCTTACATCCAGGGGCTAAAGTGCCCCAAAAAATCAGCTCCAAGCCCAGATTTATCCACAGTTCAGGATGTGCCCCCTTTCCATCTCCCTCTGCCTGCTGAAAAGATCTTTGTCTTCTCTGTCCTAGAGCTGGAGGAATGTCTTAATTTTAAACTAAATTGATCTTCTCTTTCCCATGCTCATAGAATTAGCCAAAAGGACAGGATATTATTAACCTCCTGGATCCAGCCATAGCTGACAAGGTGTTCCTGCAAGGGGAGATTCCAGCTGTAGCCTGTGTCTATACATTGCTGCATCTCAGCCTCAGCCAGCTCCTTGACTCATCAATGTAACCCAGTAAGGTAGAAATATTAGGGTTGCATTCAGATTCCAGGCCTGGTTTAAATCACAAGCATTGTGGAAAGCTCTGGATAGGTCCAAAAAAAAAAAAAAGGAAGGAAGAAAAGAGTTTTCTGGTTCTAGTTTTTCACATTTTCTTTTCCCCTCTGAAAAGTGAAACCCTCCAGCTGCCCAGCATTGCACAATGGCCCAAATGCTGTGAGTTCCAGCCCTAATCCCAGCCTGCTCTGCACGCCAGCCCCAGCAGAGCTGGGCAACGTGCCCCATCGTGCTCCCCCAAGCCCTTCCCTCTCCACAGCCTCAACTGCTCCTGGGGACAGCAGCAAGTGGCTTGTCCCCATCACTGGGACATGTATTTGCAAGAAACACAGGAGGAGGGCAAAGAACAGGGTCAGCTCCCTTGGCCTTCCCATGATTTGTGCTGCCACAGGAAGCAAAGTGAGTGTAAATCTCCAGATTTTGGTCATGTGTTGTGCATGCTTTCCATTCTGGTCAAAGGAGTGCTGCCAGGGATCCACCAGTGTGTGCCAGGTGGGAGGAAACCAAGCCCAAAGCATCTCCCCTGGTTCCCAGATGGATAAACCCTTTGTTTTCCTGCTGTCCCCACAAAGGGGACACCAGCATGGGTGCTGTGCTCATCTTGTAGGATCCCTTCAATCATGGCTGCAGGTGACAGGCAGTCAGGGAAAGCCACTGAGATCCAGGTCTGGTTTTGTTGTTGTTGTTATTGTTATTATTAATATTATTACCAAATTGGTGGTGAAACCTAAGGGCTATTCAAAAGGGTTTGTAATGATAGGACAAGGAGTAATGGTTTTAAGCTAGGAAAGGAGAGATTTAGGCTGGATATTAGAAAAAAGTTCTTTAATATGAGGGTGATAGATCAGTGGAATGGGCTGCCCAGAGAGATGGTGGAGGCCCCATCCCTGGAGGTCAGGCTTGATGGGGCTCTGAGCAGCCTGACCTAGGTAGAGATGTCCCTACTTGTGTAGGGAGGTTGGACCAGATGATCTCTAGAGGTCCCTTCCAGCCTCAAACATTCTATGATTCTATCTCCAAGATCAGCATTGCCTACACTCAACACCATAGAGCAAAGCTTCACCAGAGCTCTCCAGAAGGGACTTATGGGAACAAGTAGACATCATACATTATGCCCATGTGCCAGGTGATGAATATGATGAATTGTCCAAGAAACATAAAAGCCCATAAAGGGGCTGATCCTCAGCAGATAGTGCTGTACCAAGTGTCATCCCCTCGTGAAGACACAAAGGCTCAACCAAAAGTCAACAGCACCAGAGGGGAAGGATGGGTTGTGGTTAAAGATATGTGCTGAGCCTTCCAAGAGGGATGGATTTAGTTCTTCTTCTTGGCTTTCTTTTCCTACGATCATGACGTCAAACAAATCACTTCATCTTTTGCCACCTCAGCGCCGCATCTGTTCAAGCATATTTATAGTATTTCCCTCTTTTCTCTCACCCTTTGTCTTTTCTCTTGTGCTAATGAAGTCCTCAGAGCAGGGCTGTCTCTTCCCACATGAGGTCCATCAGAAGAGGTCTCTGACCTGAGTTGCTGCTGCTAGAATACAAATATTATCTAGATGGTAATGCAATGCCTTGAGAAACACGTATTACTATCCATGGAAAATTTTGATTTGAATTAAAACGTTGAGTGGTTTCTTTGGAAAAGGGGAACTCTCTGCAAGGCTTCCATTTTCCCCAGAAAAATCTCTGAAGGAAGTTTATAAAACCCCAGAAATTCTTGTGAAATCAAGAAGCATTCAACAATCAGCTCCACAAACTAAAACAAAGGACGATCTCAGGCGTCCCACGGGCGGATTTCCTTCCTCCCCACAGTTTGCTGGAAACCCTCCTCAGTCACCCAGCCTTGGTCAGGGCTCTCATTCCAGAGGAATCGCTTGTGTGTCAAGAGAAAATCTGTTTCCAATAGGCAGTGGAAGGTCTGCTCCTCGTACTCCTGTTTCACTAAAGCACTCCCAGCTCCTCGCCACGGCACACTGGCAACATCTCACAGGGTGTTTCGTGCTCGTCCGACCATCTCCAGAGATGTTCTGGGTCTGGGAGGCTCAGAGGTGGCCCAAGACCTGGCTTGTGGAGAGGGTCCATGCTTCAACACAATGCTCTGCCTTTCTTGACCCATTCTTGCAGCTTCCCCTCTCCTGGTACTGCAGGGATCTGCTGGGGAGAAGATGGACAAATCAGGTGGTTTCATCTTTTGCTTTGCTTCTCCTCAGATCATTTGAGGACTTTCCCACCAGCAGCTCCTCAGGTAGGGCTGAAGCTGCCCATGGGCAACTTTTTCTTCCTGTGTTTTTGAAGCCAAAATTCAAAAGAAAACTGCAGAGTGCAAATTAATAACTTGGTGTCTGTAGGTGGCAAAAACAGTTCAGGGAGCATCAGCTGATCCGTCTTCAGTTTAGCTGCAGGACAGGATTCTATCTTTCTCCAAGCAGAGGAGGTGGTTTTGTGCAGAAAATAAAGTGTCCATAGGTTTTTCCTCATCACAGAGAAGGCTGTGGTCTTACCTGCAAGCCACGTTGCCCCCAAGTCAAGGAGCACACCAAGGACTTGTGCTGGAGATGATTAGCCCTTGAGGAGTGATGGGGGAGATCCAGAATACTCTCTTTTCCCACACCCCATCCTATTGCCCCCAGGGTGTGCTGCCCACACCACCACCTTGCCCTAACCATACCTCCAGGAGGTCTGTCCATCAAGCAAGGCCTCGTTTGCAAGTGTTCAGGAGCTTGTTAATCACCCCGGAGCTGTAAAATTCCTCAAGTGGAACCGAAGGCTGGGCAAGATTTGTTCCATCTCTCCATCCTCAGGAAGCCAGAGCATCACCAGAGGAGGTCAAGGGCGGGTTCCCAGAAATGTGACCCATCCTCTGAGCAATGTGAGGATAATTCAGAGCGTGCCGCGGGCTTGCCGGCACCTCTGGAGTTTGCTGTCATGACTTCACGGAGGGCTGCACTCCCCCTGGAAGAGCAATCCAAAGAGGAGGAGCCCAGTGGTGCCTCTGCTGCCCTCAGACAGCGGGGGCTTGTGATTGTGTAATGTTTACATGACCACAGAGCTCACCATGGCTACATAGACCTAAGGAACAACAGCTCCAGCCCGTGTGCTGGGAGAAGAGGAGCTCTCTCCTCCCCTTGAGGCAGAGGAGCCTGTGCTTGCCTGGGCAAGTAGCTGCCTGTGTCCCAGCAAAGTCCCACACGCTGTTGTGTTGATGTTCTTCATCTCAGAGCAACAATTTGCTTCCAAAGAGGTGGTTTGCACAACCGGGTTTTCTGCCATGCCCTTGTCCTTCCTACAGTGCATGCTGTGTAGCCCCCAGATCCCTTGCTCACACCTCAGGATTGGTTCTGGGATGATGCTGTGGTGTTCATGTTCTCTGAGCTGCCTGCTTCACCACTTCACCAACAGAAGAGGAGGGATGGGACCACCTTGTAAATGGCAGGTGTAAAAGGTGCAAACACTCTGCACAGTGTTGTAAAGAAACTGAAATCAGTGTCAGGGTGGGTCCTGTTTGAGGGACAACCCTATGGGGTCCTTGCTCAGCTCCAGAGTCCAATCTGATCTTGACACAGGTCATATCACTCCACATTGCAGCAGAACACAGATCCACTAATGGACTTCCCAAGCTTCCTTTGCTCCCTCACAATCCTGGAAGTTCACCTCTTTGCAATCAGCCTTATCTGGTTTCTCTCACCAAGGTAAGACAATTCTGATCTAGCAATGCTCCAGGATCCATCCCACCATCCTGCTTATAGCCCACAACCTTTGAGGCAGCTCAGATAGACTCCCAGCTGAGGATCTGAATGGCAAAGGAGGGTAGATACAACCTTTCCAAAGGATGAGCAGGTGCTGAAGCTTTCATGGTGCAGAGGACTGGAAGAAGCCTGGAGAGGCTTGGTCCCTTGTAGGGTGAAGATCTAAATAACAACTTCTTAGGCCTATTTTCCAATTTTTCATGGTTTTCTTAATAATATCCTCATTTGCCACCATAATAATATTATTTCATTGGAAATGTGGAAATGTGTCTGTATATAAACATAGTGGTACAAAGAAATAATTAGTAGAAGGTGTTGAACCTCCCAAGTAAATGCCAAGAGTAGATTTCCTGGTTGCCCAAGCACACCAAGCTCTACATCCCATCATATTTAGGCATCTGCTCTGGTGCCCAGCCAGCTTGGGCTCTCCAGCCAGGAGATGGCACTGCTGTTTCCACCTCCCCAGCCAGACCATCACTGGTGTTCATGCAGACAAACTCCTGATTGATTTTGTTCCAGTGGAGATTATGGGCTTGACCTGGTGCAGAACAGCTTCTGATGGCAAATATGGGAGGTGGGAGGTGTTGGTCCCTTGGAGGTTGTTTGGTTTGTTTGTTGGTGGTTTTTATGGAGACTTTTCCTAAAGTGTTAAGTGCTGGTACCTTTTGGAGCTCCAAATTTGGATGAATAATGTCCTGGTGAACAAAACCATAATCTTTTCCAAACCACGTCTTCTGGGAAAGGAGGAAACCAGCCCCTGAGACAATCTCTGGGGACCCTTATTGGGACAAGTTGTACACACTGCCATTGAGAAGCCTTTTTTTCTCATTTCCCTAAACTCACAGAACCTTTCTCTGTGTCACGGGGCCTCTTTTTTATCATGGTGGGGAAGGATTTTTCCTCTGGAGGCTGTTTGGCCTTTTCAGGCTCTCCCAATTCCTCAGACTTGAAGGTCCAGTGATCTTCCTGATGGACCACACTGCAGGAGTCCTTGACAACCTTCTTTGCTCCCAGGGTGGCTCTTTCCCTGCCTCCTCTCAGGTGGCTCTCTAGTGGAAGGCATTCATCTATTCCCACCATATGGCTGATCTTCTCTGGATCCTTACAGCAGAGGTGCAATACACTGAAGAAGTTGGTTTTTGCAAAGTTCTGCCAGATCTGGAGGGTTCTTCCAATCTTTGTGAGCCACAGGCTATCAAAGGTGGTATTTAACTCTAGTGCACGACCCAACCCAGATCCATGGTGGTGATGGAGATGTGTGGCCACTTCCCTTCTTCCAAGTAAACCCATGGCATGGTTTGGAGAGAAAAGAAAAAATTTAGAGGTGTTTTCAATGACTGAAGACCATGCAGGTGAAGCCCTTTTTGGGGTAAGAGCTAGAAGTGGAGTTCAGGGAAAATAAAGGCTTGTCCATATGGCTTTAGCATGAGGCTGAGGTTCACCCAGTGCAGTTGTTTCCATGATGGAGTTGAAAACCTTGCTAACTGAGACAGCTCAAATCAGTGCCTCCAGTAAAATAGGCTCTCCCTAGAAGAGGACTCCTTGGGATGACTCTCTTCAAAGGGTGTGGGTTTTTTGGCAGACTTTAAAGGCCCAGACTATGTCGATAAGGAGTCACAGTCATGGAGATCCTTGAGTACCAACAGGTCCGTGATGGCCCTTCAGGTTAGACTCTTTGCATGGCACTTAGAGCAGGAAAACAAGGAGGGAAAACACACGAGGAAAAGAAAAAAAAAGCCACGGGGACACTGCACCACCCACATGGAGAGCTCCAGATGTTCCCACCACCAGCCCAGCAGCCACCAGTCTATTAGACACTCATTAACAAGTGTAGACACTGGCAGCAACAAATCTGGGGGCCTCCAGCCTGCAAAACTGCCCCTTTTTTCCCTCCCCAACCCTTCCTTTGAAGATTCCCCCAGCCTCCTGCTGACACACACATCTTGTGGAGAAGCATCTAGTGAGAAGCTCCTCAGAACCACCCTGTGCACTGAGGGTACAGCCTCTGAGGATGGATGGTATCCAAATGTTTGGCAGGAATTCCAACTTTCCTTACTTTTAGGCGTATCTGTGGCTTTTTGGTACTGTAAACAACTGACATAGGCATGGAAGAATAGTGTATCTGAAACAGTTTATACAAAAGGATTCCATCTGTCAGGCTGTTTACAGTTCACATGTGAAAAGGCAGAAATCTTTAAAAGGAAAACCCTGGGGGAAAAACATTTATATATATATATATACCCAATACATATATATGGGATATGCTACAAATAATTGTTGAAGTGGAACATTATCAGTGAAGAGGTTTTTCTTTCCTCTTGAATAGCAGTATTTTTTTTTTTTCTTTTTCCCCTGGTGTAAATTAAATTTTCCCAGTTTGCTTTCTAACTTATTCCAAACAGCACAAAGCAAGCAGAGTGGAATTAACAGGGTGGTTGAGTTTTTGTTGTTGGGGGTTTTTTTTTCCTTCTTTTTTATTTTTTTTTTTCAGTTTTAAAGTTGTCCCAAAGCTTCTTGAGACTGTGCATTAGATCATGGTGTTGCAGTGAAGAAGAAATACTGCTATTACACCCTTGAGAGTAACCCTGAAACCCAGCCGCTGTGTTATCTAGAAGGGGATTTTAGAAATTGCTCTGAGAGCTTCAACTTCTGCTTGGACAGCCACCAAGGAAAGCCAGAAATGATCCAGGTTTCACGTCTTGTCCCAGGGGGAGAAAAAATCCTGTGTAATTATCCACCTCACTCCTAAACGGCAAAGGGCAGGACCCTGGGGACGAGCGTGGTAAAAACCTGATTTTGTAATGGTTGTGCTGAGCTGGAACAACCCTGGGTAAGGTACAAGCTCATACGTAGGTGGCACAGAGGTTAGAGGCACAGGGGTGTCTTTAGCCTTGTTGTTCCTCTCTCTGGGCCCAATCCTGTGGGTGCAAGCATTAAAACTCTTTGGTGCTCAGCAAGGATGAGGGATTTAACCTGAGAGGATCCCTCTACTTCTAGTGGTGGACTCATTTTGAGGACCAGGGCTCTGGATACATCATTGTGGAGGATGGTTCAGATATGACTCAGACATCAGACAAGAGTTTTCCACCTTTGGAGCATGAAAAAACACATATGTGATGGTCCCCCTGACCACAAGCTTAGTGGGACCCCAAGCAAGATGTGAGAAGAGGGTCTTCTCATGGAGACATCAGCAAGGGCAGACAGGATCAGCACCATTCCATGAGCATTGCATTGACCCAAAGACCAACAAGTGTCCCATCTTAGGCTCCTCTTGACCCTGCTGGTTTGGCTGCTGCTGAAAGCACCGAGGAAACTCAGACTGCAGCACATCTCAGGTCCTACTCTGATGGCCAGGGTTGAGTTTTGCTGTTTGTTTTTAGGAGCCCCACCAGATGAAGTGAGCTGGGTAACAATGCAAATATTTACATGTGGCAGCCGTTTGTTTTAATTGCATGGGCTGAAATCAAGGTTTTCTCTTGCCCCCACTGCAAGGGGAGGAAGCGGGGGATGTTTTTATGGGCATACCAGAGCCCAGCCAGCCTTGGGAGGTGAAGGAACGACGTTGCCCACCAGCTTGACCAAACATGTGCTCCTCATATTCCTCCACCATGAAACAGCTCTTTTTTTGTTAGGTCTTGGCAGAGTTATGAGCCTGCAATCCTGGAACGGTGACATCCCACTTCTGGGAGACTCCACGGGGCCAGATTCTGTCCATATGTCTCCCATGGAGCAGTAACAAGTGTGAAGCAGTTTATACACCTGTGCCCACCCTTCTGGAGATGCTCTGAGCTCTTGGAGACCCTCTTGCTGCTCCATATTTGCACAACACACAGCAGAGGGCAGACCCAAAGAGCAGGAGAAATAATAAATACATTGAGGTTTCTAATAGAAGGTCATTGCCTGGTTGTAGCATTAGGGGACAGTTTGTTTGGGGCTGGGGTTGGCTGTAATTTTTCCCAAACTGAGCAGAAAAAGGTCACCTATTTGGAATGTGATGTTTTCCACATCACTTCCCATCTCCTAACCCAAAGCTGTGTGTGACCACAACTGTCCAGTTGCTAAGAGACAAAGAAAAATTGAGGAAAAGATGCTGATAGTTAAACATCCCACCCCAAAAAAGGCAAAAAAAAAGCCATAAACAAATAATTTTAGAAATGTGTTGATAATAACCATGTTCCCATTGTTTGCCAGCCTTTGCCCTATTTTACATCCTATTGAAATGATGATTTACATCCTCTGTTGAAATGATATTGCAGAACCTCCAAGACCAGGCATTTCTCTTAAAGGAAAAAAGAGACATCTCAGAAATACTGATATTGTGTATTTTTCTCTTTCTGCTCTAGAAGATGCTCTCACAGTTTCTGGAACCAGCATCTCTATGATGAGAGCAGCCAAAGGTAGGAACTGGAATTTACATTCTTAAACTGATATTTGCTGGAGAGATGAGAAAGTGGTTTTCACCAGAGACACCTTTCTTGAGTAGAGCTACTAGAACAAGTTCTAGCTTAATTTAGAGTGAGAAGTCTTGGACTACCCTGTGCTGTTGATGTGGATTCCTGTGCTGCCATCCCCAAGGAGGACTGGCCTGTGCTACCACCATGTCTGGGCATTTTCTGGGTCAAATTGGTGCCTTTTTGCTCAAAATATCTTTTATTCATCAATACACCAGTACATAACCAGCTATAGATACTCAGATAGATGTTGAGGTCAGCCTGTAAAGACTTTTGGGTTTTTATGACTGTGGTATGGAGTTAACAGAGAGCTTTGAAACATGATTTGTCATGAAGCAAAAGCAATGGATAGATGTGGGTGTTTTCCTAGCCAGAAGCCCCAGATTTCTGAGTGATATGGGGGACAAAATGTCTCACAGAACCCCATAGCTTGACCAGTCCTGAGGTAGGTTGTACACGGAGGTGGCCCTACAGAAGGCAAGCAAGTGCTGGAGTGCCAAGGATGTGCAGGAGCTCAGAGCCTTCAAATTTCCTTGCATCATTGACATCGTAGAATCATAGAATATTTGAGGCTGGAAGGGACCTCTAGAGGTCATCTGGTCCAACCTCCCTACACCAGCAGGGACATCTCTACCTAGGGCAGGTTGCTCAGAGCGCCATCAAGCCTCACCTTGAAGGACTCCAGGGATGGGGCCTCCACCACCTCTCTGGGCAGCCCATTCCACTGATCTGTCACCCTCTTATTAAAGAACTTTTTTCTAATATCCAGCCTAAATCTCTCCTTTCCTAGCTGAAAACCATTTCTCCTTGTCCTATCATCACAAACTCTTCTAAATAGAACTTTCCAGGCCTTTATGTAGGCTCCCTTCAGGTATTGGAAGGTCAATCTAAGGTCCCCCCGGAGCCTTCTCTTCTCCAGGCTGAACAGCCTCAATTCTCTCAGCCTGTCTTCATAGGAGAGATGCTCCATTCCCCTGATCATTTTGGTGGCCCTCCTCTGGACACGCTCCAATATGTCATAGAATCATAGCATGTTTCAGGCTGGAAGGGACCTCTAGAGGTCATCTTGTCCAACCTCCCTACACAAGTAGGGACATCTCTACTAAGGTCAGGCTGCTCAAAGCCCCATCTAAGCCTGACCTGGATCTCCACATCCGTCTTGTGCTGGAGGCTCCAGAACTGGATGCGGGGCTCCAGAACTGGACGTGGGGCTCCAGAACTGGATGTAGTGCTCCAGGTGAGGTCTTACCCCCTCCCTTCTCTTTGAGGAGCAGCTCAGGCTGGCTGGACACCCTCAGCCTTGGCCATCTCTCCGAGCAGAGCCGGGCGGGCAGCATTACATCAGTGCTGGGTGGGGTGGCCCGGCCGACACGGCCTCCAGACAGCTCAGGATGTGAACGGCTCCTCCAGCACCACGGGCCTCGCGTCCAGGGATCGCACACAGACAGCCCCCATCCCCCTCCCTCCCTCTTTGCTTTTAACCTCTTGTTTCTAAAGTGGTTTCTAAAATAAGCCCCAAGTTCCCAGCAGCTGCAAAAGCCGTTTGCTGTCAGAACTGGCCCCTCCGCCAGCGCCCTGGATGCTGCAGGCGCTTGTTTTGCATGTTAAGCCTAAACATTTTTATGATTTTTTTTTCCTCTCCCTGCTTTTTGCAGCTCAACTCTTAGTTTTTAATAGTCCTTGTCATGATGGAAAGTGCCAGACTCCAGCTGTTCTTCCCAAACCTCTGGGAGAGGCCTGGTTACATCTAGTTCTCATAAATCTTGAATCCAGCTCTAGCAAGACTTTAAGCCTGACCACTCCGCTGCCCGGGCAGCCCGTGATTGAAAACAGGAGCAGAGGAAGAAAAGAGGAAAGGGAGAAATAAAAAAAATACCAAGCACACTTGTAGGCTCTTTCAGGAGTCTCCAAGAGGCACAACATATAAGTCACACGGAGATGAGAGTCAGGGTGTTCTGTAATTCCCCATCTCAGCTTATAAAGAGCTCATGGCAAGAAGGATAGAATCAAGATAGACCAAGAAGGTTGATGAAGAGGGATTGCTTGGGAAAACAAAGGGAGGATTCACCTGGCTTGTGTAAGAAAAGGCTGGGAAAATGTTCTTGTGTCAGAACTTTGAGGACCTGCATGATTGAGACACGGAGATCATGGATCTTTCAAGGATCTTTAGCTGGGACAAACTGGTCTGAGCTGATCTGATTTATGTCTGTTGTGGATTTGGCCTTCATGGTTGCAAAAGGGAAAAAGGAAAGAAAGGAAATGAAAAATATCTACTGCTTTAGGAAATACATACCCATTAGTGGAAGTACCTGCCTGCCCCAGTGTTTGGCAAGGACTGGAGGAGTGTTCAACCATGGCAGAGCAGTAACATCCCTGTACGGGGTTATACCTTGAGGACAGCCCCAAGCTGTGCAATTCTGGGCCCGACATGCTCAGTGGATGGGTTGGAGTCACCAGCACTGTTGGGGACCTGCTGCACTCGACGCTTTGAAGTCCATTGTGTTGTACAAGATGGACCTTCTACACAGCCAGTAGCTACTCCTGGGGTCAGACTTTTATGTACCTGAGTGGCCCAGAAATCACAGCCAGCTTTGTCTTGAGGTGCTTAGGAGTATCTTGGGGAGGATTGCTGCCTGAGCCAGGCAGGGGCTTGGATATATGGGAAATAATGGAGGGAACCCTTCCACAGGCAATGGCTTTTAGTTATGGTTGTTAACCTCTGGCCTTTCCAACAATAGCACCAAGAACACTTCAAAAGTTTGGTCCTGCTTCCACCAGCCAAACTCTCCCAGAAGACTGGGGAAACCCCCTCTCCCTTCCTGTAAAGATAAAACACTTTCTTGTGGATTACCAATGGCAAAAGGCTCCTCCTCAGTTGGAAGAAGGAGCTTGTTAAATTTGTGGGTGGGTTGATGTTTTACAATCACTACGTGGCACCCTGGGAAGCTATTCCCAGACCTCTGCAGTCATTGCTACAGATGTGTCAAGAGGCAAGAGATGATAAAGATGTTGCTGTGTCCTACCCTCCCTGTGACTTGGAAGAGGATCCAGGGGCTCTACATTTCTTGGGAATAAGATAGAAAATAGCAAATGACCACTCCAGCAGATGTAATGTCCAGGGCAGCACTACACTTGCTTTCATACAGTGGGAAGGAGTGATACCTTGGCCAAATCCTTCATCATCATCATCCACACAAACTTTTGTTGTTTGCCTCCACGTGGGAAGCTTCAGGAATGAACGCAGGGAGGACCACAAGATAAAAAGGTGTAATAAGCTGAGCACCACCCCCTCGACCTTCACTTAGCCACTAGACAGGAATCCCTTCCAGCAAACAACAGTGAGATGAGCCAGTAGCATTGAAACAGGCACGTGTTTGGAGCATGGAAACCAACAGCTCGGGGGAAATGTGGAAGTCAAGGGCCATGTGATGGATGGATGGGCTACGGCTTTTTAAGTAGATGCATTTCAAGGGAGCATAAATGTTTGTTTCTCCAAGTGCAGCTTAACCTCATCCGACTCTAGGGGCATCTTTTCATTGACTGCAGAGGATATTGGATGGGGTCTATCAGAAGCACAAGTTTCCATGGGTAAGCCATGCACTTAAGCAGCTACATATTTAAATAGTTAGATGAGCCTCCTTCCTGGATTTCCCAACATCTGTGCTTCCTCGCTTTGGAAGCCATCCCCCTCTTGGATCTGGACACTCGGAGTGTGCGGAAACGAACGGGAGCAGCTAAGGACAACATTTCTCCATAGAAAGATGAGAGTCCTGCAGCCAGTAGGTGCTCTACAAGAGCTGCAACCAGCCATCATTGCATTACTGCTGCATTCATTGGGGCATCACCCCACAGAGCACGGTGAAAATGGCAGGAGGGATGGTGGAAGCCCACAGGATGAGAAATGATGCTCTTCATCTTTTCTTCCTTTAGTCTGTAGCCAGCCCCAGGACCATCTTGTCCCCAAAGCCCTTGTGGGAGAGTGGGGGAGCCAGATTCATGCCAACGTAGGCTGAGCAGCAAGGAGAGTTTTGCTGAATGTCTCATTTGTGACCACAGACACGTTTCCAGTGCTGTTATAAAGCTTATCTCCTCCTGTTATTTCCCAATATCAAATCTCAGTATGAAAACAGATTTCCCTTTGCTTAACACAGGTAGTGTTACTCTAGGGAGTGTTAATGGCTTAAGCAAAGATTTTTCCACCTACAGCCAAGTGACTGATAGTTTCTCCATCTGCTGCATAAAACCAAGGCTTAAATCCCACTTTTAATGGGTCATATCACCTGTGGTTTCCAAATAGCTCTGAATTTTCCCCCCAAGTAGGATGCTAAATAATGAAAATTAGTACTTGGAAGGGAAAAGGGATTTTCTCCAGTTCAACAAACAACCAGGAGCCCATCACTTCTTCAAGTTGAATTGTCTTGAGTGGTTTTGTCGTAGGTCAGGAGGAGGTCAGACAAGTTAGGCTTGGTCTTTTCCCTGTGTTGTTGTCTCTCAGCAGGAGGAGGAAGTGTACCTCAGCAGGTGTCATAAACACCAATTCCCCAAAATTTCATCATCATTTAGATCTAATTACAAGACACACATGGTTTCTTTGACTTCCCCCAGCAAGACTTTGGGGAGCGTCCGCCGCTAAACCAAGTGAAAAAGGAGTTTCCATTGGTTTTGCTGCATTGGGTGGGTTTGCATTTTAATCCAGGAAATTCACCTTAATTCCAGAGATTTATTTTAACAGGCTTTGTTATAAACTCCAGGTCAATTCACTTACTGCTGCATCTTGGAGACAGGGACAAGAATGACTCGTGCACTTTGCTTTGGTGTGTCCATCAGGAAAAGAGGCACCAATAAACTCAGTTCAGGGCATGGAGGGGCCACTTGTGCCACTGCCTCCATCTCTGCCTCCTATGATAGAAATTCCCCTCCATGACCCAAAGCTAAAAGGCTGAGAGAAACCCCAAAGGTGCCTAATTTGTGTTCTCAGTTCATTTTAAGAAGGTGAAGAACTTCACAAAGCAAAGAAACCTGTTTGGCCTGTAGGTCACCAAAAGCAGCATGAGTGATGGTGACATTTTTAGCAGCAGGTATCTCATAGGAGACTCCTCATGACCTTGCATGAGCTGTTTATGGCTTTCAGGGGTGACTAAGATTAGGTCACTTACTTTAGGTACTGACTGGCAGTGTCTGTCTCTCTTCACTCCACCCTGCAGAGATGCAGCACCCTGGTGGTGGCATCTCTCCCTCTGAAGGCCACATTGAGATGCTTGTCCTGGTGAACCTCCATGGTCCCTCTCTGCCCTTCAACCTAAGGGGACATTTGACTTCTTGCAGCCCTCAGGTGGGTATCTAAGACTAGTTAATAGCAAATTGCCTTAATGGAGGAGCACAGCGCAGGGACACCAGAGGTGAGGCTAACCATGATTTACTCCATCTCTGGCTGGCCCTTCAGAGGGAGCTAAGCCACCACAGAGAGGAAACATTGCTGGTATGGATGGTACAGTCCTTATTTCAGCTTTCTGTCCTTGCTGGTCACTAAATTATCCCAGAGCCCTTTACAGACAGTGTTGCTCTATCCGCTGCTCTATTAATAAACGTTCTGCAGCAGTAAATCCCCATGCCTGGCTGGGGGCTGTCAGTGCCTCCTCTGATTTATTCTCCATTTACCCACCATTTGCTTCAGGGATAAAATGAAGCAGCCGCTCCTTTTACTCCCTTTGTGACCCCTCAGTGATAGAGGTGACAATCTCCTAGAGAAGGTGCTGAGGCCCACCATGGTCTGCCAAAATAAAACCCCTGAAATAATAGTCCTTGTATGGAGGTGCCCAAATGCAGGATACCCAGAGAAAGGCATCATGAGGGAGATGGAGCCATTGTCCATCTCCTCTCACTCTGAGGAAGGAGTCACAGCTCTTTGCTCCATACTATGCCTTGATCATCAGCTTCACAGCCAAAGAAGCCATGAGACAGACCTACTCCGGAGGCAGTTGCTCTACTCAGTGACACTCCCATGGTGGGAGAGTGCTGGAGGAGCAGGCAGGGGTGAAGGCAGTGGGGTAGGTGAAGATCCAGAGCTGATGGATTAACCCCACCAGTTGGATGTCAGGGAACAGGACCAACATGCCAACATGGTCTTAGTTGTCTTACTGAAGTACCATGTTTCCCAAGGGCTCTGCAGCACATGCTGGAGGAGCAGCTGTTGAACATAAGCTCAAGCATCTCGTTCCCCACCAATATCCATGGGCCAAGAATCCTAGAATGGTGGAATCAGCTTATTCCAGCTGCTCTTTAAAGACTGCAATTCACAAACCAGCTTTGCCACAAATGTGGCCAACTTCACCATGAACGTGGGCAAGACTGCTGCAAACATGGCCAACACTGCCATGAACATAGTCAGACAGATGCCAGGACAACTCTTGACCCCAGACATCTGCATTTGGCCCTCCAGGGCAATGCTGGAAGATAGCAGAGGAGCTCATTAAGGGGCTGTGGAAAGTTAGAATTCATAGAAGGAGGGTCCTGGAGGTGACTCCAGTCCATGCAGCCTGGGCCACCATGCTTCAGAAGCAGAACTGGAGGAGCAGGAGGCAGCTGACGTGTGCTTTGGGGTCCTGTCCTTATTCAGGCAGGATGACCCCACTTTCCTCAGTTCACAGCTGATTTGTTCTGTGGTGGGAGAAAGTTTAACAGCCTGTCTTGGCCCAGACAACACTGAAATTCATTTTCTGGACTCCGGAGGGATTGTG
The DNA here is from genome assembly GCA_013401335.1 of Brachypteracias leptosomus. NCBI lineage: Eukaryota > Metazoa > Chordata > Aves > Coraciiformes > Brachypteraciidae > Brachypteracias > Brachypteracias leptosomus. The sequence goes on along the minus strand of VYZX01001609.1, from coordinate 540,235 downwards.
GTTGGCCTGTATCAGCCCCAAACACACTTTGATTCATTTTATTTCCCGGACTCCTGAGGGATCCTTTTTTGGCCTGTTTTGGCCCCAAGCCCTCTTTGATTCACTTATTTCCTAGACTCCCAAGGGGCTGTGGTTGGCCTGTTTTGGCCCTGTCTTGCTGTCCCTTTTCCATGCTGGTATGCAATGCATCTGCACGCTTTAGATTTCTTCACTGCTTGTGCTCTCACTGTGGGCCAAGCCTGGATGTATTTTGCAATATTTCGGGGAAAAAAAAAAAAGATAAATACACTTGGTCTGTCTTCACTCATTCACCTTGCTGAGATTTTTTCCTCAGCCTTTCACTGCCTTGTCTTTCCCCCCATAGCTGCGTGTCAACAAGCAGTATGGTCACAATAAGGCCAGTCCCTTGCTGGAGAGAGGATGTTCTCTATGAGATTTGCAGCAGGAACCACCTCAACAGAGGAAGAGAAGGATCCAAGGAGGAAGAAGGAGTGGAAGAGCTACCACCCACATGGCTACTGTCTCCATCTGAGGTGATTTCATGCTCTGGCACACTGTGTATCTTGCCACTGAGCCTGCCAGCCTGCCTTCCCACCACAAAAGCAAGGCACTGAGGCTTTGAGGAGATGACCCTGATCATGTCCACCAGAGGTGGTAGAGGCCCCATCCCTGGAGTCATTCAAGGTCAGGCTTGATGGGGCTCTGAGCAGCCTGCCCTAGGTGGAGATGTCCCTACTTGTGTAGGGAGGTTGGACAAGGTGACCTCTAGAGGTCCCTTCCAGCCTGAAACATTCTATGATTCTCTGACAGTGCTGGTGACATGGGTGTCTGGGGCACTGGGAAAGCCCCAGGACTGACTCAGGACTGTCTGTGTCACCATCTCATGGGTGACCTGGTATTGTTCAACCATCTCTCTATACCCGTAGGCCTAGGAGCTGCCATGACTGGTAACTCCTGCTCAGCACACATAGATCAAGAGGATCTATGGCCTCTACTCCATGGAGAAGCTGTGTTAAGAAAAACTCCTCAATGCTGTCTTAAACTGGATTTGTCTGATGGTGTCATCTACCTCTACTGCAACAAGCTCAGTGGTGACTTCCCATTCCCAAACCAGTCTGTCACTGGAAATTGGTGCAGAGCAAGCCTGGGAGGTGGTGACTATTGCTACCCTTGTAGCCCTTCTATGTCTTCTTGGACCCTCCTTAGACTTCTCCAACCATCTCTTGGTTGCTCCCACCGAGCCTCAGCTTGCTCCAGCTTCCCCTGTCCTGGTAGAACTTGTTGCCAGCACACAGGGTGGTGATCACTGGGAGAAAAGCAAGTGGGGGTCTGACTTCCCAATTAGAAGTGCAGCTCTCCCTTGGAGAGCCTGTGATGGTGCAACCCTACAACACCACCTCACTCTTGAAATTCCAAAGGAATCCCTCAGAATATGGGGAGGCTTGTCCCCCATTAAAGCCCTGAAAATCAAAGCAGCCTGAGGTGGAGTCACAGCCCAGAGGATAAAAATAAAGCCTCACTTTCAGTAACAAGAATATTGCACCAGAGCTGCAGCTACACACCTCTTTTATTTCTTTAATAATTTACATATATCACCGCAGTGCAAACTCCTTCCACACCCCAGCAGAACCCCTTTGCTTTCCATATGGACTGTGGGCAGAGAAATGTTTCAGCCCAGAATTTATTGTTTACGGAGCTTTCTCATTTACTGCCCAGCTCCTTTTTATCAAGATCTGGTTTCAGAGCCCGAGCAAGACAGAAATCCATTAAATTCAAGAGGCTGTTAAATAGTGTGAGGAGAAGGCAGCAAGTTTCATTGTCCAATTGTCCCAGGAAATTTAAAGCAGAACGTGTTTTTGACAGCTTCGTTAATGGGACTTTTTCTGCCTTGCCAGAAATCCAGGCATAATTGAGACATAGTGTTGAGCTTCAGATGTTTCCCTGAGACTTGAATAGAGGGCTTGATGAAGCATGTAATATGGCATAACCTCCCAATTATTCACACGTTTAGATAACTATAATCACACGGCTCCTATCGCAGCGAGGAGGTTGTTCCAGGCAGATATTGGCAGGGGCTAATGGGCAGCATATTGCAAGGGCAAGCAGGGTTTGGGAGGAAACATTAATCAGAATTTGGTAGCAAAGTCATCAATCATAGCTTAACCAAGCTGTCACTCACTGCTGCAGGCCCAGGACCTCTCTCAGCTTGGAGTTCAACTCAGCAACCTCCAAAAACAGGGCGAATCAAAGAAGAAACCATTTTTTTCAGTGTGATTGTCCCCAGGATACCCAGCCCTTCACAAAGTGGTTTCTCCAGCAGGAGAATCCATCACTCGAATTTGTAGTAATTGGGGTGTGTATTTTTCAAATAACATCACTTTTTATTTCTACTGTTTGATGCTTTTTTCCTCTGGGCTTGAGAAATGTAATTGCCTCCTGCTATTGCAAATTATTCTAGCCTGGAGCTTTTTTAACTGCTTGCTGAGGCACCCACAGCAAATTGTGACAAGTAAAGAGAGAAGAAATGTTCAACGTGAGCAGATGAGAGGTTGTGATTGTCTAACAGACCTCAGCTGAGATACAGTGTCTAGGTGTGGGTCCCCAGGGCAAGTGAAATGCTGATGGAGTGAACTGAGTTTAGCAGATGGCCACCAAGATGGGCTGGAGCATGTCCAGGGAGAAGCAGAGGGACTTTTTACAAGGCCTTGTAGTGATAGGATGAGGGGTAATGGCTTCAAACTGGAAGAGGGGAGATTTAGATAAGAAATTAGGAAGAAATTCTTCACTATAAGAGTGGTGAGACACAAGTTGCCCAGGGAAGCTGTGGATGCTCCACCACGGGATGTGTTCAAGACCAGGTTGGATGGGGCTTTGAGCAACCTGGTCTAGTGGGAGGTGTCCCTGCCATGGCAGGGGGGGTGGACTAGATGATCTTTGAAGTTTCTTCCAACCCAAACCCTTTGATGATTCAATGAATCTCTGATATGACTGGAAAAGCCCTGAGTGAACTGATCTGACTTCAGTGCTGACCCTGTTTAAGGTACAGACCTTAAGTCCTTCCCAGCTTGAACAGTTCTGTAGCTGAAGGATATATATATAAAAGGCTGCCTTGAAGAGGAAGGACACACTCTGTTCCTCATGCTTTCAAGGGATGGAACACAGGGCAGATGTTCTAATGGTAGCAAGGAAGTTTGCAACACTCTATTTGGTCACATGTGCCAAGTTTTGTACCCATCACACTCTTAATTTCAGCTGGAAGAAGGTACCTCTGTAGAGGTTCTCCTCCAGGGCACAGCTTCAAAGTGGTGCAGGAATGAGGATTTTCTTTCATTCTCCAGAGCTGCCTTGAACCTGCAGCTCTTCTGGTACAAAAGGGCAGGAGGTGAGAGGTCTCCAAGTGCCTGAGGAACAGAAGAGCTGCTGCAAATGAGTTCCTGAAGACTCAAACTTTCTGTGCCTTCCTCATATCATCCTCTGTTGGCTAAGATGCTGGGTTTTTGACAGCACTGGAACACATGGAAACCTTGATTCACCCAACATATTATGCTGAAAAACTTCATGCTTTGGGTGCATAAAGTTTTCCACATAAACAGGTGGGAGTCTGGCATGGCCAACATGAGCTGAGGCCAGTGCGTGGTGTTTTCTAACACTGCGTGGAAAACTTTGGGTGCTGGCTCTCTTGTGAGGGGTCAAGTGAGTCATTATTTTCATTGGCTTGCCTCTGGCCAGGGTGTCCCTAAGAGGTTTGTACCTCCTGAGCTACCTACCTCCTCCTCGTTCCTCTGGCAGAGCTGCCAGCCACCAAAGTTCCCTCTTGATGCTGCTGTGCAGAGGTGACAAGTTCCAGGAGTGGGGTGGGGTGGGATGTCACTCCAGCAGTGCCAGTCTCTCCTCTGAATGCACTCACAGGAGCAGAAAATCTGCCATCATGGTTGTTTTTCTCTGTCATCAACTTGCCAAGATATGGTGTCATTTATTTCTTAGAAATTGGGGCTCTTGGTGATACCTGAGTCACTCTAAAAAAGAAAATCATGAGCATGGTGGGTCTGTATCTGCTCTGGCTGGGCTGAAGGGTGGCTTTGTAGAAGGGAGATGTCGTTGTTGATGTGTGGTGTGAAGGAAAAAAAAAACCCCATGGGGTTTAGTCATATCCTGCCCCCACCATGGCTCTTGTGTGCTTCAGGGTCCTCCCCTTCAAGGAGTGTAGAAAAAAAGTCTCCTGAGAGGAGACTTAGCATGTACCACTTGCTTTCAAGACAAACCTGCACACCCTCTTTACCCTGACCCTCTACATGGGGTGGAAGAGTGTGAAGACCAGACTGCTGGGGCTGGAGGGACATCAGTATTGCTCTGGGCACATCTGTCATTGGGCTATCCCAGTTCCTACAAAATCAAGGGAGAGGAAAAGTGAACAATAGGTGTTGGGTTCTCTGCCTCTGTCCTTCTGCAGTGTGGGAGCTTGGTCAGGTGGACCTACACAACAGATCTATCCATCTCCTTGTCTTTGTAGAGTCAGCCTGGATGTCTCAGGCACCAACTGGCCTTTTGTCTTATCAAACACAAGCGTAATCTTTTTGTTCCTTTTGTCCAACAAGAGCCTTGAAAGGCTGGACATGAATCCATTGAAGACAAGCAGAAGGTTCTGCACATAATCTGCAACTGTGCAAACACAGGCAACAACCACAAGCTGAGAAAAGTCACCAGTGGACACATCCTACCATGACAAGGTCTATAAGTCAAGCAGGTCTCTTGGGCTCCCACCAGCACTCCAGTACTGACTGGGCTTTGGGTCCAGGAAAGATGGGGGCACTTGGAGGTGCTCCAGAGAGGAGCAACAAGGGAATGGGACACATCATCTGTAGGGCAAGGTAGAAGGATCTTGGGTCATTTGTGAGTCTAGGTGCCTAGATCTCTTGCTGGGGCTCAAGCATGGCCCAAAGCCCACTGCAATTGGATGGGAGCTTGCAGGATGATGGTTGGACATGGTGCTGCCCTAGTGGCATGGAGCCAAGAGGCACTCAGCATGCCCAGAGAGGGACATGGTGAAGTCTTCTCAGCTTAGGGCTTGCCAGCTTGCAACATCCAAGGGAAGGACCTGGCCATGATCCCATTTGGTCTCCTTGAACCTCCCCAGGCCAAAGGGCCAGATACTGTCAGCAGCCAGGTCAAGTGGGGACAGCTTTTACCGTGAGCCAAAGCTCCTCCTTACACCTTCTTGAGTGGAAATGAGAGGTTTTGACTGCTCTCCCACCACACCCACAAGGGGAAGGGAGGAGACAGGGTGGAGAGTCGTTATTTTAGTCATTAGCTGATGGGGAATTTACCAAGGAAGGCTGAGCTCAGAATCCCACGGCTTTCTCATTGTAGAAGGAGCCAGTGTGAGGGAAATGGCACGTACTCCAGGGCTGTGACAGAGAGGAGAAAACCCTCTGCTTTGGTGACTCTGCCAGGATGAGTACCATACACAGACTCACTTCACGACATCTCCAACCTCCATGGACCTTTTGGGCAGTTTTTCATCATCTATAGGCCATAGTTACAGCCTCTCACTGCAGCTACGGGACCAAAACCAGCTCCACCATGGAAAGAAACCAAACCTGGGCAGGAGGTTGCATCACAAGCTCAGAGGTGTGAAAGGAGACTCCTTCAAAGACATTTTGGGGATGACTTCCTCCATTGCCACAAACAAACATTAGACCTCTTTGCCATGCTTGGAAACCACGTTCACATGTTCTTTTTCTCAGAACTTACTTGAGGCCAAAAAAATGTTCTATCCCAAGCTCTTTTATTTCATGCTTTACAAAAAAATTTTCTATCTCAAGCCCTTTTATTTCATGCTTTCCAGGTGGTGGCTCTGGAAAGCTGTTTTGCTCCTCTGGTGGCAGATTGAGAACATGTCCCATCCAACTGGCAGCACAAGCCACCAATGCTCACCACTCCTGTTTGTTGACATATCCCAGAGATGTCACGTGAATGGTTCCTGCACTGTTATTGTTCCAGGGCTCATGATGGAGTATAATATTACACAAAACCTGGGCTGTTTATTTAAACAGAGAGGGTCCCTCCAGGGTCACAACCTGATGTTTCATTTCCCACCCTCTTGATGGTGCTGTGGGGAGACCAGAGGCTTGTTTCGTATCCAGCACAGTAGTCAGAGAGGGAAAGCTGAGTTGAGGGAACTTATTTAGGAAGAACAAAGTCAAACCTCTTCTTGCACAAGGTCCATCTTGGGAAAATTACTCCAGACAGTAGAACTTGAAGGTCAAGGTGCTTCGAAGGAGAAAGTGAATGTGAAAAGCTTTTAAAACCCTTTCAAAACCTGTCGCAGAAAACCCTGGGCCAGCTTATTATCCAGCATAGAGTGATCTAGCATCTTGGAGGTCACATGTACAAGCTGATTTAGCTCAAAGGAGGGTCTGCTCCATCTCCTGGCCCCAGCATTAAGTGATGACTTCCCCTTTCCAAAGCACCCTCAGAGGAGGAAAAGACCGCCAGGATCATCAAGTCAGACCTTTGACCAACATCTCCCTGACCCCTAGACCATGTCCTGAAGCACCACATCTTTTTTGAACTCCTCCAGGGATGGTGACTCCACCACCTTCCTGGGCAGCCTGGTCCAGTCTCTGACCACTCTTGCAGGAAAGAACTTCTTAATGTCCAATCTAAACCTCCCCTGGTGCAACTTGAGGCCATCGCCTCTTGTCCTGTCATTGGTTACTTGGGAGAAGAGACCAATACCAGCCTCACCAGATACTCCAGCTCCTCCTTGAGTGACCCTACTGCTGCATCTAACCCATACCTGTGCTCTGCCACACTCCATGTACCTGGAAGACCTCCCAAGAGACACCACCATGGAGTGTCCAAGAGGAGGAAATGCTCATCGGTAGGTGGCCAAGGGTCAAACCTCAAGAGCAGGCTCCTATTTGGGGCTCTGCCCTGGATGTGCTTGGTGACCTTGAGCATGACTCCTCATCCCTGTCTCTCCCTTCACCCTTTGCTTTGCCACGGGTGATTTTGGAGCAGCCTTTCTCTCCCTGGGTGTTCGTACTTGCATAACTCAATGATGATTTTAGCTCAGGGTCCCAAGATAAAACCCGTAGTAATCGAGTGCAGCAAGTGCTGTGACAGAAACCAAAGAGGAGTGTAAAAAACAGAGATGTCTGCTCAAGGGGAGGAAGGAAAAACCTACTGGTTTCCTTGTCAGCATCAAGTGTGTCCTGGATTTGCTTCTCCCCAGAAGAAAGTCAGGGAAGGACGACCCGTTAGCAGAGGCTGGGTTCCAGGCTCACGTGACGAGGGGGGGAACTCGCTGCTCGGTGTGTGTCTGGCTTGAACAAGCAAATAAGGCAGAGATTTCTTTAAAGATACCAAGCCCCAGCCCAGCACAGCTGGGAAGCACACATGAGCAATCGCTCTCACATGCTCCCAAATAAAAGCTCCTTGCAAAACAGATGCTGAGGTTTGTGGGGCTGGCACGGGCTCGGTGCTGGCAGGGAGTTAACTCAGGGAGAACTGAAAGGTTGGGAGATGGAAGAGTATCTAGAGACCGTTTGTTCATAAACACAGCTGAGGGCCAGCAACCTGCTTTCTCCCCTGCCTGAGCTGCACCACCAGAGTCATCCCTTGCAGGGTTTCTCCAGGAGAGAAGGCAGATATGCAGCTCTTCTGCAGCCCACGCTCTAGAGAAATAATTAAACAGTTTTTCTTAACCTCTTGAACCCTCCATTTATTATTGCCATCCATTATGTCTACCTTCTCAAATAGCAGGATCCTGAAAGCCAGCTCCAGGGGTCAAGGGTTTATTGTTTAATGGAGATAGAACATTCTGTAAATTGCACAAAGTCACAATGTTTAGAAGAGAAGCTTCTGGTGTACTGAATCTTTTCAATTTAACAAACACTGAGCTTTGACATATGTTCTTCCTCCATAGCAGGAAATTTGGGATAAGTGCAGTACTGGCATGGACATGTTACCAAATCCTTCCTGTAAACCAAATGACATCTGCATTCAAATAAAAACATTCCTTGCACCAAATACCAGGAAATACTAAAAGTATCACTATTCTTCTAAGGTCATGCTAAAATGAAGTTTTTGGCTTTTAGAACACAAAGTAAGTTTGTCCAGGGCCAAGACGTTTTGTTCAACACACATTTGCTGTTACAAATCCCAAGGGACGTCCTTCTGGGTCAAATATGTGCATGTGTCTGTAGAATTTTGCAAGCATTTAATCTTCTTCATATGAAAAAAGAATAAATATTTTAGGAGCGTGGACTTACATTAACAAATATTGCCGTTGCCTTTGTTTTTACTAGTGCTCTGCTTTTCAAAGGCAGAAAAGGGATTTGCTTAAAACAAAGCAAACATCCTCAAAATGCAGCCTGCCAAAATAATCAAGGGAATAAATACCTGGGATTTACAAAATATGAATATTCTTTGGTAAATAAACCCAAGAAGAGCAGGCAGGGAGAGGAGGCTGCTGTAGTGATGGGGTGGGAGTGCTGAGTGTAAACACTTTCATCTCCTAGATGGCAACTCAAGAGCATTTAAAGAAAATAAATGTATGCAGAGCAGATTCCTCCTTCTCATGTTACTTGCAGGGGGATTTTACTGCTGATAGTTAACGCCACATAAAATCTTTCAAATATTGTGCCAGCGGATGAAAAACTACAATGGCAGAAACAGCTTCCCATGGATAATTAGCATAAATATCTGCTTAAAGCTGAGTAATTTGTTCGCTGCACAGGATGTACTTCAGCAGTTTTATGAGCTTCAAAAACACAGGGAATGTTTTGAATGACTTGCATTTGAAACAGCCCAGGCAGATACCAGGCACTGCTCAGCCTCTGCCACATAGAAAAATCTACTCCAAGTCCATTCCCACCGAGCTCAGGGCCAGACATCCCAGACACAACCCTGCACCTTCCCACTCCAAGGAATATTTGTATTTACTGGGAGGACTGGAGGGTCCAGACACTGAAAATGGAAAAGAGAGAAGTGAATGAGGGGGGGAAAAATGAAAGCAGAGGAAAAAAAAAAGGATAAAAATCAGTGTTTTCCATTGTCCTTTGGAAAAAAATGCACGAATGGTGAAGTTTTGCAAAAGGTTGCTTGAAATGAAAGATAATTTCTTTCAATGGACACTGTATTTAACAAGCATCAGGAAGGGTGGACTGGCTTGAGGACAGGTCCAGTGGGGTTCCCCACACATGTGTCACCTCCAGGCTTTCTTTGGGCGTCCTTGGTGCATCCCCTAGAAGTTGGGATTTCTGTGTTTCCAGAGCTATGGCATCTCCAACCTCCCCAGCTCCTGCTAAGGGTTGGGAGGAGCTAAAGAACCACAGGGGAACAACCTGGATGGAAGGTGGTGGATGATCCCGTAAACCTGATGTAATCCAAGCCTGGAAAAGAGCCTGAAAAGGACCTTATGGGTGGAAGACAACCCAGCCTTGCAGCCCACAGGAGGATAGTACAGGTGAAAACACACAGATATTACAATTTTAGTGGAAACCCCAGCCCACTAAGGTTGCTCATTTCACTCAGCTTCCCCACTTGGCCTTGAAGTTGTCTGTGGTGCTCCCAGATTCAGCTGTACCTCCTGTGAGTGATACCCCTGCCCTGGAGTGCAACAATTCAGCAGCATCTAAAGAGAGCTGAAGCAATCAGAAATGAATATACCCTGGTCTTCTACAGCACTCATTGAGTTACATTGACCCCAAAATTCATCAGGACCTTTATATCCTCTTGATACCTGTGGGCATCTGGGCTCTAATCTCTATGGTCTCCATCCCAGACCCTACAACAAGACCTGAAGGGGTTGAACTGCATGTGCATAAGTCATTTCTGTTCTCAATGTTGTATTTCTCTTATATATTTGATTTCTTTTTAAAACCTTTTGATGCCATCCAAGCAGTGGGAGGGGAAACTGAAAAGACCCTCTATTACTGACTAGGAAAGCCAAATGTGGGCAATAGGACTGCTCCACTGTGTGACTTGGAATTGCCTCTTGCTCTTGTGAAGACATCATAAGGGTGCAGGAATCAAAATACAGCCAGGCAGGGAGTCCTCGAGGATGGATCTGAGGTCAACAGTTGCTGTTCACCTGGTTGCAAGTCCTCATGATGCTCCAGCCTACCCAGGAACCTCAAGGATCCCAACACCTTGGTAACAAAAGTCTCCCATTAGCTTGGATGTAGCAAAGTGCTGCTGGCCTGGCTTGGCCCCACACAGATGCCCACGTGCTTCAGCCTCAACAGAGCAGCTCTGCCAGTGGCATCATGCAGGGAAACCCCCCATCAAGGCTGCAATCTTGAGGTGCCACCAGAAGCAATCATCTCCCTGCTGAGCTAAACCCCAGCACTGGGCTGCAGCTTTCTTGCCAGGCGAGAGCTTGGAGCTGCTATTCAGACCTTATATTTAGAAAAATGTGGGAAAAGAACTAGATCCATTTCAGGGTTTGTGTTTTTGTTGGCAGGATATCTGGAGAGCAAACCAAGGGTTTTTCTATTTTTTTACATTTATTTTTTTTTTCAAAATATGCATTTTCTTGCCAAAAACGTATAGAAGAAGTGGGATCTGATGGGGGGAATTTGTGGGTGAGAAGCCTGAGGGAGCAGCAAAATGATTTCACTGTCACATCCTTCATGTGCACAGATGTGTGGGTCCCAGGGCTGGGTGGACTCCAGAGGTCTCCTCCTCCACCCTCCTGCCCTGTGGCAGAACCATCTTGACCTGGTGGTGGAGACACCACATCCTCCCCAGATGCTCCCCTCCTGACCTCGTTATCATCCCTGTTAGAAAGTTCCTTGAGTTTACTGCAAGACACATCCAAGATTGCTTTTCCTGCCAACAAATGATGTAGGGAACAGATTATTCCCTCCCTTTGCTGCCCTCTACAACCCTAAATAGCATGACAGAGAGCTCCTGAGCAACTTATAGAGCTGGCCAGGTAAGTTTGCCTGGCCACTTTGAACACCAGCATGTGCCAGTGAGGTGTGATTCATTTTGAGGGCTAATTTTGGCAGTATTCTTCTATTTAATACATTTTCAGCAATCCAGGGGATGTCACCCTACAGCACATTAAAGGACAAGACCCTAGCAGGGAATTTGACATAGGTACTCTGGCAAACATTCTTGGTGGCACTATTTAAAAGCCTGCAAGACATCTTCGAGCCTGGCAAGGCTCTTGCAAATGGGTTGTGAACAACAGGGATGGGAAAGCACAATGATAATCATAGAATCATGGAATGTATTGGGTTGGAAGGGACCTCTAAAGGTCATCTAGTCCAACTCCCCTACACAAGCAGGGACATCTCTACCTAGGGCAGGTTGCTCAGAACCTCGTCAAGCCTGACCTTGGATGTCTCCAGGGATGGGGCCTCCACCACCTCTCTGGGCAACCTGTTCCAGTGATCAACCACCCTCATATTAAAGAACTTTTTCCTAATGTCCAACTTAAATCTACTCTTTTCTAGCTTAAAACTCTTACCCCTCATCCTGTCACTACAAACCCTTGTGGACAGATGAGAAAACGACACCCACCCTTTTCCACTCCTTCAGAATTAGCAAAATCACCACCAAAATACTGGACCACGGGCTTAAAAAGCAGACAAGGACACTTTGGAGGAAGCCAGGTGTCCTCCAGCAACAGGGATTCATTATGTGTTGCCCACTGAGCTGTCAAGTGAAGGACTTGTCCTGCTATCTCTCAGCCCTCAGAAGGTCAACGACTGGATTTGCTTATCACCCAGAGGCACTTTACTCTGGTTAATTGGCACCCCTGGTGACAGGGTGGATTGATGGCCTCTCCCTTTGAGACCAGGAAGGACACCAAGCTTTCCTGCACCTCACCTCTCTGTCTTTTACAGTGTTTCCCATGAAAATAGGAGACGTGGGGAAGGACTCACTTGTGGGGAATGGATGGGTGTGATGTCACTAATGTCAAGGCAGCCTACCTTGACAGGAGGGTAGGAGAGCAGCCTCAGGCTTGTGTCCATCCCTGGAGGATGTTGTGCTGCCTGGAGATGCCTTGTCCTAGTCCTGTAACACTGCCAGGGTTGAGGTAGCACCAGGAAAATATTCATTCACTTTAGACAGCACTTTCCTTGCTTCAAGGTGGCTCAAGTGCCTCCATGTAGCACCTCCCTGTGGAGCACAGATGGGTTGAGGTGGCCTCTAAAGTGATCAAAACCATAGCTCCAGACCTGATGCCTTTCTCATGCAGCGTGGAGAGATGCTGGGACCAGAAGAAGACATCAAAGCAACATCTCCGAGCCTGATTTTCCCACTTGCATCCCCTGTCGTGCTGAAGGACAGGCCCCTCTGGACACTTTGCTTCTCCAGAGAAAGCCTCTTTCTATTGGTGATCCCTGAAAAGGACCAGATGTTACCTTTTAGCTCCCTATTGGCTCTAATCTCCTTTCTTCTTTGATCGCAACCCCACTTAAAAGAAACCCCATATTTAGCTCCTCTTGGGTGGTCCTCAGGGAAGGCTCAACTATTTCTAACTTCTTTTTGCTTTCTCAAGGCTCATGCCCGATGACATATTCCTGCCTCCTTGCATGGTAGGAGGAAAACAAGCCATGACCCTCCCCCACCCAGGGCTGGGAGCAGGTTTTGCAGGATGGATTTGGTAAGAGCCTTGCTATACGCAGTGACTCCATCAGGGTAGACAATTCAAACAGCCTCAAGTGGTCTTCTTCACCCTCAAAGAGCCAAACTTCTCATTTCTGCCTGAAGCTCACTCTTGTTTATACCTACATCTTCACTTTTGCATTCTCAAAACCAGTTGTTTGTTGGGTAGGGCTGGTGGGGCTCTAACTTAGAATCATAGAATTGTCAGGGTTGGAAGGGACCTTAAAGATCATCTAGTTCCAACCCCCCTGTCATGTGCAGGGACACCTCTCACTAGAGCAGGTTACTCACAGCCCCATCCAGCCTGGCCTTCAAAATGTCCAGGGATGGGGCTTCCACCACCTCTCTGGGCAACCTGTGCCAATGCCTCACTTATACCCACTTGCCAAGAGCCCTCCAGACCTGGAGGGACTCATGGAGGAATCCCACATGCACTCAACTCTTGTGTGCTCATCCTTGCTTGCACAGCCACCTCTTCGTGCACGAACCCTGATGGCCCAAGCTCACAGCACACACATGGTCCTAGTGACCAGGATCCACCATCTGCGTTGGCAAACTGCCGCAAAGCCAAAGACAACGTCTTCCTTTAAGCAAACAGAAATGTTCAGGACATACCAGACTTCATGTTGGAAATCAGAGCCATATTCTTCAAAACTCTGGCCCTTTGTTCAGACGCCCTTTGGAGACCTCCCGCAAATACCTCACTTGGACTTCCAGATGCTAGAAATTAATTTTATTTTTTAATTCCGTGCCACAAATCCTCAATTTTGGAATGTGCACATTTCCTGTGCGGTCCCTGGCTCCTGGAGACGAGAAATACATGTGAAATTGCAACAGACGTTGATAACAAAAGTTTTGAAGGGTAAACCAACAGCTTTCGAAAGCCTCCTCGAGATAATTTATCCTCGATTGGCGAGTAGCCACCCACTCAATGGTGGGGAAGGAGGCTGCTTTTGATTTAGCTGATGTTTAGGTGTGAATGAGAAGGAGAGATATGCGATTAATCATGGGAAGCAGGGAGATGGTATGATTTTGATTCATACCCGACAAGTTTTCTAGGAATGCTGAACTCGAGGAGAAATGCATGGCGGACCCAGCTGTTCAAACAGTGTGATTAATTAAGCTGATTCCATGTGAAAAACAAGCCTGACTCTCGCTCTCAAATTGCAAATCATTTTCAATATATTGGGGAAGGGCCAGCAGCCCTTTATTAATTGCTTCGGAGGTGATGAATCAGGGGTTGTCTGCAGAGACCCACACAAGCCCGCATTCCTGAGGACATACGTGATGATGGACTGCTCAGATCTGCAAGAATTGCTTGCCTGGAGATGCTGCCATTTGCACAGAAGGTGGGGATGAAACCCTGGAGTGCACACGCTCTTGAGGAGCCTTCTCCTCCCAACCCTACATGGAGACTCTTGCAGAAAGTGCAGCGCACACAGACAGAGCTGGTGCTGGTGTTTGGAGCAGCGCTAATAATAAACCCTCCTCTCCCCACATACGTACGCGGCTCGTTCACCTGCCAAACCACGGCTCTCTCAAAATATCAGCACTCTGAGAGGGCCCTTGCAGCGTATGATTTGCCCAAGACCACACAGGAAGCCTGTGGCCAAGCTGGAAATGGAGCTCAAGGCTCCCTGCTCCTGGATTGGGTCTTGGATGCAGGCTGGGGCCATCCTGGGACCCTTCCCCATGGGCCAACACAAGGGAGGAGACGTGGGTTTGACTAAAGCACCTTCCTCACATGTATTTGAACCTAAATTGAGGTGATTCTGCTCTTCTACTCTGTTCTTGTGAGACCCCACCTGGAGTATTGTGTCCAGCTCTGGAGTCCCCAGCACAAAAGGGATACGGATCTGTTAGAGAAGGTGCAGAGGAGAGCTACAAAGATGACTAGAGGGCTGGAACACCTCTCCTACGAAGACAGGCTGAGAGAATTGGGTTTGTTCAGCCTGCAGAAGAGATGGCTCAAGGGAGACCTTCTTGCAGCCTTCCAGTATCTGAAGGGGGCCTACAAGAAGGCTGGAGAAGGACTTTTCACAAGGACCTGCAGTGATAGGATGAGGGGTTATGGGTTCAATCTGGAAGAGGGTAGATTTAGGTGAGAAATTAGAAGGAAATTCTTTACTCAGAGGGTGGTGAGACCCTGGCACAGGCTGCCCAGGGAGGTTGTGGATGCTCCATCCCTGGAGATGTTCAAGACCAGATTGGATGAGGTCCTGGGCGGCCTGGTCTAGTGGGAGGTGTCCTGCCATGGCAGGGAGGTTGGAACTAGATGATCTTGAAAGGTCCCTTCCAACCTAAGCCATTCTATGATTCTATGATGGTGGGATGTCCTTGCAGCAGGTGCTCAGTGGGACTTGCACACCCTGAGGAGAACGTGCCGGGGATTCGGCCTCATGAAAAGGTCCAGAAAACCCCTGCCCTGCAGTGGAGCCTTTTGATTTATATTTTCTCCACCAGCTTGTCTGTTTTACTCATGCTGCTGACAAGGAGAGGGATATTTGATCCGTGCTGAGGGGCAGATGTTGAGCACCATGGAGCAGCGCTTGCAGGAGGCAAGGCTGCTTCTCAGGTGTGAGCTGTCTGGTGGTCATAAAATGCCTTATGGGGGGGAGGGTTGGAGGGAAAGAAATAGATTAATCTGCCTGGTGCTCACAGATGTGGAAAAATACCCTTGAAACAGCTCAACTGGGTGTTTGTCACCACTGCTGCCAAGGGAGGGAGAGTGACAGCCCAGCAGCAAGTGTGCAGACACGTTTCAACTCAACCAAGTCCCACAGGGCACCTCACAATACCAGGCAGTGACCCTGGGCTAACTGGTTTCAAATGCAAGGTTTGAAATACGTTGCAAATATACATCTGAGCCAAGATTTCCACCCTGAGCCTGGTGGGGAGGCTCTGAGAGCTTATTGCAAGCACCTGTCCGGTCTTCAGAAGCATTGATCTCCTACTGAGGTCAACGAGGGGAATTAGAGAGGCTGGTGGTTGCCTCTCTTTCTGCAAAACCATGATCATGATCCCAAAATTCGCTACCCAGGGAGCCCTGTTCTGACCCCTCATGTTTGATCCCAGTGGGAGAAGTCGTGTGCATTGAGGTGTGTCCCAGACACCTCACGTTGGTGGAACCCATGTGGCTCCAACCAGCCTTCCTCAGGGGCACAGCAGCAGGGCAGATCCAGGAAAATACTGCTTTGTCCACCCTCTTCAGACCCTACAGGCTGCTGCTTCTCCAAAACAGCTGAGTGATAGTTAAAAAATGTTTGCCCTCTTTCCCCTCTCTCTGAAAGGCACCGGAGTCTCCACAGACCCATTTATATTGCTGCCTCAACTGAAGTTAATAGGAATATTCCCCTTCTTCTCCACGGGGGCCACGTTTCTCCCTCGGGAGCTCCGTTTACTAATTTCACAGACATCTCAGCAATTCCCCCTTGTCAACCTGAGCTGCTTAGAACTGGAGAATGTGATCTCCCCTCTGTCTCCGGGTGATGTGACGCCCTCGCCTTCATGCTCGTGCTGCTCCAAACAACACATTTTCTGAGCACACTCTGTGTTTGTCTGAAAATACACCAGGAGGGCTGCCCAATTTGGAAATGACTTGAATTACAAAAAAAGCACAGCTGTCTTTAACAGCTCTCGAAGCTCATGCAACTAGTCTGCAATTTATTGACTAGGATTAGATGCTTATTGTCTATGACACTTTAAATACCATTACATTGAAGTTTATACAAGAAAGTCCAAGTTTTCAAACTGGAATCTTAGCAATAACAGCTGGACCATTTGTTTATGTGATAGACAGAAAAGAATGACTTCTGTAATCTGTGTGTTTGGCTGCAGGATTTTCTACGACGTGGGGAGACAGAAACCTACCCCATCCCTAATTGGGGATTGTTAGACAGAGCTGAACACCACCAGCTAATTTGTCCCTGATGTTAAGGCTGCAGCCAAAGCTGGGGCTGAGTCCTTCCCTCGTCCCCTCACACCTGACGGAGAAGCACTTGAAACCTTCTAGCCCACCTCTGACAGGCAGGGCTGAGTCTCCTGCCTCTCTCCCCCAGGCTGCTCACATTCCGCATTTTGTTTCTAGCATGAAAGACTTTGTTTTAAATCATAATAGTAACCAGGCTGTAATCACATTATAGCACACATGGAGAACTCGCAAAAAGTCATGTGCTTTGGATTTGACATTCTGATTTATGGTTGTGTGCTCCAGTTACACAGCTGCAATCTCATTTTCGACAAAAGATGTTTTCTATTTTTCTATTACTTTGCTTCACCCTGTCTTTATGTCGAAGAAAATGAAAGCCACCAGGTGAAGCCAGCACAAGAGGACAAATGTTTGCATGTTCTGGATCAAAACCACCATCAAATATTTTATGCTCTCCTTTCATAAACAGCTTGCTACGGGCACATGTGGAGGGGGGTGTAGATTCTGCTTTTTGAGCCATTTGAAGTTCAAAAAAAAAANAAAAAAAAAAGAAAGAAAGAAATTCCAGGCTTTTATTTATTCAGAAACTAGATCAGCCTATGAAATTCACATCCCAGCCACTTGATCATGGTGACTTCACCGAAGAGGGAAGAGGCTTGCTGAATTACTCCTTGGACAGTTGAACAGGCTCTTTGCTTGCTGGGACCCAACACTGCTCGTTGTCTGCTCCATCAAGCAAATTCTCCTCCTGAGCAAAGCCCCAGTGGAGGTGGCAACGTGTTGCTCTGCTCAGTTACGAGCAGATTGCAGTCATTAGCCCTTCCCTCTGTCAGTAACCCCTTGGTTTTGCATTCCTACGAGGAGTAGCAGCATTCCAGCTTAATTAAAAAAGTGAGCACTTTTGCAGTAAATTGCATTAACGCTGGAAAGGGGCCAGTGCTTATGTTTTACATGAACCTCTCTTGTCTTCAGCAGGGTAAAGAAAAGAAAATGTCATCGACATGCTTTCCACTATTGAAACACTGATGATCTATCTTCAGGGCTGGGGAGCATTACACAGAGCACGAAGCCACCGCTGCCTCCCTCACCGGGGGTAAATTATGTGTTACAAACTCATAAACCTTAATGTGTGGTGTAAAATTTTACTAAGAACACCATTTTACAAGCTAGGAAGGACCTAGGTGGAAAATGTATTTATAGTGGTTCTAGAGCAGGTGTTGACGAGCTGGAAACATGTGAATGGAGGTGTGGGTCAGACCTTGACCACAAGTCCTTGCTGCAGCAAAGCTTTGACTGTAGTCTTTTGAGGGACATCTTCCTTTGTCTCAACAATGAGTAATGTTACCTCCTGTATGGATTCTGTAGGCTCCAAATAAGGGAAATTCTCATCTTCAGGACGGTGCTACTCCAAGTTAACACCTAAATATAAAGGTAGAGCTGGGACTCAGTAGAGCTGAGCACTGAAATGAGGTGTTGAAGTTGCTCTGAGGACACAGCTGGGCAGCTCTACAGCAATGGCCACGTTTCTCTGGATCATGAAGGAAAACCCCAGAAATTCTGTGTACATCAAGGGGATCACAATAAAAGATGCATGTTTTTTTTCCTAGACCAAAAATTCCCAACCCACAGGGGCTCAATTCAACCACATCCTTCAGCTGCTTCTTCAGGGACATGTATCTGTGGGAGCTGGAAGGGGACACTGCCCTGAGGCACAGTCTAGAAGGTTCCTTGGTGACACTTTCTGCTGCTCACAGGTCACCAACAGCAGTAACTTATCCCTGGGAGTAATGATGCTGTTCAATGTTGGACCTACTGGGCGACTACATGAAAAAACTTACATTTTTCAGGTGAAAACTCTGGAGTGGAAACCTCCAGAATTTTGATGAAAAAATCCAAGATTTGAGAAAGGAAGAGTCTTTTTTTTTTCACTGCTGGCTAAGTCCCAATACTCTGGATATGATAATAACATTAATACCAGGTCTGTTGGTCCTGAATATCTCTCCTATACCATGCCTGAAATGGGCAGGTACCTATTAACATGCAAGATCAGTTGTCCCTAAGCCAAGCAGAGCAGGAGACCACCAGAACTTCTTTTTCTGGTACCTACAGGTAGGATAATTTCAGAAGATCTCTGGATTATCATGAGTTTTGATCCCCAGAGGACACTGGGGCTCCATAGCTGTTGTCTAAAGCAAGAAAGGATGTGCCTGGTTGTGTGTGGTTGTACCTGTCCCAGAACCAACTCCTCTTCTGGCCCACAGACCCTCAGATGGACAGAGTAAGACTGAGCAGAATGACTCTGGCAGAAGAGCCATAGCATTTATTTCTCCTGCTGTCACCCTCCATTTCTATCCCTAGCAGAGCCAGTCAAAATATTTTGGACCAAGAGGTTTTTCCACTAAAAAAATGCTATTCTAATCAAGCAGGAACTTGTTCAAATGTCAATGACAGTTTTTGGTCAGGAGAAAGTCAAAACATTGCATTTTGATGGTGTAGTTTCAAATTGTGACATCTTGAGCTTTATATCATAACACAATCCTGTTCTATCAGGGTAGATTAAGTGGTTCTACACAATCAGTTATACTTAAAAGTTGATATAATGTGTAAGTCACAACAAATTAGCTCCTGCAGCACAGGCTGACAAAACATCCCAACACACCCTCTTCCAGTGTTTTTATCCTGAAGAAAATAGTGATTTTTAGCTTTTCATTCTAGATGGGAATGATTCTCACTTGACAAAACACTGGCAAAACAGAAAATCCTGCTCTTGGCCAACGTTGAATATCTGCTTCCCAGGATCATCTTTAAAACCTCACTAACTGATGGAAGTAATTAGGGAGTGTCATCACAGCCACTTGTCCATCTGCCCTGGAGACTCTTGGTCAACTTAAGATATATTCTTGACTAATTTTGTTGTCAATGGCAGGAGTGTCTTCACTTGAGCAATTAATTCCAGATTTTCTTTATATTGAATGGGGAGAAAAAGGATCATATTTCACACATTTTCATGACCAAATGTAGGCATCTACTTTAGGTTGAGGAGGATGACAACTGGACATCTTCTTCATGGCCACCCATAGGGCCTTGATCCCATATTGATGGGATCTCTGTTGCCTGTGTAAGGTGGGGAGCTCAGATGTAGATCTTGATGGACCATCAGGTGAAGTCTGCTCCTGATTCCTTCAGTCAATACATGTCTCCTTTTCTCTCCATGATGTATCTGGTTGGTGCCCTTGGAAAATCTCTCACCAAGTGCTCCTTGGGACTGTTCTAAGTTGGACTCTGTCGAAATAACATTCATCCAGCTGCAGATGAACTGGAAAGGAAAATTTGGAAGCAATTTCAAAACAATTCCCCCTCCATGTGTTTTGGGGTTTTGGGTTGGGGTTGTTTTTTTTTTCATGATAAACCTTTCTCTTGAGAAATTCTATTCATTTGTTTTACAGTAGATTTCAGAGCACCAGTGAAGATCAAAGTTCTCTGTGCTTGGTGTGATGCACGTAAAGATAAGTCTTTACCAGAAAGGCCTCCTAAAAACAAAGCTCCTGAGAAAAAAAAAAAATATCTGACATCACTCAAGTTCTACCATTTCTCCACAAACTATGTAAACAAAATCATGAGCTGAAATGATGTTTGGAATTCTTCATTTCACAGGCAGCTGTTCAGCCATGCACTTGCTAAAGACAGGATTCCAAGGACATGATAATTAAAAAAAAAAAAAGCAACCAACAACAACCCAAACAAAAACTTCTGTGTATTTTTGAGGGGAAAAAAAAAATGTTTGTGGAAAAACGGCTAAAAATAATTGCCAGGAATAATGGGTCCATGCAGCCCTTGCAAAATGGAAACAGTTGGGGTATTTTGCACAAAACCATCTCCCCACTTCCTTTGCCAAGGGTCGTTGCAGGTGCAGAAGGGTTTGCCCGGGAAGGGTTGACTCATGGTTCCCTTGGGAAAATGAGGAGATTCAACCCCTTGCCCTGCAGGTGGGTGGGACATGAGGGTCAGACCTTGTGCAGATGGTGGAACATGAGCCCATCAGCCCATGCCAGGCAGCTCCATTCACCATGGATGGATGGCTCCAGCCCACTCGGGCAAGGCTGAAATTTGCTTCGTGCCCCACGTTGTGGAAAGTGCCAAGATTTCCATCAGCATCTTTATCTGCTCCAATATTGTTTTAACAGGGTTCTCCCAAGTTGGACGGGGCTTTGAGCAACCTGATCTAGTTCAAGATGTCCCTGCTCACTGCAGGGGGGGGGGTTGGAACTAAATGATCTTGAAGGTCCCTTCCAACCCAAACCGTTGTGTGATTCTATGATTAGCTGCTACAAACCCTTGGAGAAAAGCTGCATCTCCAACTCTCATCACAGTGCAAGGCCAGGCTGGGAGCCAGAGATGAGATTGCTCAACCAGCATAAACATTTCTTCCTGAGGCTTCACGGAGGCTGCCTGCCATGGGCAAAGGGTTTGCAGAGCTGCTAAACTCCATACCTTGCAAAAAAAAAGACCCTGGAAGAGAGATTATGTTTTCACATTGTTTCCCAAATTACTTTAAATGTCAACTTAAAAGGCTTTTAAGGTTTTTATTTCAAACGGAAGTATTAACTGGAACTGCCAGGGGCAGTTAGCTTGAGAAAAGCAATACCGTGCATCTTAAACAGGGTAGAAATTTTTATGACCCAAATTCTTCATTTATTATACACAGATGGTGAAAGGAGGCTGCTGTCCCCAGTGCCCAGCAGTGAAACAGGCCTGGCCACGCTCTTCTGCAGACAAATGGTGCCTGCTCAGAGCTTTCTTAGTGTGAAATGACGTTTCCCTCCTCATCCCTTCTATGTAGAGTGATGTGAAGGCTGAGCCAGATTTGTAGGGCTGGGGAAACCTGTCCCATTCCTGCCATATTTTAGGCTGGAGGTGTATTAGATGGGACACAATGCTTCTCATTGCCAAGAGCAAGCGTTGGCTCTGGCTGGCACATCCCTAGAGGGTGACCACACTCACTAGTGATGGCCATGTTGAACCATCTGGTTCTCTAGGTGCTCAGAGACAATCATCTTGGTTGTGGCTGAAAGGTAGAAGTCGGAGGAAGCACCCGTTGAACCCTAAGATGAACAGTCAATGCCAGCTCTTGAGACAAAGGAAGAGTGAGTTTATGGGTTTCATTCTTCTCCTTATATTCTCAATTACCCAGTTTAAGAGCAAAAGCCATGGTTGATCTATGGACAGGTGAGCAATTTTTTATCAGCTCAGTCTGATGTCACACACGCTAATTCCTTCCTGCCCTGGAGAAGGGGAGAAACCTCACAGCTAAGCTCTCTAAACAGAAGTTCAAAAAGCCCCCAGGAAGAGAACAGGAGAGATCAAACACGATTCCAGAGGCTGGACCATGTAGTATAATAAAATATACCAGGTGAAAATGATAGTTGGAAGTGGTCCCTGACCCATCCTGTAGCAGGGGTCCCAATTATAATTGCCTAATGAAGCTGAGAGGAAATTTCTGTTTGAGCACAGATCTACTGATGCTTTTGATAGAGGCAGTGAGCAAGGCCCACCTGAGAAGCATCTTGATGTTGTGGTCATCAGCTCTGGCTGGAACCTATCACCAAAGCTTTAGAGAAAGGCAAAAAAACCCCCAAACCCAGGGGTGAGATTGCACAAGGAGTGGGAGAGGAGCTGTGGTGAGGGAATAATGCTGGTGCTCTGCAAGAGCCAGGAAGTTCCAAAGCCTGTGATTAATTTAATGTGCTGTAAATGCTGTATGACAAACATGGGCATCAGCTCTTCTCCTAACCCCTCTTGGAAATTCCAGACAGTCTGACACCCAACACATCATCCCTCAAGCTTTCATTTCTAGTTTCATGCTACCCATACGACCCAAGCAGCTCCAGGCTCTTCATAGAATCATTTAGGTTGGAAAGGACCTTTGAGGTCATCAAGTCCAATCGTGCCCTGAGTTTGGTGAGGCGTCCAGAACCTCATGTCTCCAAGGGTCAAATTTGTTCTGATTTCCATTTCTGACCAACAAAATAGACATTTTCATACTGGTGGTCCATAGCCAGTCCACAATGAGGGAGTATATCCATCTCTCCCATCTTCTGTGTTTCCAAACCACTGGTGTCCAGAGCAGGGAATGATTCTAGCTTGCCCTTGACCTTGCATTTGTGTGGCCAGTTCTACCACTCCACAGAATTATTTTGGCTACCTCTTTGGTAGTGCTCAGAACTGGCAATATCAGCATTG
The DNA here is from genome assembly GCA_013401335.1 of Brachypteracias leptosomus. Classification (NCBI taxonomy): domain Eukaryota; kingdom Metazoa; phylum Chordata; class Aves; order Coraciiformes; family Brachypteraciidae; genus Brachypteracias; species Brachypteracias leptosomus. The sequence continues at coordinate 517,437 of VYZX01001609.1, read as the reverse complement.
TGTCACCTGCATTTTTCACTAGTGTCACGTGTTCTTCAGGTGTCGTGTCCTATGGCAAGTTCTCCAGAGACAAAGGACATTTTTCTTTGACCTCTTACTCCACTGAAGGTACAAGGGGTGGTTAGTGTAACCCTGTAGCCAGATCCCCATTCCTTTTTTATTCAAACATTGCTTAGGGTCATCCTTTTTTAATTCAAACCCAATATTACATTGCTCAGGGTCAGATTTGGACCATTAGTGTCCCTTCTCCAAGAAATCAGTTATTAGATATTGTGTTAGAATAACACAACCTGCCTTTAATAAAACCCCACGGGATTTTCTCCATCTCCCATGTTCCCACTCCCTCCTTGCATCCAACTCTGCTCTCAGACCCTCCATAAAACGAGGTCAGCTAATGAACAGGCAGTAGCCATGAGCATCCTTCCCCCCTTACCTCACTTGTGTGAAGTTAAGCACTAATTTTTCCCTCCTCAGTCCCAGGACAGTGGCCCCCAGTTGACAGATTCATTATCCTTCCTTGCTACTGGAGCTGCAGTTTCATATGCTGGTGCTTTTAATACAGTTTTTAATGTTCAGTGTTACCCCTTCACTTAAACACCAGTTCTTACTGGGTTCAGCACGGGGGTAAGCAGGGAAAATTCTCCAGCCTGCATTATCCAGGTCACTGTAGATGATCTAATGATCCCTTTTGGCCTGAAGGACTCCGAATGTTAAAAGCATTATATGGCACATCCTTAAAAGAGCTCGATGTTTTTGGCACTGTCCCTTTCTCACTCTGATCTTATCAGCCCTCACAAGCTGAAGGCTGTTGAAATTTATGGGTTACTTAACATGGATGGAGGGCAACCAGAAATGCTCTGGGGAGTGGTGTGGATGATTCATACGTGGGAAACCTTCCTCCCCAAGTAGTGCTCGACCATATCTGTGCAGGATGGGGGAGAGGAGAAGCATCATGCAAAGACACCAGGAGCCAAGCTCAGAATAAACACAAGGAGATCTTTCTCCCCCATGGTGGGTAATGGACCAGTGCAAATCTCTGCCAAGGGGAATGATGGGTGTGAAAAGTTTACCTGGGGTCCCCGAGGAGACTGAGCAAGAACTTTGAGGGGCAACCCAGTGGGATCATTAAATAGATGGATCACATCAAGCTGAGGACATTTTTCAAGCTGGAGAGAGTGGGATTTGGAGCAGAAACACCATATGCACCTCTCCTGTTGTGTCTTTTGTCCTGTTGGAGACAGAACCTGGACTTGATGGACCTGGTTCAGAACTTAAGTAGGTTGCTGCTTAAAATGCTGCCTTGAAGCTAAGATAGAATCATTTAGGTTGGAAAAGACCTTTAAGATCATCGTGTCCAACCACAACCCTACTCTACCAAGTCTTCTGCTAAACCACGTCCCTCAGCACCACATCTACACAGCTTTTAAACACCTCCAGGGATGGTGATTCAACCACTGCCCTGGGCAGCCTGTTTCATTGAAGATGAAAACCCAAGACCTCCTCAACCACATTCCCGCTGAAGGTCCTACACTGTTGTCCAGAAGATGAGGGTCTGTCCATCTACCAACACATAAATCTGCAGGAATTCTTCTAAAACTGTTGGACTTAGCAGCAGAAACTGCCCATTGTATAATTTCATGGCTAACACCAGTGCAGGGAGTCAGAAATCAGGAGGTATTTTCCACGGGGAAAGTCAATAAGCAATTTTTATAGGTATATTTTCATTTTGCCAAGTTCAAACTGGAGAAGGAGGGCAGAAACCAGTATAGTTCCCATCAAAAGAGATCTTCTGCACTGTTACATGTTAGTACATTTCAATTTAAACAAATTTTGAAAATAACTTTTCATTTAGGGAAACAAAATTAAAAAAATCAGTAAAAATAGTTGGGTTTTTTTTCACTAACTCTACTGATCTAATTCCAGGGTGGATAATTGTGTTCTGACTGATTATTGTAGGGCTGGCGTTCCAGGAGGGTAGAACATTCCTTTTATTGGAAAGCATTTTGTGATGCTGGTTTTTATTAAGGAGGCAACCCCGAGAAGACTACACTGAAGTCTCCACTTTTCTTGCCTTGCTCTGCAAGAGAAACATTTCCCAATATCCACTGAGGCATTGAGGAGAATGTTTTAATATTATTTTTAAAATTGATAAAAAATTATGAAAAAAAATTAATATTTTCTGTGCTGGTCACATTGTTATTTTCCCTTGCATAGAGATTTTCCTAAGAACTGTGTTTTGAAATCCTTCTTCCCTGGGCAAAATTTTGAGAGGTCAAAAGTGACTCCTTTTTTCATTCCTTCCTTACACAAATTAATGGAAAAACAAAGTCAAGACTTAGAGATTTGGGTCTATAATTTTAAGTATATGGTAAATCAACAGCTATGTAAACACACAAGCACAAGCTCTTTGTTAAGGGTGTGCTTATGGATTGGTTTTAAAGTCAAAAAGGATGAGGATATTATGGAAAAGGTTGCAGGTTTTATTTTGTTTGTCATTTTTTATACTGGAAGACAAAAAAAAAGAGAAGGAACAAGTAAAACTGAATTTTTTTTTCTCATAAAAACAAAAGAGATGTTTAAAAGTTTGTTTTTTCCCTTAAAGAACAAGCCATTTTAAACATTTTGGTTGGGCTGTGTTTTTGCTAAAGTATCTTTCCCATCAGCAAAATGAAACCAGATTATTTCTAATCATAAGCAGTGTCCAGGTCTGAATCCTCTGCACTATAAATTGATCTCAAAGAGCAAACCATGGCTGTGAAGGACCACGTTAGGCACCAAAGTGAGCAAGAATTTGCAAAACTGCCTGTTAATTTTTTATTAACCCTTTATAAACTTCAAATATGATGTACGACCAATGTAACTTGGATTTTCCTTTCATAAACCTCAGGGATTGAGCTCTTTCTACTGGGAAATGAAAACCCTGCAGGTGGAAGGAACTTAATGGTAAATGGGATTTTCTTCACGGCAGGTCTTCTGGAGCTATTCAAAGACCAGGCACCTTGAAATCACTGCAGATTTCACCTCTAGATGAAGGTTTTTGCTGCTTTCCATTAACTACATGTTGCTCTGCCAACAAAGAGCAGCACAGCCCCATTGCACAATCCCTTGGGTCTCATTAGACATCTGGGGGTTATTGGGCACTCAGGACTTAAATGGTGCCTCCAGCACTTAGAAGGTACAAACTAAAATGGTTCTTTTCCTCCTCTGACCTCCTGACAATCTACGATGGGGTTTTCCCCATATGTACATTCCCACAGGGCCTTTTTGGGTGGTGACCAAGAGCCAGGCTTGCTTTGCAAGACAGCAGCTGGATCTCCAAGGACAAATGGTTTGTTTAATACACTTAAACTAGTGTTTGCTGAGAGGGTGTTTTCTGTCTCAAGGACTCCAGAGGTCCCACATAGCAAAGGCACAGAGAGCAGATAGGTTGAGTAGCTTCTCCTGTAGTCTCTAAACCCCATGGTGGATCTTCTTCAAAGTTGGTTTTCCTGTGCAAGTGCCCACTTTCCATATGCCAGAACCCACTACCCAGAAAAGAGGCTGATTAATATAAAAATATAGAAGGTCACATGTTCTCCTTTGGCTTCCAGGAAAGCTCCTGAGATAGAGGCTGTTTGCTCACCCTCACGCTGATCTCAGAGGTCTTTTAGATGGGGTCCCAAGCCTGCCTCCCACCTGGCAAGGTCTCAGCATCATTTCCCAAAAAGAAGCAAGCTTTCCTGGGAAATTCCATGCACCACTTTCTTCCTGCCCTCTCTTCTCCTTCCATCTGCCTCAGCTGCTGCATGACAAGCCATTCTCTTTCCTCCATGCCCAGCCAAGAGATGCCATGAGTATCATAGAATCATAGAATGATTTGGGTTGGAAGGGACCTTTCAAGGCCATCTAGTCCACCCCCCCTGCACTGAGCAGGGACATCTGCAACTATCTCAGGTTGCTCAGAGCCCCGGCCAACCTCCCCTGCAATGGTGCCAGGGATGGGGCAGCCACCACCTCTCTGGGCAACCTGGCACAGGGTCTAACCATCCTCAGCACCAACAATTTCTTTCTTAGATCATCTAAATCTCCCTCTTTCCATTTAAAACCATCACCCCTTGTCCTGCCCCAACAGGCCCTGCTCAAAGTCTGTCCCCATCATTCTGACAAGCCCCTTGAAGTCCTGCAAGGCCACCAGAAGGTCTCTGTGGAGCCTTCTCTTCTCCAGGCTGAACAAGCCCAACTCCCAGCAGAGGCTTCCAGCCCTCCCAGCATTGCTGGGGCCTCCTCTGGCCCCGCTCCACCAGCTCCATGGCTCTGCTGTGCTGAGGACTCCAGAGCTGCCCCAGCACTGCAGGGGGGGTCTCCCCAGAGATGGAGCAGAGGGGCAGGATCCCCTCCCTGCCCTGCTGCCCACGCTGCTGGGGATCAGCCCAGGATGCACTTGGCTTTCTGGACTGTGACAATGTCAGCTCATGTCTATCTTTCCATCCACCAGCATGCATCAAAGCAGTGTCCACACTGGCAGCAGGAGCTTTCAGAGCTTCTCTCTTCCCAGCCACGTTCTCCCAGCTCCAGTCTACGTTTGCAACTGCTGGAGCATCCTGCATCACCCCTCAGAACCGGGGCCACCTGGCACAAGGCACGGCACAGAGACACGACAACACATGGTGTGTCCTGCCTTGGAGAAATTCCCTCCCCAGAAACGAGACCCTGCAGAGCCAAACACAGCTGCAGATGGCACTGGGAGCCTCAGGAGGCCAAGCCTGAAGAATAAGCAGGCACCTTGGGCTGGGAAGGTCCTAGTACATTTCTGCAGCTATGTAAACAACACTAAACGGCTCCTCTTGGCCCAGCTGGAGAGTTGATGGCATAACAGGAAACTCTGGTGGATGAGTTTCTTTTTTGGAAACCACATGAAAGCCAACCAAACTTTCCCAAAACAGATGAAAGGTTCTGACCAAGAGCAATCGGAGGATCAAGCAGAAGTTTTAAGGGCAGTTGTAATCCAGCCTAACCTCAAGCACGGCCATGCCAGCAGGTTCCTGCTGGGGAAAACAAGCTACTGCTCCTCAGCTGCTCTGAGGAGCCCTTTCCACCAGCTCATGTCCCCAGAGGAGGTGATGCAACCCAAAGTTGGACACCAGCAAGGAAAGGTTACCCCGAGTGTCACCAGGGTGAAGATGGCAGAGCAGAAGTGACTGCCCTGATTCAACCCAGCCCCAGTGGCATATTTCCAACAAAGCTGTGGACCTGAAGAGCAGAGAAAGGTTGGGGCTTCAGGGATGGCATGGAGCTCTTCTTCTATAAGCCAGGGGATTATGGGGACTCAAACCAGGCCCCCCACTTTGGCAAGCCAAGGTGATTCAGTCATTGACTCCATTAATCTTCACCCTGCACAAAAGCCATTGATATCTTGTTCATGCTGGTGGCTCCTGGGGTTCCTCTTGGCCTGCTTAGAGAATCAATGAGGAAAATAAATTAAAAATAAAAATTAAAGTTAAAAAAAAGTCTTTCTGCAAAGCCAGTAGTGCCCGGCCAAGAGGCTTCCACACACAAGTGGCTTCTGAAACCCAAACCAACCGCAGAGGTCTCAGCTCTTCCCACAGCCCAAGTGCGTGGGCTCGGCTGGAAACTCTGCTCCAGTGGAGGCTCTGCCTGCTGAACACTGGCCAGCAAGTGGAGGAACCCAGCACTAGACCCTGGGAAGGAGGCACGCTAGGTCTCCCAGGCCACTTCCCAGAGCTCCGTAGCTTCTTATGGGGTCAAGGTGGGCAGGGAAAGGGAAGGGCTGCCTCTGGGAAGGGAGCAGCCACCACAGCTGTGAGTAGGGTTGTCCTCTCCAGCTGCAGAGACCCTTGGACCCAGGAAGTTTCCATGGGTGAGGACTTTGCAGGCAGCTCTGCAATGTTTGTTTGGGTTGGCTCATGAGCTTCCCGGTATGTGTACTGGGGAGGACACATCACTGCAGGGCTGGAGAGGTGCCCTGGATGTCTCTATCCCAGAGGTAGCTCACCATTAGGAAGTAGGGGTCCCCATGATGCACTTACATTGGTCACGGTCTTAAACGAATCCAGCCACAACCCTGGAAACTTCTGCTTGAGGAGCAGATACTGTCTCCAAAGTGCAGCTAAAGCTCACTAGGTCTAGGCTGGGTTGTAAGACATGAGCTAACTGCCAGCTTCTATTTCCATCTGTGAAGGCAACGGAGCCAACATCAATAAATCATCATCATTGCCACCGAGAACTTGGTTTTATTGGATGATAATATATTTCCTACTGGTGAGACCATGTACCAGCATCTGGAAGAGGAAGAAATGACTATTTACATTGCAGAGCAGGGAAGACAGAGGACAGAAAGGAGTAAACATATCCCATATGTTATATGGAGATTACAGCGGGGTTAGTCTCCACTATGACATCCATCTCGGAGGGGAGGGGAAGAGGAAGGTGACTCATAAATGTCCCAATACTAAGTGAGTTATTCCATCACTTCACTCCCCTGTATCTCACATGGACACTTCTCCTCTCCCATGCAAACACAGCACATGGGCCAGAGCTTTGGATGGCAGTAGGGGCTTTGCTGGAGCACAACAGTTGGGACCTCCTCAACAGTGGGGCTAAGGGCTTTATTGTCTCCCTTTGAGGAGCAAGATGTTAAGTGGGGAGGATCACAGCTTTTGCTTTCAGGAGTCCCTCATTCTCACCCTACTGAGGTGGGTACCCATAGCAACGTCACAAACTGTGCAGGAGCTTCTAGGAGGGGTGCCAAGAGAATGGCTTCAAAGCTGCTTCAGCCCTGTGCTCACCTCATGCTCCAGGTCTCCAAATAGTCATTTATTCCTTCTCATCTTCCAGGCTGAGGTTTCTCTTGCTCATCTTGCTGTCTGCAGGGTCCATGCTGCCTTCTTCTCTCAGTCAGGACATGCAGATGTGGTGCTGAGGGACATGGGTTAGTGGTGCCCTGGCAGTGCTGGGTTAACGGTTGGACTGGATGATCTCAAAGGTCTTTCCCAGCCAAAATGATTCTATGATTCTATGTCTGGGAGACAATCAGTAATGCATCCAAGCACTTTGCTGCTGAAGTCAAAGGTTTGTCTATACTGAAGCCTTCCCTGAAACAGAAATTTTACTTGATGAATATTATCATTCCAATCAGCTCTTTTCTTTTCTAGGAAGCATAATATGAATATAATACAAAATACACATTTCAATGCTCAAAATGAACTATCCACACCTCCTTCAATGCAATGACCTTCCCAGGAGACACCCTCATCCTCCCCAAGTGCATCCCTGAGCCCTCCAAACCTCACCTCTCTCCCCTGTGCCATGAGGAAGACCAAGATGGACACAGAGGGGAGAGCTGGTGCTCACTGCTCAGTCTGTGCTGTCAGGAATTGGTGCCATTTCAGTTCCTGCCTCTACTGCTTCTGACCATTCAGTCTTGGCCTCCTAAACAGGCTTTCATCACCCAATTAGAGGCAGAGCAACCTCCTGCTACTCAGTTATATTTGGCAAGGAGAGCACGCACACAGAAAGAATCTATAGAGCTATCCCTGGATCAGCACATGCTTCAGAGAAGAGGCTTGGCATGGTCCTCCAGCCATGTTCCTCTTCTGCCTTTAACCACCTCCACTGGTCACTGCTGGTCAGCAGCTCATGGGCTTGTTAAGAGCAGGAGCAATGCTTGTGGTTCATGTGGATCATGTCCAGGCCCCTTTGGAATCTCTGCAGAGAAGGAGACTCCACAACCTCTCTGGGCAGCCTGGGCCAGGATCTGACACCCTCACAGCAAAGAAGTTTCTCCTCCTGTGCAGATGGAACCTCCTGGGTTCCAGCTTGTGCCCATGGCCCCTTGTCCTGTCCCTGGGCACCATCGAAAGTCACACAGGAGCTGTGGTTTGGCTCCATCTTCACGTCAGGTGCAAGGCTGAGTACGTTCATTTGTATGGTTATCGGGGAAAAAGAAAGTCCTGTGGCAGCAGAAATTATAAAATCTTCTGGAGAAGGGAGGACATGAGGCTCCAGGGACCCTTTTTTGCCTGAGGAGCTATAAGAAAGCAGGCAGTAAAAAAGCAGACCTGGGAATAACACTTATTGAGTTGAAGCAGGTCATGAGGAACGATCCAGCTGCAACACCTGATGGGCACACAAACATCCAGCACCTTGGGAGCACCCAAAAGCCCCTCTAGGAAGGATCTTTGAAAGTACTAAACTCTGCCTAAATCAGGTTGTAGGCACCTATGTCCATTTCTGGGCCTCATTCCTCACAAAAAGCTGGATTTATATATAGTCACTATGCACAGGTGTAATCTACACAACATCTACTGCAAGTAATTTTTAACCTCTTGATGATTTCAGCCCAATTTGGCAGTTGAGTAAAACTCTCAAAATAGAATTTGGCTTCTGTAGGTTTTGTGGAAATGGTTGGAGGAGAAAGATCTTGTCTCTGGGCTGGGTGAGGGAAAGGCTCAACCCTTAGGAGACACCAGAGAGTCCACTCTACCACTGCTCAGGGCAGTTGGGCTCTGCCAACTCTTCTCCTTCCAGACCCACCTCATAGAGGCAGCAGCAAGGAGGGCAGGACAGGAGGAGGAGATGGAGGAATTGCATGTTAATGAAGTCGGGTAATAATAATTGTTTTATTTATAAGCACCCCCACCCCTGTTGAATCGCTCGGGGCGCTGCACAACAACCACAAAAACAATTGCTCATTAATTAAAACCACACCAACCTCCCCAAGATTGCAACCAGATGGATAAACACATCATATGATATAATAAGTCAGGAACTGGGAATGGGAAGGGACCACCTGTACCAGCCAGCTCGGGTGGGTAGAGGTTTAACCTGTGCCTCCCTTGGACCCCCAGCTTCACAGCACTCACCAAGGACCAGCAAACATCAGGACCTCCATTCTACAGGGTGTAACATGTCCCTAGAAAAAAACATGAGGACATTACTCATGTCCTAAAGCCCTGCAGAAGCCTGGAAGTGCCCAGATGATCTTGGAGGTACAGCATCAGTTCCAAGCAATATATGCATATTAAAGAGTGAATAAAAACCCTCATCTTTCTGCCAATCCTTGGAGTTTGAGCTGGAGTGGAAAGAAATGTTCCTGTTTCATGTCTGGAGAGAAACACCATCCTCATCCTCAGTGGAGACCATCAGCCTGGCACTGTCCACCCCACCCTGGAGCCTCTCTGGGGCTGCAGAGTCTCCTGGGCTTCAGATGAGGTCTACAGGTGAAGCTGCACCAGGGAATCTGCCTAGTTCTGTGAGTGCCTGCAGCTTGGGATTGATAGAGAGAAAATACAACGCAACACATGGACTTAACAAGTCCCTTCCCAGCCCTTCAGCTGCACGTGTTTTTCATCTCAGCACAACCATTTACCTCCAGATCACCTCCACTGAATAAGGCAAGCACCATTCAACCCGTCCACCCCAATAAACACGGGACTCACTGAGCCAAGCTCGGCGGTTCATGATTTAATCAACGAGGCACCAGTGGTGTGAAAAAAGTGACTTTCACAAATCCATCATCCCCAATACCCAAGGGCTCAACCTCTCCTCCTGAGCTTTCCTCCTGCTTCTTCACCGCACCTTTTACACAGCGCAGACCTCGTTGGAGAAAATGTTCCCAGAATCACAGAATGTTAGGGGTTGGAAGGGACCTCGAAAGATCATCTAGTCCAACCCCCCCTCCAGGTCACACAGGAGCACATCCAGGCAGGTTTTGAACGTGTCCAGAGAAGGAGACTCCACAACCTCTCTGGGAGTTTATTCCAGTGTCTGTCACCCTCACCGTGAAAAAGTTTCTCCTTCTGTTTACCCAAAACCTCCTATTCTCCAGCTTGTCCCCATTGCCCCTTGTCCTATCGCTGGATGTCACTGGGAAGAGCCTGGCCCCATCCTCCTCGAGTTCCTGCAGCCGTGTCCCCGAGGGCTGGCGAGCGGCTGCCAATGTTTTGGGAAAGGTGAGGACGGGCTGAGCCGGCTCTCCTGACTCACGGAGGCAGCTGGCGGCTCTCCCCGGCCAGCTGGAGGGTGGGAACAGCTCGTTGAAGGATGGGGACGCAGGGTGTGGGCTGAGCATCACCCGGGGAGCAGCCACATCTGGGGAGGAGGCTGTGGGGGCTGCCAGCTCACGCACGGCTGTGCCGGCGGTGCCAGGCGTGGAGAGGTGGTGGGTGCTGACCACACGTCTCTGGGAAGGCACCTTGGTGGAGAAGGGTGAGGAAAAGCTGCTGGCTTCACGGCTCCTGCAAGGCTGCAGCCTGGCTGGGGTTTTCATAGGATCATAGAGTGGTTTGGGTTGGAAGGGACCTCTAAAGGTCATCTAGTCCAACCCCACTACAAGAAGCAGGGACATATCTAATCAGGACAGGTTGCTCAGAGCCCCATCAAGCCTGACCTTGAATGTCTCCAGGGATGGAGCTTCCATCACCTCTCTGGGCAGCCTGTTCCAGTGATCAACTACCCTCATATTAAAGAGCTTTTTCCTCATGTCCAACCTAAATCCACCCTCTTATAGCTTAAACCCTTACCCCTCATCCTGTCACTACAAACCCTTGTGAGCAGATCCTCTCCCACCTTCCTACAGGCCCCTTTCAGGTATTAGAAGGTCGCTATAAGGTCCCCCTGGAGCCTTCTCTTCTCCAGGCTGAACAACCCCAACTCTCTCAGCCTGTCTTCATAGGAGAGGTTTTAAAGGAGGCTAATTTGTCAGGTCTCTCCAGCCCAGCTTGGCCAGCCATGAGATTTCTCACCTTGAGGTGCCCAAGGAGCTGGTAGCAGGTGAGCCAAACAAAGACCCCATCCTTGCACAGACCACAGGCTGGGGACACCTTAGCTCTGATTTACACTGCAGAAATTTAGACCTTTGCTTCTCTAAAGTCCATTCAACCCTTCTCACTCTCACATCAGTGAGTGTTACTGAGTTTGCAGGAGGAAGGTGTTGTTTGTACATCCTCCCAGGATGGTTTGGCAGTGGAAGGGGCAGGTGTTCCTGTCCAGCACCGTTGCAGGGGCCACCTTGTCCTCATCATCCCAGGCTCTACATGTCCCAAGAGCCCACAGACAGAGCTCACACCAGTGGGGACATTTCAGGATGCTCCATGCTGACCAGCACCTTTCACCCTGTGGCATGGACAACTGGGAAATCCTTGCTCTGGAAAAGCTCCTGTTGATGTGCTTGACCTTAGTTCCACCTGGATCCTTGTGGGAATACACCTGGGATCAGAGATTTCTCTTCTATCAAGCACGTGTGTCCTTGCTTATGAATTCTGATGAGTTATGGCACATTCTTACCAAATCTAGATGGTCTCCCTTCAACCAACCCAGAGCATTGCATCCCTGGCCAGGTAGGGCTTACACCACACCTCTCGATTTCAGATGCCAGGAGGAAGAGTGCCCCATGTTCTGCAGAGGAGCACAGCCCTAGACATTCAACTTGCTCCCCAGCTCTACGTCCTCCCTTGTTGAGGACCAGATGCCCCCAACCTCAGCTAGAATCCATGGGAAACAAGGAGACCTGGGCTGTGGGAGGGCTGAGACAAGTTGCACAAGTTACAGAGAGGCCAGTGGAGCTGCCAGGGATGTATGGCTGAAGAGCAGAGGTCAGAGTCTGGCCCAGGGTTATTAATTCTCATTACTCCGATGACACACGCGGCACTGTGTGGCCACGGCACAGCTGGGGAGCTGCTGTCTTATCAGCTCTCACTCCTGGAAGGCTTCTCCAGCCCTTCTCCTCAAAGGCTGACTTTCTGACCCGACACAAAGCTCCGTGCAACCACTGAGAAGCCAGTGGCCTATCTCAGGGCTGGATTTGTCCCCTCAGGAAATTACTGTGGGCCCTGACTGATCTCCAGTGGACCCATCCAAAAAAAGAATAATACAGCTTTTCTGCAGACAACTCTATCTTTGCTACATACCAATCCCATGACAAACCAGCTGGCAGGGGAACGCAAGCACGAAAGCAATTTGGCTTCCCTCCTTCTGATGTTGACAGCTTTAAAGCCGCTCTCTTTAAACTCACCTCCCGTAGGTGGCTCGGCAGCAGAGCCAAGGGCTGTGATTACACTTCCAGAATGTTTGTTAGCTGCAGGTCCCCAGGCACTGAGTTCTGGAAAATATTTTTCAAGCAATGTCCTCAGGGTCAGAGGCAGGTTCTCTGGCTTGTTCCTGGCTGACTTCACACTGGGGTATGCATGCCGCGGCAAATGTGTTTTTTAGGACTCACAGGCAGATCTGATCATCTCCCCGGGTTCCCGGCCACTTCCATCCCATCCTGCACCTAGCAGGGCTCGTTCCTTCTCGGGATGGAGCAGTGGGATTTGCTCCCCACATGGCCAGCTGAGAACAAAGCAGTCGGCGAGGCTCCCCAAGCCCATCAGATAAGGTGGACACGTCTTTCTGAACTTCATTACTGGGAAAGCACTGGTCTGACCTTGCTTGGCTGGGGATCGCACCACACAGCGCGGGAGCAGCTGAGCAGAAGAGCCACAGCATCAGCAGCAAGGAGAAAAGGTTTGGTGAGGTGTAGGGGGGCTAAGAGAGGGAAAAAAGGATGGAACACCCTTCTGGTAGCCACCAACACTGAGCCTGTGTAACTGACCCAGATCATCCATCTCCTCACACAAGAAAGACTCCACCAAAACAGCCTCCAGCCATGCCCTCCATCCTGCAGAGCACAGATTTGCTCCAGTGAGATGCAAACATCCACTAAAACAATTAAGATATCAATCTCTGGGCTGTTTCAGGTCTAACCATCACCACGCTGATCACAGCTTTGCCTGAAGGAGACCTCTGTGGGTTTGCAACTTGGAAACCCAGCTCAGGTTCAAAACAAGACTCATCCTCTTGTTGTGTTTGTGTACCTGCAGGGCATCATTATACTCCTGTCAAGCTCCATCATTGGAGTTAAACCTGTGCTTTAGAGATGAGAATTTGTATTCCCTCTAAAAATAACCCCCAAGGGATTGTTTACCTTAGAAAGGAGGAAAAGAGGTGAGGACATGGCAGAGTAGGAAGCCACCAAGCATGGGCAGAGATCCATAACTCCATTCCTGCAGGGACAAGGGGCTGCTCCAGGACATTTAAAGGTAAGAAGAAACACTTTTCCACCCAGTGTGTGCAGCTCAAGTGCTGAATTCCCAGCCTTGCAACTAAACAGTGTCTCATTTTACACACACCACCCAACGAGCCTCGGTGCTACCTCCCAAGCCTTAAGTCATATCACTGGTGACGCTGGAGAAGGGGATGAGGAAAAGGAAAGAGGCTCAAATACCCAACCTGCTGAAATCACACTCAGAAATGGCTTAGCTAAGAAGACAATTTATAGGAGAATGCTCTGCATGAGCTGTAGATCTTTTTGGCTGCCACAAGACCCCTACAACTTTATTAAAGAGTTCCACCTTGCAATGGGTATGGGGCCAAACACCAGCCAAAGGAGCATCCACACCATCTGAGTCATTTAAATTCAAATATTTTACAAAGAATCTGACATAAAAGGCAATATCTAGTGGGATAAAATGATGGTCACACAGTTGTGGCTATTTGGGACCAAGTCTTTAGGTTTTGCAGCACATGTGGAAAAACCCAGCACCCCATTTCTCTCCTCTTCAAGTTCCTGCACAAACCAAAATTAGCTTTTTTTTCTACTCTGTCAATTCTGTTCACATTGTTATGGAAAGAGAAGCAGAAACTTCCAGCAAAACCAGGATTTCTTTGGACCAGAATGATTTTCCAGAGCATATATTCTGCATTTTGCAGCCTGTCTTAGCAAAACCAGGTCTCTAGCCTGTATATTAAATTTCTGGCATTGTTTTCTCTACACAATTATCTCTGAAGGGAACCTGCACACTGACATGTCACACACGGTGCCAGGGCACAAGGGAAATAGTTGGAAGTGGAAAAGATATTGAGACTATAATTAGGATGGCCAAAGTTAAAGGCAGAGAGGTCAGGTCTGCCAGGAAAGGGACCTTTCCTGCCCTGGAGGGACTCTGACCCTAACCCCACAAGTTACATTTATCCAAGTTATCCAGTAATTGGGTGGGAGGGAGAAAGGAGAGGGATCTCCCAAGAGCCTTGGGCGCCTGCTTTTTTGATTGACACACAAAAGACTTTTTATAGGCAGCCCTTGAGGTTGGACTAGATGATCTTTCAAGGTCCCTTCCAACCCCTGACATTCTGTAACTCATGATCTTTCAAAGATGCTCAGTTGCATCAACATGAGGTACACCAAACCCTCTCTATTCCCTCCTCACTTCTTTCCTGCCTGGGTGTTTATTGAACAGAGCAGCTCCATAAAGAGCTTGGGCTTTCATCTTCTGTGTCAGGGGAGCCAACAATCTGGTAGCTCGTAGCAGCCTGAACTTCTCTGTCTCCATCCTTTAGTCCACCAGCACATGAAAAATACATCCAGGCTCTCCAAGAGCCACGTGAGCCTTCCCTCCTTACTGTAACTTACATTCAGAAGGGTTTTTTTCTGTTCCCAAACTTTTCTCTGGAGCCCTTTGCTTAAACACGGGTTGCTCTGCAAGATTCTTGACATTTATTCATTGCATCTCTAATAACTATTAGTATTCGAGAGGTCACATTAAGAACCTGGTGGGTTTCCAGCCACAATTACCCTGCTTTGTTTTACTGACTTGTCAAAGAGCTGGTCTAGGGGGTTGTGTTTGTTCTGCTGCAAGAAAGTTTTATGGCATGTTTCAGGGCTGACATTATGACACTAGTAGACCAGACAATCTGTCGTTGGAAAGAATTTCTGCAAATCCCCATAGTTTTTCTGCATTTCTATGCTGTCATCTCGAAAGCAGCATCTGCTCTGCAAGGCTGCCAAAAGAAGGTCATATTTTTATTTTTACCAATAAAGAGGAATGGACGAGGCTGCGGTTCAGGCACTGGACGAGCCTTCGGGCGGCCTGGGGTTCGCTTCCCAGTTCAGCCGCCAGTTTGGGCACTGGGCCCAGCTGGGGCCAGGTACCTTTCCCAGTTTGGAGAGCAAGGAGTTACACCCTTCCCAGTAATGTTCTTTTCTAGTGTAATTTCTGGGCAGGAGTTGTCTCACTGGATAGAAGAAAAGGGTGCAAATGGTCCTCCAGCATTGCAGACACCACCACTGGTCCCTGCATCTCTCCAGCTCCCTCTGGCTCCTCTGAATCTGCCATCACCCATTTCCAAGCTGCAGCATCTTTTATTTTATTTATTTTATTTTTTTTCTTGCAATATATACCTTCCTCCTAAATTAGTTTTTTTCCCCCTATGTTTGGCCTTGCCACAGCTCTGAAAACAAACAGCTCACATGAAAAACGTTTCTAAGGGAGGGTTCTTTTCATGCCATCTTTGCTAATGGCATCTCTGTTGGAAACTGTCAGTTGAATGCTGCTTGACACATCCCTGGCTGTCACACGCAGGGGAGAGCCAGAAAAGGGGAACCTTCTTTCCAGAGGAGATGAGATTTCAATGGAAGTGTCAGTTTTTAACTTAAGTCTTCTCAAATATGACATTCACAAAAAAGAATTCACCAACAGCTGCACTTCTAAGAGACCAAGGGACTGATTACATCTGTCATGTGGATAATGGATTGCCCTTTGAATGATAGGTGTGTACCCCAACTTGCAGCACGTCCATGGCCAACGAAGTGACTTCAAAGGTGGTGGTGGGTGGCAGTGGTGGTGGTGGGCTGGGCTGGAGGCAGGGGAGAGCCCGGGGTCTCTGCTACCTCAGGTGTTTCCAATAAATCTCCTGTACTTCACACAGAGATGCTTTAAAGCCCTTTGACAGCCTCGGCGTTTTAACACCTATTTTCGATTATGCAACGGCCGCTGTTTGTAAACAGGTTAAGAAAATGGTATAAGGGAGTTGCATTCATATTTTAAACAGAGAGCACAGCACTTCAAATGCAAATAGGAGACATCCTGTCTACAAGGACGTTTAGCCAATTGCTTGATGCATGTGGTTTCAAAGATGGTTGACTCCCATCCAAGAGACACAGATGGGATGACTTAGACACAAACAGCTTTTAATTTACCACTTATGTTGCGTCTTTACTTTACCTGCTGCTATTAGAGCAAGGAGGGTGCAAACACAGACCTAGAAAGAGCATTCCTGGGTAGAACCGCTGGTTAGACACGTGAAGAAAGTGTCCTTGAAATGGCCTTTCTGCTCTGAAACCCCAGTCTCCAGGGTCAGAAAAAAAACCAAATAGCAGACCAGGTTCTCTGTGCAATGGGCAATTCCTCGTCTGATTTAAAACACAGTTGAAAGGTTCAATATTTTATCACCTAGGGACAGAGCCGTAGCTGAAATATTCTGCAGGATTCAGTGGGATATCCTCCTCCTGTTTTATTCCCTCCAAACAGTGGCACAGCTCTCTTGCAAGATGTAGTAAGAAATCCGGTGGAGTTTCACACCATTTAAGTATTAAGGCAGATGGATAATTCAGACTCAAGATATCCAGATGCTTTGAGGGGTGATCCAAAGTCTGCTCAGCTCCGTAGAGAGGAGACTCACAGAAATCCTCTGCATTAAGCCCAGCAGGCACTGACTGGAAAGGGCAAAGAAAAAACCAGTTTATTCAGTTGCACTAAACCAGACAAAATAGATAAAAATAAAATGTATGAGTGATCAGTCCACGTGTCTACAAGGGGCATAAGTTTCCATCGACCTCGGTGCCTCCGGGACATGAAATAATTGTGATGCTCATGTGCCAAAAAAGCCCTGTGTAAATATTGCTCATCGCTAAACAAAACAAAAGGTTGTTTGACCACATCAGATGTGACAAAACAAAAAAGAACACCACGAGGAAGTAAACATGTGAAGCCCACATTTTCTGAGGGACTCGGAATAATGCTCCAAATGAATATTTTGGAGCTTGGTTCTGTGCAGGTGCTAGGAAGTTTTATACTCGGAATGCCTGGAATATTTTCTCCACTACAGGGAAATTAATAAATACTCGTACGCTCGAGTCTTTTGTGCCAATACTAACCATTAACTTTTGGCTTCGAGCCACGACTGTCTACTCTGCAGTGGATCCTGCCACCAAGGGAAAGGTCATTACAGGCCTGTATTTTCTTCTCGTTAGTGTGTTCCAAAATAATTAGCAGAAGTTGTTCAGCAGATGGTTCCCTTTCTGTCAGCGAGTACCTACAGTTTAATGGGTTGTGCTGGATTCCTCACCGTGAGTGGGTGAGGCTGGAAGGAGAATTAAAACGTATGGCCTTTGATCCACCCACTCGTAATTAGTTCTTGGGGTTTTACATAATAGAAAATATCAAGGAGGTGGGAGAGGGGAAATGAAATCATGACAAACCCAGAGATCAGCAGCAGCCATGTAAAGCTGTGATGATTACGTTACCCAACGACATCCCAGGGCTGAGCAGGCATGGAGTTGTGATTGTTTCAGCTGGGGATTGCAAGATTTACTAATTGTGTGTTTTGCAGTGTCCCAGCCTGGAGATTCAGCAGGAAACCACAAAAAAAATAGGAGATGCCTGTGTTTGTAAACTGACAATGATGAGCCCTTCATACCCCTGCAGCAGCCAGAGGCCCAAGCAGGAGAGGATGAGCAAGCAGCCGAGCTCCTTGCTGCGACTGGGGAGGAAAAATACCCTTGCCCCAGGAGTTTACATTGTCAGCAAACAAAGGCTGGTCAGGGATTGGGATTGTTAGCTTCATTTACAGAAGGAAAACCCAAACTCGCATCAAGAATTCCAGGGCTGCCCCTTCAAAAACCAGGAAACTTTCACTTCACCCCAAGGGATGGATCTCACCTGAGCTCAGCTGTATGGTCCAGACCCCTCTGCTTCAACGAGAAGAGGGTCTGATCACAGGCCTGACACATGAAGAAAGGCTGAGAAGTCTGGGTTTGTTCAGCCTTGAGAAGAGAAGGCTTAGGGGAGACCTTCTCACCAGGTACTAGTACTTGAAGGGTGGCTACCAAGAAGAAGGAGACTTCCTTTTTACAGAGTCAATGGTTGCAACCTACTCTGGGGAGATTCTGATTGGAGGCCAGAAGAAAACTCTTCACAATGAGAATAATTAAACATTGGAATAGTCTCCCAAGGAAAGTTGTAGACTGCTCTACATTGGACATTTTTACGGCTCGGCTTGACAGGGTGCTGGGCCAGCTCACTTGAACTATATTTTTTTACCTTGAAAGGTTGGACTGGGTGATCCTTGAGGTCTCTTCCAACCTGGCATCCCATGATTCTATGATTCTATGATTCTGACTGTGTCTATCTCCTCTTGCTGCAGAAGGAAGCTTCTGTACAAGATGTCACACCAACCAAAACACTCTAGAGTGTCTCTCTCAAAAGAGACTTCAAAGGAGGTTTGTCAGGAGGTCTGTGAGGTACCCACGTGCAGGAGTTTTGGTTGCTCACTCCAAGCATGGGACAGAGCACAAAACCCAGCACACGTGCAACTAAGGTGGACATCAGGGAACTGTGAAAACCTCTGAATGGGAAGCGATAAGTGAGATGAGAATAGAACAAGGGACAAAAAGGATTGATACAAATGAGATGAGGAATCATCTAGGTAGTGCACTGATGGCTTGACACGGTGAAAGCCACATGCTAGGACCTTTGCAGGAGATGTCTAGGCAGACAGCCATGGTTGCAACAGGCAGAGAAGATGTTGCAGTAATGTTGAGATAGGAAGAGCTTGAACAAAGTTGTAGCTCCACTGATGGACAGAAAAAAACCACATCTTCAAAGTGCACTCTAGAAAGCACCAACAAGTGTGGGCTGTAGGAATGAGAAGGACTTGAAGGTACAGATGCTCCAGGGGAAGCTCCAAGGGAAGGGGTGAGACAAAAATCCAGGAGAGGACAAGGACACAAGACACCACCATGGGCAATGTTGAAATAGGAGGATGTGTGGATGTGCTGATGGTGGGCTCAGAGTGCTCAATGCTTGACAAGCTCCATCTGTGGCCAGTGAATAAGACCAGGAGCAAACCATACTGAGAAAGATGCAAATAATGGGACTGGGGATTGCAGGGAACCAAGGAAATTTAGAGGAACATTTGCACTGAAGAACTCATTAGCTAATGAGCGTGTCTTTGACATTGTCCTCTGTAAGTACAATTTGAAGACAATTCTCTTCTTTTGTTTCTGAGAGAGAAAAAAATATCCCTTGGGGAGCTGTGGTATTGGTAAAAAAAAAAATACAGGAATTAAAAAGGCTTTTTTTTCCTGAAAAAGTAAAACTAATTTAACTCTTGCGTTTGTGCATTGATAAAGAGATGATGTTGGGAATGATGCTGAGGGTTCTGAGCTTTCTGAAGGTGCAGAAATAACCACAGGACTTCATTCAGCATGAAAGGAAGAAGCAGACACACGTATGGATGGTTTAATGGAGCTAAGAAATGAGAGCTCTGAACAAAATCAGCAGCACAGGGCAGACAAGAGAGGCAACCCAAAGCATCTCTGGCAACAGGGCTTTGAAAAATCTGAATAAAAGCTTTTTTTGGGCAAAATGCTGGCTACAAGAGGCACCACACCAAGAGAGTGTCATGTACTCAATCCTAAGCATGTGCTGGGCTCTCCATACTCACAAGGAGCTCTTGCCTCCACTGCTTTCTTCTCCTGATGCACATGAGATGTTTCTTCTCTTCAAACAAAAGGGTCTAACAGCATGACAGGTCTTCCAGCAGTGTCCTTGTCATGAATGAACCCAGACCCTCTGGTTCTCAGGCCACAAACCTCTGTGGCTGGAGATGAAGGAACGAGCCATTAGCTTCTATATGGAGTCAAAGCCACTAGAGGGAGTCGAGGTGTTTGCATGGTTCACACATCCATTCATCTTCTCCTTCTCACTCTCCCCCTTGGAAGAGAACAGGGACAGAAAGGGAGGAAAACACGTGGGGAAATTGCTCAGGACATTGCTCAGCTCCCACTGGTGTCCACTGCAGCACCTCCATTGACTTCAGTGGTTCCAGTGAGTGGGAATGCTCTGGGTTTTCCAGCAGTGTAACCCAACAGAAAAAGGTCTGTTGGAGTCCACAGGACATTTATGTGTGTCTCAAGATCCCTCAGGAGAAGCACCAGAAAGATGAGAGTCCAAAATAAGGTGGATGGTGGAGGTGAAGGAAGGAGTATGTGTAACCTACAGGGAAGGGCTGGAGGAATCGTGTTGGTTTGGTTTAGAGAGGAGAAAGCTGCAGTAATGGACTTGGGGTAAAAAAAAAAGGACTGTTTGAAAGCATCAGGCCTCACTTGTTCTCCATGGCCAATGTGTGAGAAAAGGCTGAAGGTTCACACCCTTCATCTCAGGATCCAGAAAGACTCACCCTTGCATCACTGCAGCAAGCTGAGGTAGAAAACCTCTTGAGATCCCTCAACCCTGTGCTTCCATGAGCTGTTGCACTGTGCAGCACAGTCCCAAGGCAAGGAAGCATGTCCCAAAGGTGGGGGCTTGCAGCTGTCTGTGGTTGTCCATAGAGCCAGCCCTTCAGTATTCCCTTTTGGAATGAACACTGTGATCAACAAAGAGGCAAGAATGTCCTTTGGCACGTGGAGTTCATTGAAAGCCACAGGGCCAGTCAACCATTGTTTCCTCCATGCTTCATGACAGCCCAGCCTTATGGTGCCCAAATTCAAAGTTCTCTCAAGGGAGAAGATGCACCACTTCATCCCACATTGCTACCCAAACCCAGACAGCAGCCTTCACAGCAGAGAGGGGTTGTTCTACCTCTTCATTGCCACCATGGCTTGCAACCTTGGGATGGACATGTCCTCCAGAAGGGAAACTTGGCTGCTAATCTTTGAACTGAGCAGCCACAACTCTATAAATTGCATTTAAAAGTTTAAGTTTCTCAGGATCAAGCAAGACAAGTGAGACTCTGAGACAGATCAAGACCTTCTTATAGTCCAGCCTGGACTGTCAACACATCCTGTGTCTTCTCCAGGTTGTCTACAACAGATGGTGGCTGCAGGTAATGTTTATGAGCACCCAAAAAGGGGTCTGGAAGCTTTTCCTTACTATAAATACTAAATAATCTAATTGCTCTGGTTTTACAGAGAGGATTCAGGCCATTCAGGGAAGAGACGTCAGGAATGTGCTCGTGACAAATGAGATTTTCATTAGAAAATGATGAGCTCAAACTGAATTTCCTGGAGGAACGTACCAGTTTCAACCAAATTTTCTCTTGAGAAAAGTTGCTTGGGTCTATCTCAATATTTCTCATGAGTTAAAGACTGTCCTGAAAAGCTCTTTGGAGGGACTCAAGGAAACATTCTTATGACACCTGGAAGAGCATCTACTGCTCCCCTTGTCAAGGCTCAGCTGATTCACAGCAACCTAGATGTGAATCTAAGCTCCTTCAAAAACTAGAAGTCCCCTTGCAAGTCACACCCTAAGCTCCTCTTTTAGACTTGCAATAATTAAGAGGACCACAATACAACCAGTAAAAGCAGAGTTAGTAAAAAATAGGAAATGAAATTGCAATAAACTTCTGATTTCTGGTTTTTATTCATTCCAATTAAATGTTCTGTCAAAACTGAGTGTCACAAACACTTCAACACCACACTGTGTGATCCCACCAGTGGGCTTGCTCTGTAGGCATCCTGTAGTTGAACTAAGATACTTATCTGAAGGACCTACCACGCTGTGCTCTTCACCCATGGATGGTCTTAAAACAAATCAGTAAACCCCAAATGCAAATTCACTAATCTTCCTCAGTGGGGTCTGTGCTTCCAGTTGGCTTCAGGAGATATTTTTTTTGAGGGAACTTTCAGCATCTTTATCTTTCTATCTGGAAGCTTCCGCGTCCTCCTGGATGCTGGCACGACAGAGTGACTGCACTCATGCTCCCCAAATAAAGGACTGACAAATTTATTGTCTGAAATAATATTTTTCTACCTCTGTGAGGTAGAAAACTTTCCCCTTAGTAAAAAACAACACTGATGGCAGTAATTTATATTTTGGTCGAGGACAAGAGGACTAATTAGAGCATATCAGGCTGAACTGTGCAGGCAGTTCCTGCTCTTCTCCCTAGTACAGATCCCATCTGCCATACTCATCCTCCTGTTGATGTCCATGGATGGCTGGTCATGGGCTGGGAAGAGCATTTTGTCAACAGATATTTGTGCAGCTCCTTAGTAGGAACTTCCACAGTTTCCGGGATTCCTTAATCATTTCCCCAACAACCACCCATAACAGACGTGACCTTCTCGTGAAAAATGAGGCTGGGTCTATAAACATGTTGTTAAGAATAAATGAAGCTTTTAGTAGAAGGGGTTAGTTGGGGGCCTTTGCTGGGCAGTTAGCCCCTGGAAAAGTGAATGTAAATAGGAAACAATTAAAACTGGAGCCCCAGAGGATGCTGTAGTCAGCCAGGGATGCTGTAATTAGGTTTCTGCTGCCGTTAATTGCTTTGGAAGTGAGTGATCACAAATTACAAGTGTGTTCAGCATCTTCCCAGAGCATGGTTGGAAAAGTCTTCTTCTCTGGGAAAGGGGNGAAGAGAAGAGAAGAGAAGAGAAGAGAAGAGAAGAGAAGAGAAGAGAAGAGAAGAGAAGAGAAGAGAAAAGTTTTCCCTTCCTTCTGTTTCCTGCTCTTCCACATCTATCAGTCAGGCTTCTAAATTAATGTTAGAAAGGGAGTTTTAGGCTAAACCAAACCCTGGAGTTGCTTCTCTTTTTTCTCTAAACACACGCACACACACATGCATAGTTAGTTAAATGAAGAAAACCTATCTCCAAACATCATATTTAATTTCATTAGCTACTGTTGCTTTCTTGGAATCCACTTATAGCACATGAAGATAAACATTCTCCGAGTGATAAGGGTGTGTTTATAAACTTTGTTTGGGATGAAAGAAGCCCGAGCTGGTGTGTTTTTATAGTAGGGTTAATGGTGCTTCACTAATCCTTTGCCTGTGACCAAGAAACAGAGACATCTTGACTTCCCTGTGAGATGTGTATGAATTTTCCTCCTTCTCAGGCCCTCAGCGTGTAGCTGGAAGACAATGCACCACCCCCAGGCTCTGCCAGGGTGAATTGCAAAGCAGCAGCAGCACATTCCTGGGCCTTCACCACTAGACACTCAATGTTCCCGGAGAGCAGAATTAATTCAACACATTGTTGTTTTACAGTTTGGCTTTGCTTCGAGGGGCCTTTTTAAAAATATTTTTATTTTTTTCAAGAAAACTCCCACAACAAACACTCTTGCAGCCTCCAAACTCTCAGACAGGTGCTACCTAAGCACCCACAATGTCCACCTGGACCCTCGGTGTGGAGCCTGTTGGTTTCAGCCACAGACCCATTGGACTGGGAAGACTTATTTTGACTTCATCCATCTCTTCACCTCCATCCCTCTCCCCAGCTCCCCGCCACGCACACCAGTCATCGCCCATGGCCACGCTGCCCTCAGCTTCCTTAGCCACATCCTTTTGGCTGCTCTGTTTGAGCTCCTCACTGGTGGATGGAATTGGAGGCTTCCTCCCCCCGCTGGCCCCTCCGCGTGGTGCAAACCCCAAAGGTCAGGGCTCTCTGTTTTTCCAACCTTCTGGTTCGAATTTAAGAGACAATGGCTGGGAGGGAGCTGAGCGGGGGTGATGCGCTGCAGTGCTGAGTCACTGGAGTCCGAGCTGGATTCTCTGTTAGCAGCCCTAGTGATGATATTCTACAGAATTATTCCCTGACCAAAGAATGCCTCAATGCTGCGAGAAATGCTCGTGCCCTTGCACACCCACCACCAGACCACCTAAACACCACAGGCTAAGGAAGAGCTCAACCATCTGCTTCCATGAGTGGCACACTGGTGATGGTTCTTTTCTTAACAGTTGATATTTCATGTCTCTGTGATACCCACCAGCAGTGTTTGCAAACCTCCTTGCTACCCATGCGTGTGCAGGACCCTCCTACATCCCCTCCCTGGCTTGAAGACACAGTTACTCTGGTTGGGTTGCTAGCAGGTCTGACCCAGGAGGAGATATTGGCCCTCATTGGGTCTTTGTCTATTCTACCAGCTCTTCAGCTAACTTAATGATTGAGTTCAGAAAATGTTTCTGGAGAAAATCCAGGAAGAAGCCCAGGATTCATGTAGATGCCAGAAAGGAGAATAACAAAGACAAAAAGCAATATAAAGGCCTCACTTTGGGGCATCAATGTTGCTCATGAACTGCTGGTGATGGGAGGACATTTCTGTAGGTATAAGTTGGTCTAGATTTCCTCATGCAAGGTGTTCTGCTTCCCCATCAAGCTGCTCCCAGCATCAGGATGCTGTGAAAGCAAATAGCTCCTGTGGCCTACAGCTCTTACTTGCTTCTCCCTGCTATGAAAAATAGTAAATCATGAAATAACCCCCAGTCCAGTTATAGGCTGCAGTGGAGCAACCCCTATTCTCTGCAGATATCCTCCTTCACCAGGCTTGTCTCAGCACATAGATGATTCTCAGATCAGGGATGGATGGAGGGATGGATGGAGGGATGGATGGAAGGATGGATGGATGGATGGATGGATGGATGGATGGATGGATGGACAGATATATCAGGAGATGTGCTTCTCCCTGCAACATCTGTCAAAAGCTACTACTGAAGTATGTCTAATAGGGAACATTCAGGAGAAAAAGCCAGATAAACATGAGCTAGGAGAAAGCAATGGGCCATTCTTTACCTTCATCAGACCTAGCCCCAGCCCTCTCTCTTCCAGCCACCATCTGTACCTGCAACATGAACATTCTCTAGGTAGGGATTAGGCAGGACTGTTTGGTACAGTCACATTGCCAGCAGCAACCTCCTGATGAAGACAGAGGTCCACCTCATCACGGGGAGGAGCAACCACAAGTATCTCCAAGCACTTTGCAGACATTAAAAGGTTTTCAGTCATGTTACTTTCTTTTTATGACTTTCCTGAGAGAGCACAGCAAGGTCCACCTCAACATGAGGAAGAACTTCTTTATTGTAAGGGTGACAGAGCACTGGAACAGGCTGCCCAGAGAGGTTGTGGGGTCTCCTTCTCTGGAGACTTTGAAGACCCATCTGGATGTGTTTCTGTGTGACACGCCCTAGATTCTATGGTCCTGCTCTGGCAGAGGGGTTGGACTCGATGATCATAGGATGTTTTAGGCTGGAAGGGACCTCTAGAGGTCATCTGGTCCAATCTCCCTACACAAGTAGGGACATCTCTACCTAGGGCAGGTTGCTCAAAGCCCCATCAAGCCTGACCCGGAATGACTCCAGGGATGGGGCCTCCACCACCTCTCTGGGCAGCCCATTCCACTGATCTACCACCCTCATATTATGATCTCCAGAGGTCCCTTCCAACCCCTAACATTCTGTGATTCTGTGAGGTTTGAAGCAAAGGATGGGATGCTGCCCATGCCATCATCTCAGAAGGAACATCAGCACGGGTTTTTTCATGTACCACTTGTTGTTGTGCAGCCAGAGTCTCTTTCTCTCTGGAGGCCTCATCCCATCTGTGAAACGTAGTGACCTCCAACTTTTCTCCCCAGCTGCAGGCAATGCGTGTCCATATCACCATAGGCCCCAGCACATCTAAACCTTTTGCTTTGGAGCAACGTCCTGTAGGAACACGGCCAGCCCAGAGGAGACTGTGAGAAATTCTGTCCTCTGGAGAGTCCTGTTTATTTTAAGCCAAACAGCCAGTTTACATGTTGGCCTTTTAAGCAAAATACTCCAGTTCATTCTGCCCAGGATTTAGTTATGTAACCAAATTCCTATGTATTTAAAATAATCTAAATAGAATTTACAACGTCGCCTCCCAGGGGAAAGGGACCAATTCTGGTCATGCAGTTAAGTCCTTCACACAGGTGAGACTTCAACAACTTCATAAAATCATAGAATTATAGAATCATAGAATGGTTTGGGTTGGAAGGAACTTCAAGATCATCTAGTTCCAACTCCCTGCCATGGGCAGGGACACCTCCCACTAGACCACGTTGCTCAAAGCCCCATCCAACCTGGCCTTCAAAGCACTTCTGCTGGAAGAATCCATTATTTATCTCTGCCTTGCACCCAGGACAACTGAGGCATGGAGAAATGGAAGTGAATAGACCAAAGATACCGAGCAAAAGAACATCAGAGCCAGGACCTGCTGCAATGATGCTGTCTGTTCACTGGCATTGCCTCCAGTTACATCAAACCCAAGAGCTATGGTCAAAATTTGCCCAATGAGGTTGCTACAGTGAGGTACAACTGTCTGACTTTGCCCTTTCAAGTTTTCTTTCAAGCTGCACCACAAATTTATCCCTGTCTCACATCAAATCCCTCAGAGCTGGCCAGTCTTGGTGTGCAGGGAGGAGTTTCTTCATAGCTTTCTCTGTGTCTAACATCTTCCTACAGGTCCTGGAGGGCATTGACCTGAAGAGGACAAATCGACCTTTTTCTCAAAGCTTTTGGAAGATTGAAGTATATTTTTGGTAACCTATTCTGCAGGCATGTGTGTCGTGGGTGTGTGTATTATAATCTTCTGCACTGGTGTAAATTCACTCCTGGTTACTCAGTATGGGTGGACTGGACCCACGTACCCATTTGGAAGCCTTTGTCCTTGGCTTCTACCTTGGGGCTCATACACAGAAGTGGTTGTGAGTCCTCTTCAAGTTCTATCTACTGAAACCTCGCTTGTCATTATTTTTGCTTACTACAGGACACCAATATCATATTTGTCTGCCTCTACTTTTTTCCAGCCCAGACCAAGGTCTGCTGTCACTTACAATTGTCACTGTCTGGGTAAACCAGAACAGAATTTCCAGAAAACTTCCTTTTGTGCAATTTCCAACCCAAATTAATGAGTTGTGGAGCAACACAGCCTTTGATGTACCTATAAATGACACCAAGCTCTCAGCTCTCTTGAACTCAAAGGACTCCTAATCCCCAGTCCCCTGCAATTAGAGCAAGGGCAAGTTGGTGCTCTCCACACATCATATGACCAGTAATGTTGTGTTTTGGCTTGGAAGCACCTTCCATGGAGCTGCTGTGGGAGTCAGGAGTCCAGCCTAAGCCATATGTGGTTTGCAGCAGCTCTGAATTTTCCCAGTGCCTATTTAGACAAATTGGATTGACTTGGAATTCTACAGCTTCATTTCTTCCCTGTCACAGCCCCGTGCAAAGCAGGGAAGCCCCAATCTTGTAACTGATCCTTACACTGTCAGTGCAAGACCCAAGGCTGAATTTCTCATAGACATGTATGAATCCTGACATGGCAGATGGCTCTATCCTGTGTTGAATTATGGAGGATATTGTAACATAAATACTTGCTTGATAGACCTTAATTATACCACAGGAGGGAGCCTGTATGGCTTAGCCTGAAATCATGCTCCTAACCAACCTCCAGCCTCCAAAGATTATCAAGCACCTACTAACATCACCAGAGAAGATCATTTTAGGTGAACTGCATCTAAAGAGTAAAGAAATATAGTATCTTGGGGTGGAAAAACTACCAAGCTGGTTTTGAAGCCAGGACTCTTCTTCAATGTGTACTTCTTTATTTATAATAACATTGAACATGGATGTCAAGGTTCAGTTCCTCTTGGATGACTCAATGGGATTCTTTACCTCTTCTCCTGGGATATAGGGTGGAATTAACCTCCTGCTGCAAACCTTCCCTCACCTCCATCTACTTCCTTCCCTTTCACTCTTAACCATCCCTCTCACGCAGGGTGGTTGGCAGTTAAAAGTGAGATGCTTTCTCCAGCCAGTGGTCACCTTGGTCTTTCTCTTTCCATGCCCTGTTTGCAAGCCTCAAGCAACTTGATACCTCCTTCATTTCTTCTACCCACATCGCTGTGGCTGAGGACTTGGGGAACACAAGATTTGGGGTCACCCCTGTTAAGCTTGGCCCTGGCATCTCCTGTCCTTCTGATGGGTAAGCTCACCACCCAGGCCCGTGCTTCCCTCGCCTTGCTTGGCCGTGTTCCTCAAGGCCAGTGTGCTTTGGCTGCTGCTCTCTGAGCTCTCTGGTTCTCAACCCCAGAGTTATTTCAGGCAGCTCTGCCTGGTTTCCCTTCCAAGACCTTATGAAACGCTCTTCTGGGACTCTTCACCTGACTCATTGTTTCCTCTGCCACCCCACGCTGGGAAGCGCCGCCTTGCCAAGGACTTCTTTGGGAAGCTCCTGAGGAGAAGAGAGCAAGAGTAGCCAGGCAGAGCCTTTAACCCATGGGTTTATCTCTACAGGCTCAGAAAAATGGAGGGGTTTTGGTGTTTTCTTTTCAGTTCCTCCACTTTAGGTCCTCCTTGCTACGAAGAAATTTGCTTTCACTCAGCTGACAACCAAACTCACGCTTTGGAGATCTCACAGACCAGACTCAAGCGCTACAATATGGACCTCTCCATATTTAGGACGACACACCAAAATTGCTAAATGCCATATAACCACACCCATCATCAAAGGCCCCCATGCTCCCAGTTCCTCCACTCAATTACAAACCACAGGATGACTTTGTTTTAGTCAATGGCAAGCAGTCTGACATGGAAGCCACCCACCTTCAAAGAGCTGTTGGTTGGTTGGTTGGTTGGTTGGTTGGTTGGTTGCCATCTTACTCAGGTTGGCTTTTCCCACCACCTTCTGTCACAGCAGCCACTTACAAACATGGACATGCTTTACATTTCATGTATTTTTTTCCTGAAATTGTAATTTCTGCCTCATGGTTTTCAGCTGAGGAAGAGGGGAAATGTCTATCTTGGTGCAGATGGGATTAACCCTTTTTCTTCCTCACTGACGAGCTCCATTTTTCACTGTTTTTATTTTAAGAAATGTTTTTCCCTTGAAACTCTCAAACTAATTATTTCTCAGCCTTGAGGCCAGTGATTTGGGGGATTGGACTAGATGATCTTTTGAGGTCCCTTCCAATCCCTAACATTCTGTGATTTGAGAGTATGAATAAGTATGGTCCCAAATCTACAACAATTCTCAATTACTCCTCTTATAAATCACAGTACCTCTGATAAAGAGAACAACAAATTCTTCTGCTGAGAGGCAGACAGGGACTCATCTCTATGTTAATGAACACAGGCTTCATGATGACTTCTTCTGACCTCCATCTGTGCTCTTTTAGCCTAACTTCTTACAGAAACAAGGCCCTGTTTGATCAGATTAAATGTCCATCTGTCCATCACTCCTCACCACGTACTGTGGAATTCTCTGGCCATTTTAGGTTGAGTTCGATGAGGTCTTCAAGATGTTAAGTTCCTACAAGGTCAGTGAAAAAAATAACTGGATGGGCAAAGAGAAAAGTTGAAGCAGGAGATCAACTCTTATGAAACATCATCAAATCCACATGGGCACTCACATTCAAATCATAAGCCCATAGGAAACGGAGTCTTATTAATCCCATTGCTGGTGGAACAGCTCAGATTTTCTTTCCATTTCTGTTTTTGCTTGTTTGTACATTTGCTAGAACAAACAACTCGCTCTGGTGGAACACGACAAAGTTCACAGATCCAACCCAAACACAGCTCTGGCTACAAGCACTCAGGAATTTGGGAGTCTTCCCTCCAGACCCACATCCAAACCATCCCAGCTGAGACCCATAAGGAGCAACACGGGTGAGGAACTACTTGTCTGAGTCTGCTCTGACTTTTGGTGTCCCTCCTCTGTGGAGATCCTGGATATACCCTAGTCCTGATTTTCTGGTAGGTTCTGGAGATCCAATAGGACAGCACAGATGAGCCCATACTTGGGATATTGTGTCCAGTTTGGGGCATCCTCTTAGTTCATGAGGGCTAGTGAGAAACTTGGAGGGCTACCAGCATGGATTTATCAGGACTCTTCTCAGTAAGGGTAAAAGGTCTTGAAGCTTGAAGGGTTCAAATTCAATATTAAGAGAAATGCCTTCATTAGAAGGTGGTGCAGCACTCAGGTCACTCAGGAGGTGGTGGCAATCTCCATCCTTGGAGGTTTTCAAGGCTAAAGTCATCACTGGTGGCATCCCATTCTAAGTAGAAACTACTTATGTGTCCATCTGTCCATCACTCCTCACCACGTACTGTGGAATTCTCTGGCCATTTTAGGTTGAGTTCGATGAGGTCTTCAAGATGTTAAGTTCCTACAATGTTAGTGAAAAAATAACTGGATGAGATCCCCTCCCACCAATATTTCTGTGATTCTGGGGACATTTAATTTGCTTTCTTGCTTTTTATTGTCTTCTTTCTTATCCCACTTTGCCTTCAAAGGATGGTGGACAGAGAGTTTGTCTGGATTGGCTCCACCTCTATCTGCAAATACTCTTATTTTGAGACTGAATTTTTCAGGTTGTCAAATACCTGCCCAAGACACCAGAGGCCAATCTTCTGCCTCCCCTTTCTTGCATGATGGGCAAGAAAATCACTTTTTCTCCTGTTCTTCACCCCATCATCCTTGTGTGTTTTCACAGATTCATTTGTAAGTGTGAGCTCAGAGTTCATAGTGTCCCAACCTGCAGCAACCAAGGGTTGAGAGCATTACCCACGTTAACTCTCAAGATCCATAGCTCAGGAGAAAGGACAGGACTGATGGAGTTCCTTCCACTTGCCCTGTCATGGGCTGATCCTCAACACTGAATTTATAGTGGAGGAAAAGGGCCAAAATAATCCCTCATCTCAGAAGAGCATTTTCAGCTCATTAAATTAACTTCTCACCAACCAACCCCAGTCCCATCTCTGAAGCACGAGACCATGTGTAGCAGTAACCTTCAATTAAACCTTAAAAAGCACAGTCAGAAGCAAAACACCCCCAAAAGTGCCCATGAAGATGGAGATTCCTTTTCTTTTTAGTATGACACCAAAACTATCTAGAGTATGGAAACTGTGGCTACCCTATAGAGCACATCTATGTCCATCAATGTCTAATCTTGGACACCCTTTCTCTAACTCCATTTTGGACAAGTCTTCCCACATCAACGGGTCAAGGCAATAGTGTAGATGTTGCTGATTTAAGGAGCTATCTTTGAAAGAATAAAAACACCCAATGTAAAGCCAGATCTCTGCTTGCTACATGGGCACAGAGGCCTTGAATTTTGATGAATAATCACCATATTTTTCTCTTTTACCTTAACAAAATAAGCAAACAGCCCCAGGGTCACCTATGGGCACTTACTCTCACTTGCAAGGCAGACAGACAAAAAAATTTAATGCCAGAAAGGACTGAATATTCTCAGATTGAGCATATAAATTTCATTTAAAGTTGGTTTGTGATTGCTAAAGACCCAGATTCATTAACCAGCTTGTCTGAATATTGTCATGAAAATCTAAGCTTTATTGAGTGCTAAAAGCCTGAAAAAAGATGGAAACATATGAGAATTAAAGGATAAATTCGCTGCCACCACCAATGCAAAAAGGAACCAAACCATAACAATGGGCTCATTACAAATGCTCCCTCATTTTGCAATAACCAAGCACTTAAAAAGCTCTTGGTGGCTGCTCTGAGGATGCCATTTTTTTTCATTATGAGGCGTATTAAGTGCATAATTTATAGCTGGGAGGAGCAGGGACAATCCTAAGAGACTGCTGTACTTACACCAGTGCTGTGCTTATGGGCCTCGTGGAACTGATGCTGCTTTTTAATTGGGGAGGTGATAAGATCAAATCCAACACCCTCTATCTCAGTGGAAGGTTTGTGGCTGTAACTGTAGCTCCCAGATACCTTTCTGGTCATAGACATAAGGAGAAATGAGGTTGCCAGCTCCAAGTCTACCTCCTAGGGCAGTTTCACAGAACCATAGAAGGTTAGGGATTGGAAGGGACCTCGAAAGATCATCTAGTCCAACCCCTCAGGTTTGTTGGGAATGCAGACACCCATAGGACGTGTCTCCTAATATCAAGAACATAGAATCATAAAATCATTTAGGCTGGAAAAGACCTCTAGGATCATCAAGTCCAACCTTTGCCCATCTCCCTGATCCCTAGACCATGTCTTGAAGAGCCACATTGAGGGGCTACTATGTAAGATAACTAATTTGGGAGGGTGGGAGATGGGAGGTTGGACCAGATGACCTCTAGAGGTCCCTTCCAGCCTGGAACATTCTATGATTCTATGAGCTTCTCACCTGTGGATTCAATTCTGTGGCCTCTCTGTGGTACTCACCAAGTCGCTTCACCACCTACTTATCACATCCCATGTCCATGGTCACAAAACATCTCCCAGGGCAGAGTAACTTGCCACAAATCCATTTTTCCCCCATTCTTGCATCCCCAAAACCATCAACCAGTTAGAGCTTGGTCTCGTTGGAAGCTGTAATAGAACACGAGCAAATGAGATGAATGGACTGATGGGATGAACCCAAGCAAAACTTCCAGATGTTTCCTTTCCATCCCTTCTGGTTTGTGCTCCCTTTCCTCCAGTAAGTCACTTAAATACTTTGATGTGAGAATTTTATGTTGGTGATGGCTTTGAATCAGCCAAGTCACCAGACAATGATCCCTTGGTGTCAATGTTACTTGGCTTTGTCATCTTCTTAGAACAAAGGAGGGGAAAAAAAAAACCCCTAAACCAGTTCTCTACCAAAAATAACTTTAGAAAATAAATATTTTGGCCCCATCTTGCAAAAAAGTCAGTGTGACATTTAGAGGGAGCTAAGAAAAGGAGCCTTTCCTGCCTTAGGAAGAAACTCAGCTTAACTTGGGTCCTGTTAACTTCGTCATACTATTACTTGGGCACTGTTTGGTATTAGTCACTAGCTGCTCCCTCTCAGCTTTATCCAATTTAATTTCAAATATAGTGCAAACAGATGCCTTTATGTTTCATTTTTAAATCATTTATTGTTCTACATGCAGCAAAGGAGCTTAAAAAAGAATGCGAAAGAATTGCCAGAAAGGTTTTTTGGGTTTTTTTTTTTTTAAAAGATATATATATATAATTGCAGTTGTGGTTCTTGTGGTTTCTTTTGGGTGGATCAGAAAAAAAAAATCAAGTCTTCCTTCCTCGGGGAAAAAAAAAAAAAAGGATGGATAGGAAAAGTCATTCCCATGTCTAGTGCTTTTTATCAGTAATGGAATGAAGCAATCAGGTTTAAGGGCTTGTCTAGACGGAGGACTCTGGCACTGATGGAGCTCCTGCAGTGGAGTGAAGTCTCTGCAAGCCCCAAATGCTGCTCACAGCAGCAGCAGAAGAAGCTGAAGGGGTGTAAAACCACCAGGGAAAGTCAGGGGGCTCCAGGTCCTACCAAATCCCAGCTTAGGCCAGGCCATGCAGCTTGTTGGTACAGGGGGTGAGCAAACAAAACCTGAGAAATTGCTTTTTAAAATTTATTGATCATAATCCCTCAGCCCAACAGAGCTTTTGATCAATTAAAGTACTTCTGGAGGGGATGGGGTTGTAAATGAAGAGCAACTGCTGAGTCCAGTCAATAGGCTCAGTTTCTACAAGAAGCTTATTTTAATGAAGCAAACCAAGCAAGCAGATGAGCAAAAGATTCTTTGAGAAGTTTTCTGGCCAACATACATAATAATAGAGGCATATCTTGGTTGTGACCAGAACTTAAAGCACATGGCAAGTGACTCTGTGTCATTATTCCCATTTTATTGTCAGGGGGAGACCTTCTGGTGGCCATTCAGGACTTCAAGGGACCTGTCAGAACAATGGGGAAGGACTTTTGAGCAGGACCTGTTGGGGCAGGACAAGGAGTGATGGTTTGAAACTAAAAGAGGGAGATTTAGACTAGGTACAACTGAGACTGGATCAAAAGGGATCCTGGGACAGAGCACTAAAGAAGAGACAGGAATAATTTTGATGCCAGGCTCCCAGGTCCTGTGCTGGGTTAGAGGAGCTGCCACAAACCTCCATCCCTCTTCTCCTTCAGGTTTCTTCTCAGCAGAGCGATGATTTCAAGTGGATGTGTTCACACCACCTGAACAATCCTTATCCCCATGTTTGGGCACTTGGAAGAGCTGAATCACACCAAGATCTTCCCAAAGCCCCTCAAGAGATTGTCCCAGTGGGTTATTAAATTAGAGCAGGTAAAGTCCAGTAGCCCCAAAACACACTAAACCCCATAACACAAGAGTTCAAAGTTCACCAGCCAGAGCTGGGGGAAGCCCAAGGAGGAACCAGACGCAGCTCAGATCAGCCCTTCATTTCCCCACCTTTAATAGAAGCAAGAACATCCCTCCTCAAAAAAACCCACAGAAACTCCCACGTAGAGTCAGAGGGGACATGATGCATGTACAGACAGCAAAATATAGGGCCATAGGAAGCAGCTGCTCAGCCAGCACCCTCCTGGAAATGTTAATATTTCCGTAATACCCCAAAGCTCTTTGCCTTTCAGATCCCTTCCATGAGAAAAGGCTGAAATATTTGGTGCACACATTTTTTGAGAGGAGAACATACCATACATAGTTAAAGCCATGACTAGTGCTCTTAATCCCAGACACAAACTTTTTCACTGAAGCTTTTTTTGGGGGCTGGGTCATGTGATTCGTTGGGTTTTGCAGGATCTATATATAAAGCTACTTTTTTTTTTTAATTTTTCTTTCTTTCTTTCTTTCTTCCTGGTTCATCCTTCCCCGTATTCCAAAACCTGCACACTTCATAAGTTATTTTGGTTTACCACAGAGCTTGGCACTTGGTAATTTTCCTATGATGTGAAAACAAAACTCCAGCTTGGCTGTTGGTGGCCATTGTCTAGATGCAAATCTCCTCGCTGCATTGCCAGGGCTCTCAGGAGTGGTTTATTCCTCTTTCTGGTGGCCAGACAACCCTATTACTCAGAGACCTTAAATAGGGGTATCCCAAACCCTTAAAGTGGGAGTTGTTGGTCCCTAGGGACCTCCACCTCCTGCGTGAATAGTTCTGGTGCCAAAACCTTTGGGTTTGGGCAAAAAACCTCAGGGTCTTGAGGCAGGCTTGAGCCCTGTTGGCTTCTGATCTGCCCATCTTCTGGCCTCAAAGGGTTTATTTGCTGTGAATAAATTAATATTAATACATCCTCAAGTCTTGCTTGCCCAGTCGGAAAACTACTCTGCTCAGCCACACACATGACATCAGCATCAATTTTAGTTGCAGCCAAATAAAACCAGGGTTACCTGCATTTTTAGCACCAGGAGAGGATGAAAAAAATAAAATAAAATAAGGATGGGGCCTCCTTTGGGGTTGGTTGTTGGGTTTGGCTTTTTTTTTTATTAAACTCTGACCTTCCTTCAAGTTTGTTTATACTTAGAGGCATTGCTCAAGGTGAGGGGAGGGTTTGAATGGAGAAGAGAAGGAGCTTTGAGATGGGAGCACATCAACTAGGGGTTGTCCAAGCTGTCTCTGATGGATCACGTGTGGGTTTCTCCTGTGGAGAACTTGGTAAAGCTTTTGCTGGCCATGCCACCACCTATGCTCAGAGTTGAGCCCATCTGGGATTGCTCCTCATGGGATCTTGCCTCCTACCAACTCAGGGATCCCTCAGAAACATCCCCCAGGGTCACCCAGCTCTGGATGAGGGGCTGAGGATGCATTTTCTGGGATGCCCTTTGATAGGACAGCACTTTCTGCTTAGAGAAAATCCCCCCAGTATCTCCCTGACTTGGTTAAAGTGCAGTTTCTCAGGCTCTGGAGAGCCACATGCACCCAGCTGCCAGCTCCCAGAGCTTGCATGTACTTTCCTGAGCTGCCAGCCCCATTGTTCTGCCCCCCACCAAGCCCCTATTGTTCGTGTCCCTTGCTGGTGGCATCACATCTGGCTCAGCCCAACTCCTCCTGAGCAGGGGCCCAGGCTGTGGGGTTTGGTGTGTCGGGTTCTTTCCAGGAATGATTCACAATGAGCATTTCTAGGGGGCCAGCTCTAGGCACCACAGATGGGGTTGATTTGCAAAAAGAGGGTCTTGGGGTCAGCAAACCAGGTGCTTGGGTGACAAGGTAAAACAGGAGACCCAGAATCCAAATTGACACATTGAAAACTTGCAGAAAAAACCTTTTTTT
Source organism: Brachypteracias leptosomus (assembly GCA_013401335.1). NCBI lineage: Eukaryota > Metazoa > Chordata > Aves > Coraciiformes > Brachypteraciidae > Brachypteracias > Brachypteracias leptosomus. Next base: position 481,613 of record VYZX01001609.1, on the reverse strand, counting down.
TTTTTTAATTTCTCATCTCTAGCAGCTTCTGATGGCAAGATGGGGAGAAGTAGGAAAGAGAAAGAGCAGCCACCAGCCCCAGGAGAGACATGTTGGTGTTCTGCAAAGCTCTTGCAGTGATAAAACCTAAACTTCTCCTTAGGTGCTGGGCTGTACTGGGGCCTCATTTTAGGGCAATGCCATTCCTAGAGCAGAAGGAAACAAGCTGTCACTCAGGGCTATCACTCTGCTGACAAGCACCACAGCTTGTGGTGTGTCAGAACAGCATGGGAGCTCCCTGGTTTCCATGGGAGCACCCTGGTTTCCATCAGGAGCTGCCCTGGATCAGTGCTCAGCACCCTGTTTATGTTAAAACATTGATGCTTGTTTTTTTCTAGGGAAGCTGGGACAACCGTGTCACCCATGAAGTCACTTTTCAGCAGGGTGATCAGTGCTTCAGCAGACCCAGAGGTCCCCAAGTGAAGCATTTCCAGTCTCCAAACTCTTCTCCTGGCTAGCAGATGTTGGCCAAAGCAACGACACTTCTTCACCCATCCTAAGGTACTTGTCTTCTGCTCACATGCCTTTCCCATGTCCTTGTTGGCCAAGAAATACCCCACACTTTCTACCTCCCTGGTGTGTTTTAGGGACAAAAGGACGAGGAGAAGCACAGACTGTTAGAATTACAGCAGCACCACTTCCACCCCATGGTAACACAACTGGTTGTTTCCATGAGAAGGGCAGGATCCTGACCCTGGAAAGCTCTTGGGGGGTTGTGCTGCTCAGGCCATGGGTTAGGAAAGGGCCTCCTAGGATGGAGGCTTGGCTGGAGGTCTGGTGGAGAGTTTTAGTAGCCCCACAAGCAGGGTTAAGTGTGTTGCCCTTGCCCTGGGACTGCTCCAGAATGCACAGGCTGAGTCTGTGGGACTTTCCATTCCCCCTGGGGAGTGGTTTCTGCAGCCATGCAGAGCTGATCGTAGAACCATAGAATAGTAGAATCATAGAACCATAGAATCAGAGAACCATGGAATTGTAGAATCATAGAACCATAGAATCATAGAACCATGGAATTGTAGAATCATAGAACCATAGAATCATAGAACCATGGAATCATAGAATCATAGAACCATGGAACCACAGAACCATGGAACCATAGAACCATAGAATCATAGAACCCTAGAATCAGAGAACCATAGAACTGTAGAATCATAGAACCATAGAACCATAGAATCATAGAACCATGGGACCATAGAATCATAGAATCACAGGATCATAGGATCATAGAACCATAGGATCATAGAACCATAGAATCATAGAATCATGGAACCATATAATCATAGAATCACAGAATCACAGGATCATAGGATCATAGAACCATAGGATCATAGAACCATAGAATCATAGAACCATGGAACCATAGAACCATAGAATCCCAGAATCCCAGAATCATAGAATCATAGAACCATAGAATCATGGAATGCATTGGGTTGGAAGGGACCTCACAAGGTCATCTAGTCCAACCCCCCTGCTGATGTGGCTGTCCCCAGCCCTGACCCTTGCAGAAGAAGCTCTTCATGGCTGTACCAGGAGCACTTTGCCCACGTTGGGCAGGTGAAAGCAAAGCACTTTAGCTCTGACCCACCAGCATCAGCCTCAAGGGGGATTTATTGACCTGGACCTCCCTCCTCTCCTGCCAACACACCACAAAGGAGGAGCAAAGAGTGGCATTAAGCTTGACCCCCAAGATATGGCTCAAAACCTTGCTTTGAGGCAAGACAAAAAGAACCTCAGAACTTACCACTGCAATGGCAGATTGAGATCAGCCTCCACCCACAGGGGCTGACAAGGTCAGAATTCACCCCTTAGACCTGGAGGTCAAGACCTGAAGCAGCAGAGTGAGTTTTTTGGACTTGAAGTCCACCTTTCACTAAAGCACCTCTCCTCCCATGGCTGGAGAAACCTCTTTTAAAAATCACAGCCCTTCCAAACGCTGCAAACCCATCCTAGCAGAGAAGTTTTACCTTTTTTTTTTCCTAATATTTGCCTCCAGCCACAGAGCTGTGAAACCCCAGCCAGCTCAGTAATGCTGCCTTGGCTCCTTAATGGTGCATAAACCTTTTAAATACACAACAAATAAACAGACACGTTGTGTGCTCCTCCAGCAGGGCTTAGCACCTTTACAGAGGGATTTCTTTGATACTCAAGCAATAATAGATTGGCTTTCGTTTGGTTAAGGCTTTACTTACATCAACATATCTGCTCAAGTGCTACACTTCCTTTTATGAAAGGCTGGAATTCTTTCATGTTGGAAAGGATTTTACAGCCAAGTCCTCAGTGGTGCTGGCATTTCTCATGTCTTGAACTCCAAGCTGGCTTAACCGCGGTCTCAGAATTCCCAAAGGAAATAATGAAAATTCCTAAAATCCTTGGCAAGGAAACAGTTGAAATTTTAAATTGAGTTAATCGTTTTAGCGAAAACGCTGGTAATAAAATAAATATGGGGAGCTGGGGTGAGGAGGGGGGAAAAATCTGCCGCAGAAAGAGAAAGGGAGGGAAGATCTTTGGAAGTGAAGCCTCCTCTGATCCCTTGGAGTATGTTGAGTTAGGGAGAGCTGCAAATTCCTGCTGCAAGGAGAGGTCTCCTGGTGCTGTGGAGAAAGCAACAAGCTTGAGATCCTACTTAGTGCTTCAAGTGTTGGTCTCTTCTCCCACATAACTAATGACAGGACAAGAGGTGGTGGCCTCAAGCTGCACCAGGGGAGGGTTAGATTGGACATTAGGAAGAAGTTCTTTGCTGACAGAGTGGTCAGGGACTGGCCCAGGCTGCCCAAGGAGGTGGTGGAGTCACCATCCCTGGAGGGGTTCAACAAACGAGTAGATATGGCTCTTCAAGACGTGGTCCAGGGGTCAGGGAGATGTTGGACAAAGGTTGGACTTGATGATCCTGGAGGTCTTCTCCAACCTAAATGATTCTATGATTCTATAAGATCACCCTGGTCCTAAAGGCATGAATGATGCCACATGTCTTCAGTGGCTGCTTATAGGTTTCTGAGGGCAGAAACCTGGTCTCAGGGATGGCACTTCTGTGACATCAAGATGATTTAATTAAACTTCTAACTCAACTAAGCAACATAGGCCCTTGACAGGCTTTTTTTTCAATTAAAGCTATTCAGATATGCAGAAGGACCAAAAATACCATGATTTTTGCCTCTTTCTTTTCAGGGAAGCAATAAATGGCTACAAGGACACTCAGTTACCAGATCTCAGCAAATAATTTCCAGATAACAGGTTGTTTTTGAAGACTCTTCACCACATCTTTTCTCCCTACACATTCAGGTGAACCAGTCCAGTGCAAACATGAAAGAACATCAGCAACAGCACCATCCAGGTGATACACCACCACTAGATATCTGACCATCTATATGGGAAGAGTCTTTAATTCAGAATGCATCATTTGCTCCTTCCCCAAGACCAGCCACTCATCTGCTGGGACATATCCTCTGGCATCCAGGTATTCCCTCTGTTGTGTCATGTACTGGAGTTCTTCTCATCTCACCTTAACCCCCTCCATCATCAGAGATCAGACTCTTTGAAAGAAAGTGTATCTATGCTCTTTGGTCAAAATATGGGGTTTATGACTCCAGAACACAAGTTCAAGGTATTTTTCAGGGGGATGTTCATCAAAATATGGGGTTTATGACTCCAGAACACAAGTTCAAGCTATTTTTCAGGGGGATGTTCATCAAAATATGGGGTTTATGACTCCAGAACACAAGTTCAGGGTATTTTTCAGGGGGATATTCATCAAAATATGGGGTTTATGACTCCAGAACACAAGTTCAGGGTATTTTTCAAGGAGATGTTGGTCAAAATATGGGATTTATGACTCCAGAACACAAGTTCAAGGTATTTTTCAGGGGGATATTCATCAAAATATGGGGTTTATGACTCCAGAACACAAGTTCAGGGTATTTTTCAAGGAGATGTTGCCCAGCACAAACAGATCCTACAGAGATCAAATGGCTGCTAACCAAAAGGTGCACATCCCAGATGGCAGCATAAAGGATGTTTTGCCTGGTGATATCAAGTGACTATTACAGAGCACGAAGAGGACACTAGAAATGAAGGGGTTCCTCACTGGCCCATCTATTTATTTCCAGTAAAAAGCAACGTGTCTTCCATAGGGACCCTGAAAGCATATTCTCAAACTTTCTCCTCTGGAGTCCCAAGGCAGCAGGTCCAAGCTGTGTGGATCTGACACCTCACCATGGTGGGTTCACCTCTGAGCTGCAGAAAGACTTGTTTGTACTGAGATCTCTTCACATGGCCATGCCAGTTTGGTGCAAATTCAACTGGGGACAACAGTCTCAAATCCCTGATTTCCACAAAAATGAGCTTTCTAAAGTGAGACCTTGGCCCAGGTGCTGCAGCAGGTGGACTTGGCTCCTCCTGCAAGGTCTGTCTTGCATCCACCAAGAGTCATGGAGCAGGAGAGAGGCTGTTGACTGCACTGACCGTAGGACCTCAGAAATATTTAGTGAGGAAAATACCCTTATTTTCTTCAGAGAGCTCACAAATAGGCAAGAAGTAATAGCCAGAGGAAGAGTGTGGTTGTTTTCTAAATAAACAACCCTTTTTAAATTTAAAAAAAAATAAAAGAAGTGGGAGAACAGGAAGAAAAGTCTCTAAAACATGTGAATCCAAGGGGAGGCCAGGAAACCAGAGCCAGCAGGGGTAGCAAGTCAGATAAGATCATACCATCAGTGAAAGCACTTGCAGAAGGAAATAGATATTGTTCTAAACTTCAATTAATTTAATCTAGTGCATCGCTGAAAACAAATTACGACCTCAGATAAAACCAAACTCTGGTGAGACAAAGCACAAAGCTCTTCCAGGTATGATTTACAGTTCAAATATATTTTGTTTATTCCCCCTTCATCAGAGATCTTCGTTTCCCCCTGGAGAGCAGATGAATAATTAAAGGTGGTTTCTTGTGGTGTGTTTGCTGTTGCCAACCAAGGGCTGATATGGGGACAATGGTGGGATTTGGGGCTTGCTGGTTGCTTGTTGCCTTCTGTAAATAACCCATAAGTATAAATGACTTCCCTGCAGTAACAGCAATCATGCTGCTTTGTTTGAGTTGGGGATCTAAGTAATGAGCATATGAAATCTTGTGTGGTTTGTAGACTTGGGTTGTGCTTGAGGAGCAAGCCAACGTGTCAAAGCAGCTTTGATTCCTGAGGAGACACCTGCAAGGTTGGGGAGAGCTGGTCCTCAGGCATCTTCTGAGAGATGTGAGTCACCAGAAAGGTTCAGCTAAGCTTGGTAGGCAAAGCTTGGACAAGGACAGTAAGATAGAGATGTCCTGCCCCTAAAAGGACCATAACTCATTGGTTACGCATGAGGCCAAGTCTACATGAAGCACAGAGGTCATACAAGCCCAGCTCCCTCATCCATACCACCTGGACCCATGCAGGCATCTTCTGTGAGCAGTGGAAAGGGAGGGATCAAGTCTGGTAACAACTCATCAAGCTTAAACACGGGGTTTTTTTGCAGAGATGTCCACCTCCCTCCTCTAGCTCTAAAGGAAAGATCATCACCTTAGGCTTGATACCTGCTTTGGGGCCTTCAGTGAAGAGAGATAAGTCCAGCCAAGGACAGAATACTCTTGGCAATGTGGACAGAAGACACAGTTAATCCATATTTAAGATTTTGAGGTCTTTTTGACACACATCTATAAAGCCAGGAGATACCTCACCAAACAAACACCTTCTTGAACATGGCCTGGGGAAGGGGAGCTGTATACTGATGTATACTCATTTTTTTGACACGTGAGGACAGAGGGAACAAGAGAAATCCCCAGTTGCAAGTCATAGAATCACTTAGGTTGGAAAAGACCTTTAAGATCCTGGAGTCCAACCATAAATGTCATCCCAGGCTGCTCTTGTGCACAGTTTAACCACGGGAATGAAGGAAAGGAAGAAGATTGCCTCTTTCTCAGTGTGTGGAGACAAAACGTGGTATCCAAGGAGGCAAATTGGACTGGCTGGCACTGGATGCTGCCAAGGACTCTATGTCAGGCTGACCCCACGCAGGGACATCAGCACATAGCAGAGAAGATCCAGAAGCAGCATCCCCGGGGACCAGGGAAGGAAAGTGTCTTCATTGTGCCATTCCTAAGACACGCTGGGCACCTCACAGAGCATGTATGTGGTCAACGTCCCAGATGCTGCAAGTCCCAAAGGCTGGTGGGCTCCAGCTGAGGAGCACGTGAGCTGCTGCTGACAGGCCAGGACGTTGCTGGAGGCTGGAGCAGGACAATGGTAGGACACTGAGGTTCTCGAGGGCTGCCAGCCCTCAGGAGGAGGGCCTGCCTTGGGGTGGTTGCTTTGCAGTGTGCCTGGTGTAAGAGGGTTTGGGCCCTGCTCCTGGAATGGTGTCCCCAAGGAGCGACCACAATTGAAGGGAGAATAATGGAAGCTTAATGCAAGTCACCCACTCTCCCAACGAGGCTCCATTCCAGGACCTCTGGTCTAACCCAGATTGACACCAACTTGGCGAGAGCCCCCAGCTGCACATTCCTTCCATACAGCTTTACAAGCTGCAAATGCAGAACCACAAACCAAACTGGGATGGAGGAAGACAAAGGAGCCTGGACCATGCAGGGTCCCCCCACCTTTGCTGCTGCCTCAGTTTCTGATCATCATACCCCTGTTGCCTCCTCCTTTTCCTCAGCAGCTTCTTACCTTTAAATCCCTCAGCCTCCCAGGAGCTTCTTGTTGAGTTTTAGTATGTCCTGTCTCTGAATCAAGGGCAGGAATCAGCTCCTGAACTCCAGATCATTCCTGGTCAGGTTAGACCATCTTCCTGGGGACAGGTTGGGATGTCTCTGAGCCTCCTGGCAACAGTGATAACTGTAAAAAAAATCCCATAACTACTAATAAAATCTCAGCAACAAAGGCAAAGCTCTTCTTGGACAAGGAAGACACTTGCCAGTTGGTCAGGGCTGCTGAAACTCAACCTGTAGCACCAGCCCAGCCCATGTCTCCACAAAGCTCTCGATCACCTCCTGGGCTGATGAGCTATTGATGTCACCAAGGTGATTCATGAAGACCACTTCTGAAGACCACTTCCCATGTGTGTATTTTTGCTCCAAGAGGTGACTCTCATGTCGTCTGATTCAACCACATGTCGGAAATGGGATGTTGAATTTCACACAATTTCCTCTGCGCTGAGCTGAGTGAGCAGCAAACTGGATTAATCCTCCTCTCCCCTACTTCTCTGTCCACACTTGGCCTCCATGAGAAGGTCTCCAGGGTTGTTTCTGACAACTCTACTGGGAGCTGGCTGGAGAGCTGCCCACATTGACCAGTATCTCCCAGCACCGTGAGGACTATGTCATACAACCAGAGCTGTCAGAATGAAACGAGCCATACAGACAGGCACGTGCACAACTGTGGTTCCTACACTGGTCTGAGTCACTCCCTCACGTTCCTACTCAACATCCTACCTCTAAATTTAGCCCTAGAGATGGAGGTGATCCCTCCTCTCCCTTTTGAGGTGAAAATCACAAGAGCAGCCAAGAAATCACAAGGAAGGAGGAGTCAACACTGGTGTCAAGGGCTGAGAGAAGGTTGTTTTGGGCTGTTTTTATTTTCCTTCTCATCCTTCTTCCAAAGTGGCTTTTTTTTGGTGTCTTCTGCTGCCAGCTTTATTTGGATGCTGCCCCATCATACATCAAGCTGTGTAAATATCTGAGAGCACTCTGGTACATCCAGCCATGGCTAAAAGAGAGCAGAACGTTAGCTCCATAGAAGAACTGTGCTGGTCCAGTTTATTAATACCAGGTAGCCCACAATGGGAGGTGTGGTGCACCTACAGGGTCTTCTCATGCTGCTTCTGGAAGGATTAAAGCTCACTAGGACAACAGCTGCTCTCTGAAGATGTGTTTGCATGCCAGCAGTGCTAATGCATAGAATAAACTGGATTTTTCCAATTGCTAATGATTTTAATCTTTTCCTTCTGTCTCTGAAGTCAAGAGGCCAACAGAAAGAGGAGTTGGCTTGTGGTGTTTCCTTCCCCTTTTCAGTGTATTCTATGCAACATTAATCACACCCGAGCTCAGAGGTCACCTTCCACCTAAGGGTGGCCATGGGGTTCTTGCACTTCCATGGATGTTGTGTGGCTGTGACCCACTGAAGAAAAACTCTTCTCAACACCTTGCTCCACAGATTTTCCACACACATCATCCCTTGGCATTTGTTTCCTTCATCAGTTTTTGCCTGGGAGCTATTCCTGGCATTTATCAACCTTGCTCTCCAAATCAGCTGCTCCACAAAGGCTAAACCACAGAATTATCTGCATACCTTTTGGTAGAACCAACCTTGGAAGCCACAGTGTAGGCCAAGCACTGGGCAGCCTTCCATAGCTACCTGTGCTCAGCAGCTGGGGTTCATCTCCTCCTCAAGGCCAAACCTGAAGACTTTGCAAAGCATTCCTATGATATGAATTATTATCATTACAGGCACCTCCTACCAGGTTGGCTGGATGCCTCTTACTGATCTGAACAGCCCTGGAACAAGGACCCTTCTACTTTCCAAGGAATGCTCTTTCATCCTGAATTTTGCCAATAGGATACAGGATTTTCTCTGTCTTCAAACCTGGTCGCCTTCACACCATGGCAGTGAGTAGGAGCAGAAGGTAGGAACCCAACAGAGGATTCCCAAAGGATGGATACAGCTCAACCAGTTACACAGGACACCAGGAGCTAGGGCATGGGCAGATCCTTCTGAATGAAGAGCACCACCTTCCCCAATCACAGAGCCTGGTCCAGGATGGGTTCATGGGGGTACCAGGACAAAAGATGCTGCAGAACCCCCTCCCTGTTAACTTCACCACCGCAGCAGGTAGCCCCCACTCTTCCTCCACATCCTGGAGACATCTGGGCCTGGCTGTGGTCCCAGCAACACGTGTACGCTCAGTTCAGACGTGCTCAACAGAAATGACTCAAATCAAAAGGTTATAGCTCAACCCACCCTTTTCCCCCCTCTTTCCTGCTCCCACCCCCACCTTGGTCAGCATTCAGAGCACAAATCTTCTTTTTTTCCCTACAAAGTGAAACACTCTGTATCTTATTTATTTGGAAAACCATTTACAAGGGCAATAATAACATCCTTTGGCTTCTTGCCTCCATAGCCCCAGGCGTTATATATTCCTCATTATGGGAACAGCACACGCCCTGCCATGAACTGCTCCTAATAGGCAACTCATTAAAGTTCTGTAGGTATTGGCTGATGTAAACAAAGCTGAGAGTGCTCAGGACTAGTGAGTGTAGGAAAAAAAAGACTGTGTAATAGGTTGTGTGGTTCCTGGACATCTGAAAACCTTTTGTGGTTCCGTCATCCCACACAACCGCCGGTCGCTCCTGGATGCAGGAGGTGGTGATACCACCAGTTACACCAGGAGGCAGTCGTTTGACATGGATCCGTGGTGAAAAAATAGATGTTCACCTTCTGTGGAAGGAGATAAATAATGTGAAAATCGCAGCGGCTGTGACAGAAAACTTTGGAGGAAAAAAAAAGCAGAGTCTTGGAAACCTTGGGCGCTTCAAGGAAGAGTAATGCTCCTCAACATGGCCAAGAAGAAAAATGTGCAGAACGTCCTTGCATTGTGTAAAGAGTAATTGCACTGGGAAGGAGTTGTAAAGTAAGCAAACATGACTCCCAATTTGATCCATATTAAGATTTATTGACCCTGAAAGTCAATATTCTCTGCGTCGGGGCCAAGGTTAACATTGACTTTGAAGCCAATGGGAAAACTGTAATGAAGTGCTGGTTAAGAGGCCCTTATGAAAGGTTGTGCTGAAGGGGTTGGAAGTCTCCACACATGATCAGCCCCATCTTCCTCTACGTTTCAAAGGCATCCAGATCTGCAAGAGCCCAGCCACATTGATGCTGTGCCAAACTGATAAACCCTTTGGATAACATTTCCAGTGGAAGGATGACTCCACCTCTTATGCTACAGTCACCCTGATGCTCTGATCATGGTCAGGACCTGGTCTTCTCCTTCCAGTATAAACACAGATGGAAGGAAAACTTGGCCTCAGCTGATGACAGGCTAAGAACACATTTCACAATGCTGCAGAAAAAGGCTGTAGGAGTGAAATTCTGTCCTTTGACAACTCTTACTTTAGGGAAGAGCAAATACACGCCATCAAACCAGAGGTTTGCAAGGTTGTGCAAGTAGAGAGCACTTCTTCGGAGTCAATAAAGATATGACAGGTCATTTATAGGGAACCCAGATTTCTAAGGTTGGTTTGGGCACCTGCCTAAAACCTTCCTGCATCTGCCCAAAGGCTCGTGTCCCAAACATGATCTGTTTTCCCCATTTTACCAATCAGGCCAGTAAATGATACCACATCTCCCAGAGCATCCTGACCTCCTTAACACTGGTGTGCCAAACTTTCATTAGGAAGAGGTGGGGGGCAGAGCTGGAGGGGAGACCATGGTTGTTATGCTCCAACAATAACAACAATCCAGCACAGCTCACCATGAGCTGGATGAATGCTTTTGGAGACTATAGGAGACCACAGCTCTGACAGGGAACATGGATTGTTTCTTCCAGCCCAATTCCAGAGGCACAACTTACTTCTGAAGCTACTTTGAATGAAGTTTCAATGATTTCCCCATGACTTTGTTGGGTTTGTACACTTTTATGCCTTTCTCCAGCTGCTTGCTTTCTCCTCGTGTTCATTAAGACATTTGGTTTTGTTACAAGATCCTGGGCAAAAAGAAAAATAGCTGTATGTATATATAAACAGGCTATTAAAATAAAGAGCACCATGTACTGGCACAGAAGAATTCATGGTGTTACTCATATGTTTCTAGGTTCAGCAAGGCTGTTGCTGTGCACAGCAAATGGCATCTCGAGCCCTGACCTCCACCAGTGTTCTCATTACAGCCTTATTCATCTGGGCTTCATTTTTTTGGCCTGATCCTGCAAAATACAATTGTCTTCTGCAAGGAGGGAGGTTTGCTCAGCTCTCATGGATCTTGAGGAAACTGGTCCTCAAAGATCTCTTTTGGGTTGTGGGCTGGCTGTTAAACACCTCCCCCTGACCCTCTGCAGTTGTGGCAGCATCTTCTTTAATAACCCAAGATAGGAAGCACCTCAGCAGGCTCTACAAGGTATAGATGATTCTATGGTTCTATATCCAGGCTGCCTCATTAGGTTAGATTAAGGCATAAAACTGGAGGGAACTGACTGGGCAACGTGCCATGAAATGGGAATCTAACCCCTTTCCAGTAAAACAAGGATTGGAAGCCACACTCCCAGACCACCAAGCAAGGAAGGTCTCAAGGAAAGGAGAAGACTTACTGCCCACAATTCAACGACAGCTACAAATACATCCCAGGACCCACATTCCTCAAAACACAATCAGTGAAAAGTCAGCTCTCAACCTAGACCTTTATTTAGCTGCATTTTACAATTACCACATAACTTGGCATCGTGGGCATGGCCCTACATGGACTAGGAAAGTATGCAGTGAACAGGGGGGTGAGCTAGCAATGGGATTTTCCCACAGTTTCTTAGAGAACCAATTTTCTGCTCCCAAATGACAAACAGAAAAAAGAAACTGTATTTTCACAGAATCCTAGCATGGTAGGGGTTGGAAGGGACCTCTGGAGATCATCTCAACCCCCCTGCCAAAGCAGGTTCACCTAGAGCAGGTTACACAGGATCACATCCAGGCAGGTTTTGAAAGTCTCCAGAGAAGGAGACTCCACAACCTCTCTGGGCAGCCTGGGCCAGGCTCCAACACCCTCACCCCAAACAACTTTCTCCTCCTGGGTTCCAGTTGATGCCCGTTGCCCCTTGGTGGGCACCACTGACAAGAGTCTGGCCCCATCCTCTTACCCCCACACTCTTTAGATATTGATCAGATCCCCTCTCAGTCTTCTCCAGGCTAAACAGATCCATCTTTTTATCCCCAAAAGACGTCACTATTAATTTTGTGCAAAATACTCACACGCTCCCACCCAAACCTTTCATCAGCACGCGAGTATTTGAGCCTCCTAAACAGTGCAAAGAAAAATCTGTGCAAAAAATAAAATATTTGATGGTCCATCACCACCTTCAGAGCAGAGAAACACCACAAGCAGCAGCAGTAAAGCCCGAGGTGAGGCTCCAGCTTTCCCCACAGGGATTTTATACCTTTAAGAGGCACAAAACAAGGGAAGAAACTCAATCCTGGAGATGAGTCACTCTGAAAAGTGCCCGTTTTTCTCCTCCTGAGCAGCCTCACACAATGGCCCCGGGGCCCAGGCTCCTCATTTGGCAGGGCTCAGAGCAGAAGCTGGGCTGGGGAATACCTTGAGGCTGGAGAATTTGGCTGGTAACGAGGCTTTTCAGGAACATGGCAATTGCCCACGTGAACGCATGGCTTCCTGCATTAATATGCTAAAGAGACAAGACAAGCATCTTTAGCTACAGCTGAGGACTAATTAAGACTGCTCTTTTACAAATATTGCATGGTTCATTCCATTCTCTCCCGATTTAAGAACAAAAGAAGAAAGAAGTCATTTATTGTCATGAGTCACTTCAGATACAATGGAAGGAATTCCAGCAGATGACTGAGACAAAACAAAAGCTGACATTATGAAAGCCGTGTCTAAACACTAATTTAAACTGTCAACTTGCTAGCGAGGAAGGTTCATGACAGAGAGAATTAAAACTTAAAAGGGCACATAAATCATTGAGGAGATTAGCAGCGTGTGATGGGGCCAACGGCGCTGGATTGGGAGCAGCTCCCTCACAATTTGGGGGTGAACGTCGTGTTTTGCCAACAGTCCCGTGCTCCAGTGAGTAATTTGGGCCCCGTTCCCAGAAGTGGGAGCTGTGTGAGTCAGTGGCCTTACTCCCATCTGCAGCAGGTGAGGATCAGACCCTTTGTGTCCTTGCACAGCATCTGAGCAGGAGATAAAAATCTCGCCCCAGCTTTTTCCGACTTATCGGAAGTGCTTAATTCCAGAAAGGAGCCAAAATGACTTTGGGTCACGTCCGGAGCTGCTGTAAATGGTCAGGACTGACTCCCACGACCTGGCTACACCACTCAGGGAACTCACCCTTCCCTTTCAATATCTTCCTTTTCAATATCTTCCTTTTCAACATCGGTATCTCCTTCTCTTCTCATTCTGAGGTGGTGCCTCTTCATTCTCTTCCATCAGCAGAAAAATAGCTCATCTCCACTGTAATGAAGAAACATGGTGTTCAAAAATGCACCTTTTCACCAGTAGATTTTTTTTCCTACACCTTAGAGCAATCTCTTATAAAGAAATATTTTCAAGCAAGCATGTGCTTCTCAGCCCAGCTGGCTTTTCAAACTGGCTCACAGCCTCCAGCTCTACAGCCCGTGTTATTTTGTATGTCTTGCTTGTAGGACACAGTTCAAAGTGAAGGGATGTTGGGACTCTAAATCATATAGATCATCTGAAATCTGTGTCTTTATTCATTTATCCCTGTTGTTGCTAGAACAGAGAAACCATTACAAGGTAGAACCATTTGCATTGATGGATTTATGAAGATTTAGCACCTATCTTAACTATTTTAAAATGTAGGTGACCCTGAAACCCACACAAGCAGAAGCTCCATCTTGTCTTCAACTCAACACGCAGATGGCTCCCCCACTTCCCTCCCAGACCAGAAAGTGACATCTCCAGCTACAACCATATCCTCCTAGATTTTACCACAGTCAAAAGTGAAAGGCCAAGAAAGTATTTGATTAATTGCTGAATAAGAAGACTTTTAAAAATGCAGGTATTTACCCATTTAGGGCAAACATTTTACCTATTGCCATGGGAACTGGTGGGCAATACTGCTTCTCTTGAACACCAGCAATGAAGAAGTCCCCTGTCCAGCTGTACCACTCTCCTAAGGACTGGGATATTAGTCTGGGTGGATCACAGGCTCCCTTTAACTCTCTGAACATCACGTCAAAGTTAATGGAGAGATTGCACTGGGAAGGTCCAGGCCTTCACATCTTAAAAGTGCTGCTGGAATTAGGTCATCCTCAGCTTTGGCTCCCATTCAGCCAGAAGTTCAAAAAGTCAATTATAAAATAAATAAAAAGAGGGAAAGTAAATGAGATGCAGAGCCCTTTAACTTGGAGGGATGAAATCACTGTCGGGAGGGTAGAGATTTGCTGTGACTTTAGGAGCAACCAGGATCCTTTCCAGCATCCTCGTGTTTGGCTAAGTGTGCTGCAGATCAAGAGGTTTTTCCCTTCCCATCATTTCCATGGAAATTAATACAGCTTTTAACTTTATGGCTGTTGCCTGCTTGTGTTATGACAGTGCTGGGGAGCTGCAGTTGTGGTAGGCACCATGGAAAGGCTGAGCAAGAGGACTGACCTTGTTCAATCAAGAGGCAACAAGTAAATAGTAGGACAATATTGGCCACATAAAAGGAGAGGTTTAAAAATAATTAGAAAATAACATTTTTAAGCTACAAAGAGGTCTTCACAAGTGTGAAAAAGAAGAGCAATTGGGGTGCACCAGGAAATTCACTATCTCTCCATCTTACCTCCAGTACTGGAAAAGGTTCAACTGAAGGGGACTGTGATAGCTCCTGGTCTTTGTTGATTCTTATTGCTGGGATGAAGAAGGAGGAGATATTGGAGGGCTGCTAAGAGAGGGGTCAGAGTCAAGAAAAGGCCTTAGGAGAACGACTTTTACAGCAGTATACCCAATGGTTTCATCGAAGCAAGGCCAGACAATTGAGTATTGCAGAAACCAAGACAATAAATGAGATCCTGGATGGGAGACGTGAATGGGGGAGTCCCTCTGTGGCTACTAGAGATGTTCTGCAAAAAGAATTGACCGTGTCCTGGATGAGAGAGCACAGAGATGACCAGGATATAATGATGCACATGTGATGGACAGGAGTGGAGGCAGTATTGGCTGTGCTAACCTTGGCATTCAATGAAGAAAGCAGCAGAGAATCATGAAAAGACAGTTGAAGACACGTTGCTTTAGCCCTGTTGGTCACTCAAGGAGACAGATCTCTGAGCCATTATTGGAGTAGAAAACAAGGTTGGGAAGTTAACAGCAGAGAGGTGCCAGTGGAACTTTTGTAGAATGGTAGAACTAAGTAGGAAAGGAGGAGGCCCCGTGTGGAAGTTTGACAAACTGAGGCTGAGCTTGTAGGATTAAGAGAAGAAGCAGGAGCAGAGAGAAACAAGAAATGGTCAGGGAATAGAAGATTTCATGATGAAGAACATCACTTTCTCTCAAATAGGTGCCAGTCTGGTCAAGGTAGAGGAGAATGGGAGCACTGGGCTTACTCCAAAATGCCTCCGGCATCTAGACAAAACAATCCTATTGAGGTCCACCAAGTACTGGGTCTGACTAATGTTTCCAAGGCAATGGGCTGCTCTGGCTGCCCAGACAAAGGTAGACCACCCAACAAGGGTCATGTCTGCTGCACTTTAGTTATTGTTCCTCAAAGTCTCCCATGGGAAACATGAATCTCCATGTGAGTCCACTGACATCAGTGGAGTTACGCATCGGGCTGAACCAAGCTCCAACATCTCTGTGACTTCCCAGAAGCCTCAGCTTAAAGCTGCTGCAATGAAAGGGGTGAATCAGGCCTTCTCCCATTGACGTCAGTGAAGTTACACCCAGGGTAAAATTAGCCCCAGGACACTTGTTCTGACACTTTCACAATAGCACATTTTGGGGTTTTGGCTTTGTTTTGCCTTCTTTTTTTTTTNTTTTTTTTTTTTTTTCCCTTTATTTTACTGATTCTCCACTAAACCGACTTCTACAGTGTGGAAGAGGGAGGGAGATGTCCCTGACTGCTTCATGTGAGGGGATCACAAGGCAAGAATCAACACAACCTTGCTGACAAACAGATCACACTTTGGAGATCCAAGCCTGAGCGTTACCTTATGTTTTAGCAGCCTGATTGGCTCCCACGCCTGGGACTGTCTGAATTTCCCACCAGCTCTTTCTCCACATATTTTAGGTGTTGAATTAATTGTGAGCTCAAAGGAGCAACGTTTCCAGCCTCTTGATGAAGAACGTGTCGAACAATTGAGAGCAAAAAAAAGCTGCCAAGCTTTCCAAAGGTCCTTCACCTGCCTCTGAAACGTGGGTGAGCAGCTCGGTCCCGCGGGGTTGTTTGAGGTTATTTGATAGGAAATCAAAGTCAGGACCCTTATGTGTGTGTATATAGAGGCCCATAAATCCATGTGCTGTTGGCTCCCACCCGTGTGTTTGTAAACACTGGAGAAAGAGCCCCAAATCTGTGTCCAACACGGAGCGGTTCGAGAACATACTGTAATTCTGTAATGCGAAACAGAGCGGCTCGCGAGCCCCGCAGATCTGGAGAGAGTTCCTGACACGATCCTTTTACGTATTCTGTGTTAATCACTTCCATCTCAGGAACACACGCAAACAATACCCCATTAGACATTCCCTCTGGCACTCGGACAGCAGCTCGAGCTGCTGCATCCACCAGAGCGGCGGCCGGAGCAGCCGCAGTGAAGACGGGAGCCCAGCGGTGGAGGCTGCAAATGGGAAGAGACCAAAAGGCACTAGAGCTGCAACAAGCTCCCAGTTTGGGTTCCTAAGCTTTGTTGGTTCTCCAGCTGAGCGAATCTACAGCTGGTCGCCCAAGAGGGCTTGTGGATCATAGAATCATAGAATGGTTGAGTTGGAAGGGACTTCAAAGACCATCTAGTCCAACCCCCCTACAAGAAGCAGGGACATCTCTAACTAGGTCAGGTTGCTCAGAGCCCCATCATTGCCATGATCCCAGAGATCCTAAAGCTCTTCTGCATGGGGGTAGGAAGGAAAACTCCTCGACATCACTGTGCCTTGAGCAGGTGTCTCCTTGGGTAGCACAGAAAGGAAAGGGCTTGGGATAAATTGGTTCCCCTGACCCTTCTCCTTGCCTGTTTGCAGAGTGGTACCAAGTGCACACGAAGATTTAACTCTTTAAATAAGCCCTGAGACCTCCTGGATAATATTTTCCCAGTGGAAAGAAAAAAGGTGGACTACCCAAGAGCAAGGATGTTCACATCACATTATTATTTCATTAATAAAATATCCTGCTTCATGGTGAAGAAAAAACAGAAAGGAGAAGAGCTCTTCAAACCGTAGTGGTTACACAAGATTTTGGAAGGATCTGAACCCTCAGATACTATGTTCTCTTTCTACAGCAGGTTTTTTCATTACTAAAATGAAAATTTCAGGGGTTTACATCACGCAGCCCTTTGGTCCCAGTAAATCAAGACATATTTGCACTGGTGCCACTGAGAAGCAGAGCCCGGGTTGGGACATTTCTGCTCAGGATGTACTTTTAAAGCCATTAAAAAGCTTGAAGACTCTGAATAGTAGTGCTGAAATGGAATTCACTCCAACATTCACCAGCCTAAATGTCTTCGCTGAAATCATGCTGCTTCCCTATTGTTATTTAACAATAAATCCTGTCCCGGGGGAAATGGGTATAAATATGAATTTAAGAGTTCCCAGATACAAAGAATCTCCTTTTTTTTTACCCTCCTGGGAGATAAATAGATTAGAAATCTTCCTACAAATATGTGCTTTTCTCAACGTTTTTCCCCAAAATGCTTCTGTATGAGAGAAAAAGCATCTGGACACTGCCAGAATGCAGAATAATGAAGAAAAAAAATTAATAAATAAAGATAATTCCTTTATTCCAGTGCTGAGGGGTTAAACACCTCTACGTGCATGTGCCTTTGATGCTCTGGAGCTCAGCTGAGTTGTTTAGTGCTAGAGCTGACTGGGAAGGGTAACGTGGGTTATTGCAATTATTGCACTAACTGCTATTTCTCTCAATTTTCTGGAGCCCAAGAGGCATTTTGGGAGCTGATGTCAGGGCTCCCACTGGCTCCTTTGTCTGGGCATGCACTGTGCAGAGACTTTAATTTGGAAGCTTCAATTTATGGCTGATGGAAGGGAATTGCTGCACCTCCAAACCTGGATCCCTCATCCTTAAAGGTCCTGTGGGTATCAAAACAGTGACAACCTGTGCTCTGCAGGTCATGGGGAGCAATGGACCAGAGCAGGAGCTTGAGGGACAACCCATAACTTCTGATTTAAGTCCCGTCACAACCAGGAAGGCTCCTTGGTCCCCACTGAGTGCAGAGGGGTACATGGAGAGCAGTCTCCTGTGGTTCAACAGGTTTGGGAGAGTAGCTTCCCAGCCCTCTACTGAGCATGTATCAGGCAGATCTTATGATCTAGACCATTTGTAGTTGTGAGTAGAACAGAACAGAACAGAATAGAATAGGATAGGATAGAATAGAATAGAATAGAACAGAACAGGGTAGAACAGAATAGAATAGAAAAGAAAAGAAAAGAAAAGAAAAGAAAAGAAAAGAAAAGAAAAGAAAAGAAAAGAAAAGAAAAGAAAAGAAAAGAAAAAAGGAGAAATAGAAATAGAATAGAATTAGGAGTTGCTCAGGTATATGTGATATCCACAGCCACATACCTATAGAAATATTGCAGACAATGTAGTAAACCCACCAAATATAACAGAGCACAGCACTTATCTCCTTACTTTTTTTTCTTACAACTTCTAAATGTCTTCTCAAACAAACCCTAAAGGGGATTTATCCAGAGTGGAGCAGGTCGGTAAATAGAAAGACACACAAGGTGCAAGGTGTGTGGTGTGATGGGTGCTGAGCACATCCAGAACATCCAACCCCCTCCTCTGCTGGCAGAAAGACTCCAAGCACTTCCCACGAAGGCTGAGCACAGTCCCTGGGAGGAACTTGGTAATGCCCCAAGCACTCGGGGAAATGTTGAAAGTAATCCAGCTAAAGCTCCACCTGGAATGTGGTGGGTGGGAAATTTAAGAGCTCGGTGCCTGGCATGCCAGAAAAGCAGAGGTGAGATAGCTGCAATTAAGGGTCTTGTAAAATCTGGTGCTGTGCTTTGCTGTTTCAGGGGAAAACACACATTTTTTTTCATCACTTCATATCTACGTGGTTATCCATCCCAAGTTTTAATCAATCCTCTGCTGTAATAACCTAATTTCTACCCTGCACAATATCCACAGTGGCTCATTTGTCCTGACTCCTTCTTCCTCTATCAATATTTCCTTCACTCTAATTTTGCCCTGAGTTGTTTTCATCAATGAGTTGAACTTTGGGGGGAGAACAACTCAGCTTCTGGGGTTTTTTTCAAGGTGCTGGAGATACCAGTGGAGAGCTACCCATCTTTGTGATCAGTGAAACACTCACCCTACTCCCCTCCCTTACCCATAAAAAGCCAGAAATACCACTTAAACCACCATTGTTCCCTCTAATTTCATTTCATCCCACAGCTCAACAGCTCCAGCTATTTACAACAATCCCCTGTGAAGTTATCATGGATATTGATGAATTTTTCACGGAGCGAGCTCACCCCCAAGTTCAGCATCTTCTCCTTGGAGCTGGGGCGTAGATAGGACATGTTTATTTAATATGCTGGAAGCTCAAATGTTTAGCTTGTGGTTCCAACAACTGAACAATCTGTGCTGTGCTTGAGGGTTATGTTTTCATCTGCAGAAGGAGAACAGGTCTGCAATGGAAGGTGCAAACGTGTTGGTCAACAAGCTGGAGCTCCCACCACCGCCTCTCCCCTCCCGTAACTCAATGTTTAAGAGGGCAGGAATTAATATAAGCAGCCTGCTGATGTCCCTTTGACAGAAGATGTGGGAAATGGAGCTTACCTTGGATTTATGACCTGGGAAGGCTGTTCCTCACCCTGATTAATGGTGAGCCACGGAGCAGAGCCGAGGCCATGAGCAAACCCCCGCGCTACACGGCGGGTGTCAGGGGAGTGAGAACAGTGGGAGGGCAAAGAAAGGTCTCCTGACACTCTGTTAACTAATTTTCATCTGCCAAGTGAAAACGTGCCCTGGAATTCCACAAAACTCTATTGAGCCACGCCGAGCATCTCCAAAAAGAGCTTTGTGAGATGCTGGAAGAGGAGGAGAAATACACACAGGTATAAAAGCCATAACTTAGACAACTTCAGGGGGATATCCACCAATACATCTACTGCCAGCTGGGGACTGAGATGAATATCCAGGAGGCTGATGAACAGCCCTGTGCTTCTGCTTGAAGAGAAGTGCAATAACAGCCCTTGCCTGGCCTTTTTCTCCACGGATTTCCAGGATTTTTACCCTGGGACATTCCCACATGGCAGATCTCCTTCCAGCCTTAGCCTCATGCTGGGAAACCTCTAGTGGAATCCCAGATATATGATTTTTTCAAGCTGCTCTCTCTATATTTTTGGCATACTGATTTCTAGTGATGTCAGAGGAAGAAGGTAAATCCTCAATTATTGTTTTTTCTTCCTCAATTATTTTTTTTTCTTCCCATTCTGCATGATGGGGCAATGAGCTGACCCAAGACACAACAGAGCTTGGGATGAAGCTGCCAAAACCAGCCCTTTAAGTGCAGCCATTCATAACTTAAGGCCCAGGTAGGGTAGCCCATAGGTGTGTTAAATCCACTGTGATTGCAGAGGACAAAGCTTCAAGCTGCAAAAAGCTCCACCAAAGGCTTTGTGCACAAAGGAATATGATATTTCATCTCAAGGGACCTTTTTAGGAGAGGACTTTGTGCTTTTATGTGTATGAGCAACCTCCAATGCCACAGGGCTCTTGCCCTTTAAGAGCTCAAATTCAATATTCAATATTATGGCAATACAAGACCAATGTTATCTCACCCCATGGCTTGATCCTACAGATGAGTAGCAGGGGGAAGATCTTCCTCCATCTTCTGCCTCTTCATGCATTCCACCAGCCCATGCTTGTTCATTTGGACACTGGACAAAAGGAAGGGGGATTTCACCCCAAATGACCCTTCAGAACACTCTCTGGTTGTACAATAAACCCCACCACTGCCAGGCAGCATTATGATCAAATATCTGCAGGGAAAACAACCAGGAATTAACCTGCTGCAGCACACACAGGTTCCTTTCATGGAGAAAATGGGGGGGGAAAAGGAGAAAGAGAGAAAAAAAGAAAAATTAAGAAGAATACTGGGTCTCCCCACATAGGGCACAATCTAGTACTGTAGCCGTGGAGACCCAGAGGACACGTTGTCCCACATAAGGGCTGCCAGCATCCTGACAGAGTTAGGAAGTCCTCTCTTGCAGTTGCCCTGTAGACATGAAATTACACAAAGAAAGACTTCATTGGGATCCTGAGCTAAATATAGTGGAGTGGGGAGAGTGGAACATTCAACCTTCCCTCTTGGCAAGCAGCAGGGCTTTGCAACCTTTAGGGTATTGTTTTAGCTAAGCTGGAATTCTGCACGGCTGGAATTCTGACAGCTCAGCACCTACCAGGGGAAAAGAATGACGAAAATAAACCCCTTTACCTGAGAAAACCCTGGGAAACACAACGTGCCCTCATGGCAAAGTTCTTGCCTGGACAAAACTGCTGCTGTGGCTGGGAATGAAGGGCTGGAAAATTGTTGGTGTCAATGAGAGTTTTGTATGAGGAAAGATCAGGAGGTCAAAGCCAAATAGATTGTTTGCAGCTCCAAAAGTTTGTGGATAAGGTAGAAAAAAACCAGCACTGAGTCTGTAACAAGCCTTTCTGAAGAGTGAAGGTCCACCAGCATCTTCATCCCTGGCATGAGAGCCATGTCCTGCTGCTCCCATCACTGGTCCCTCAGCACAGGGGTGGGAATTACCTCCATATATCCTTTAAATACAACCCCAACAACTTCAGGAGAGCTGCAAAAATACAGAGAGATGAGGAGCAGAATCTCTCTTGCAAAATGATGTGGACACTCCAATATTCCTGAGGGAGGTAAGACCACCGGGGTACAAGCTGGCAACACTTGAGGGCCTAGGTCCTGCTTTGCCTTCATGGGAGAGCCCTTGACATCAGATGAGACACAATTGGATGAGAAGACACCTACTCAGCAGGAATTGGAGCACCAAGCACCCAGCTCTGCAATCCAGCCCTGAGAATATTTTTGGGGTGCCAGAAACAGGAGCCAGATCCTGGTCCTGGTTTTCATCACTGCTCAGGTGCTTTATTCAAAATTCTGGTGGTGTCAGACGTAGACCAGTCCCTGGAGCAGAGGCAGACCTGGGTCTACCCAGTTCATCTGCTGTGAATGGTCAGAATCAAGCTTAGTGTGCTAAGAATCCTCAGAATACAGTAAAATTCTTCTATTTCAAGAAAAGAAAAATTCTGCTGTTCTCTAGGACATGTAGGTACCATTTAAAGGGAAGGGAAGGGAAGGGAAGGGAAGGGAAGGGAAGGGAAGGGAAGAAAGCCAAAGGCATGAGGATGTTCATTTCAACCACATAAGCTCCCAACAACTCCCATGGTATTAGAAGTTAGAGGAACATAGAGACTTTTATGAACCCAGCCTTTGGACTAGTCCTTCTGTTTGTCCTGGATCCCTAATAACATCAACAGCTCCTAAAAAAGGGTCAGAAATCCCACACTCATCTGTCATCCCAACAGCATCCATTAAAGCAAATAAAACACTCCTGAATCCAGCTCATGATGCTGTGAGAGGGGGGCAGGAAACCCCAAGGACCAAAAAAAAGACACATTAAGAGATGGACTTAAGGGAAAACATCCAACCTGAAAATGATCCCTCCAATTTCCCCACAGCTACCTCAGTGAGGGTGAGGCCTCTGATGGAAATATCTCCTCTGTGGGAAGGATGAATGATGTAAAACCTTCTCAGGGACACCCCCACCTTGCCTGCTGTACATCTTGCCTGTCATGGAAAAACCTGAAATAGCTTTTTGAAGACATCTCCCATTAAAAGCACAGCCTCCAACAGCTGGTCAGGGGGTGGGGGAATGACCACGCAGGGAGTTCCCAACCCAGTGGGAATATCCACAGACAGGAGAGGAAAATGTGGGCTAGGAAAAAATGTGGGGACCCCGGGAGAGTGTTGGTGAAGGGTCAATTAAATAAGCCAGGTGGAATCAAGGCAGATCAATTTGTTTGGGGTCAAAAAATTTATAATGGCTCAAAACTAGAGGTGGGGAGATTCAGATGAGATGTTAGGAAGAAGTTCTTCTCCAGGAGGGTGGGGAGACACTGGCCCAGGTTGCCCAGAGAGGTGCTGGAAGCCCCATCCCTGGACATTTTGAAGGCCAGGCTGGATGGGGCTGTGAGTAACTGATGTAGTGGGCGGTGTCCCTGCCCATGGCAGGGGGGTTGGAACTGGATGATCTTTAAGGTGCCTTCCAACCCTGATGATTCTATGATTCTATTTTGATTTATCTGTAGCCTCAGGCAGGTCTCTGCACCCAACCCAGAGCACAACCATGGCATGGAGCTGTTCTTCTCCTCTCCCACTTTGGGCTGTGCCACTGGATTGGAGGTTCCCAGGGGCAGCCAAGACTGGCAAGAGCTGGAGCTTTCAAGAGACACTCTGCAAACATCACTGTTTTAGGAAAAACCTCAGCAAAGAGCCATCACTTGGTTCACTCCAGGAGCTGAAGGCGTGAGAAGGGCTTTAAAAAAAAATTTTAAAAATCTATTCATTGAAGACAAGCAATCCAGAAAAGAAACCAAAAAAGGAAGCAGCCTCAATGCAGACCCCCCCAGAGAGCTGTGGGACATCTTGAATAGAAGACTGGTTATGGACAACAGCATCAGTCTGGGCCAAGCTGCTCTGGTCCATGCCCACACCAGCACTGGGTGGGTTCCTTGAGACCAGGGGACTTTGCTCCATCTATTCTTGGCCCTGTGCTGGAGCTGTGACCTATGCTGCAAGCTGAGGTAGACCCTCTGAAGAACCTCCACCTTCAGCCATTATTTCCTAAGGTGTCACTGCTTGTCCTGCTGCTGGAATGGAGTGTACCTGTAGCACATCTGATCACCATAATGCTGCCTAAGGTGTTCCCTGGTGTCTCACCTCCTGTAAGTTTATTTTTCTGCCTTAAAACCCACCCTTTCCCCAGCTCTGCAAAAGGCACCTCCCCAGCAGGGCAGGAACATGTGGATCTGCATTTCACAGCATGGGTTCATGCTCAGACCAAACCCAGGGACATGGAAACATGGGTGTTTGGGACCAGGGATGCCCAGCCCTAGAGTGGAGGAAACATCAGGCACCTACATCCCCATCTAGCCATGGTATTTACCTCTCTGGTATCTGCTGGGCTAGAGCAGAGCTTCTTGGTCACCTCCATTCCTACCTTTTGCTTCTCTGTGGTTTCCATCAGAGAAGGATGGGTGGCAGCAGGACCCTCTGCTTCAAACACGGTACCAGAACTTCTACATCTTCTATCTGTGCCAACTATCCAGGCATTTGGGGGTCAATCTCTTTTCCCAAGACAAGACAAGAGGAAATGACCTCAAGTTACACCAGGAGAGGTTTAAATTGGACATGAGGAACAAATTCTTCACTAAAAGGGCTGTGAAGGGCTGTGCCAGGCTGGGCAGGGCAGTGGTGGAGTCCCCATCCCTGGAGGGGTTTCCAAGGTGTGGAGATGTGGTGCTGAGGGCCAGGGGTTAGTGGTGGGTTAACGGTTGGACTTGAGCTTAAAGGTCTTCCAACCAAAACAATCCTATGATTCTATGACCCCATGATTGAACTCAATGATCTTAAAGGTCTCTTCCAACCAAAATGATTCTATGGTTGTATTTATCACCCCCTTTAAACGCCCACCATGCCTCCCCCTGACCTCAGACCAACTTTGCACCAGCCCAGACCAAGGTCTCTACCAACAAAGTCCTCTGGAACTGAGAAATAAGGTGGAAGGGCCCAAAAGAAACACCAGGGGTAGTGAGCAGTGAAAATTAACGAAGGCAGAGGCGTGTATAATATAATATATACTGTACCTACTGAGAGCAAGAATATATTTGTCACTGTAAAGTGTTTTATATGCTAACCATCAGGCATACACTGAGTCAATGGGTGCTGGCACTTTACATAAATATATGATGATGCAGTGCTAGATGTAATAAAAATCTGGAGTGCAAAATATGGAAGCAATTCAAGAAAACAGATCTCACATTTTTGCCTTTGTTACAGCGAGATTCTGACATGCTCTGATTAAAATTCAACATCTGCATGCATTTAAAATTAAAATATATAGGTATTCATGTTCTCCTCCCTCCACCGTGTTTTACTGCTGCCTTTTTCTTCGGAAATATTAAAAACATTACATTATTTTATTTCAGATGTCTCAATATATTACACATCACCCTTTCACCTCGGAGCTTTGGTTCGGGTCCAGCTCTTTGCTGAGGAAATAGAAAACAGCTGAAAATATTTAGTAGTCTCATCTCAGTGTCTAATCACAGCCTGCTCTGACATGACAAAACACAACAAACAAACTGCCTTGCCACAGATGAAAAATGTTTACACAGAAATACTCAGGAGTGCACGAATGAACAAAAGCATCTCCAACTGCATTACAACCCGTGTTGTGAAGTAATAAGAGTTTGCTGCACCTGCCCCTCCAGGAAAAAAAAGCATAAAGCAGGTGATTTAGAGCCCTCGCAGCCCAGCAGGTCCAGGCTTCATGTTTTTCTGTTATTCTAAAGCAGAAAGATGTGTCAGGCTACAGTGCAAATGTTGGCCATGGGCAGCATGGTCTGGAGAACCTGAGTGCCTCATGATTTAGGGACCTCAGAAGAAAACTTGGGAAATCCTCCAGGGCTAAAATATATGTAGTTTAAGAGGGACGAGCATAAATAAGTGTTTGTCTTTGCTGGGGGGTTCAGCTGTTGGGTGGGTGGCTGGGAGAGCAGCTGTCTCAATAGGGTTTGTGTTGGGTGCTGGTGTGGTGCACAGAACGGTTCCTTCTCCAAAGCTGGGAGGGTTTTAACAGCCAAGAGAGGGAATTAGCCCCAGGGAGGTGCAGGATCTTCCCTAAAACCAGTAGCAAAATCAGCTGTAATCATCCTAGGCTTGCACCCCATTCATTCCACTACATGTCTCCAGTTTTCCCAGCTCACAAGCATCAAGAATGAGGTGGAAATGGGTGTGGGCAGCACTATCCTTTGGTCTCAGCTTGACTTCCCACCTCCATTTCAGCAGGAGCAAGACTGGAGAGAATTGCAATGGGTGCAGTGCTGAGGTCTGTGGATTGTGTTGGGGTCAAATGGATTGAGTTGGGGTCATCATGGACTTGCCACCCCCTTGGGTTCAACTCACTGCCTATTGAAGTTGATGGAAGAGCCCATATTTAAGCAAGACGTGTTCTCCTTGACTCTGGACATCTGCCATTAGGGCCATGTCCCTCCCTCTGGGGTTTAAGCAACCCCCCATCAGCTTGGCTGACACATGACCAAGGAGTTCCCATGTGGCTCATTCATCCCCAGGCTGGGCAGCAGGATCAGGCAAATTATACTTTACATGAAGGGTTAGAAGGAAGAGTGATCATAAAGATGGAGTGATGCTTCCTCTGTGATTCTGCCCTGCATCTACACAGTTCCCACCTAACCCACCTGCACTATTTACCTCCTTCCTAGACCTGACCATACATTGGCTCTTATCAAGTTCTGCTTCTCAGATCTTTGATGGAAGTGGCTCCATAAACTATTTCTAAGCCAAAGTTTTCCAACCTTCAGAAGCTGACAGGGCCCTACATGGAAAAAAAAAAGATGAAAATCCCTTGCCCTGTCCATAAGTGTCTTAAAATACCTTTTTTTTTCCAGGAAGATATTGTAGTTCTTCCTGCAACAACAGCCAAATGAAATAGGAATAAATTAACATACATTTCACCATCTCCCCTCTAACACAAAATAATACGTATCCCTTAATTCAATACATTAGAAAGTATATTTTTTTAAGGGGGAAAAAAAATAAAATACCAGCATAGCTAAATCTTTGCAGATCTTGGCATGTCTACAATGCACAGAGAGACATCCAGATGATGACCAGGGCTCAGCTAAGAAACCTGGCTGGGGGGAGGGTCCTGGCCACCATGGCTCTGCACTGTTACTGGTGCACAGAACTGGTTCCCATTGCCCACACCAGCACTGGGTTTCTTGCCTGGGTAGTAATTTCCTTTGCAGATGACTTAGACAATATCCAGAGCATTTTCCTTTATGGCTTTCTCCACGTTACCCCTTGGGCTGGGTTTACATCTTAGTGTCTGTGCTTCATTTTCATGCATTTTCATTTTCATGCATTTTTCCTCCTGCTGGAGTGTTTTCCTTGAGCCCTTTGATGAAATATGTCTCTTTTCTAACCATATTCAAATTCAGCTTGGCCACACAGCCTCTACATCTTCACACTCCTTTGCCCTCATTACGAACCCACCCTAAATTCATCCCCATTTCCAGTTATCAACATCATCCTGATCAGCCACGTTGGCCTGCGAGCCAGATAATAGTAAATTATTCCTCCAGCCCCTTGATTGGCATTGTTGAAAAGAGATTTTTCATGCATGTCAGTCTTTGTGGGGTGAAAATGCCTTTAACATGCTCCTAGGATTTACATGGGCTTCCCTGGGTGGCTGCTGCCAAGTTCAGATGCAGTTGGAGCATGTGGCATTCTCCATCCTACTCTTATTACACTTCCCTTTCTATCCAGCCCTGCTACACATTTCATATTTTTCATATTTCTGCCCTGGGATGTAAAGAGCAGCCAGTTAAATGTGTCCTTCTCATGCCTGTCCACTCCAGCAAGAACCTCTCAGATCCTGCTGCCATCTCTGTGCTTTCTTCTTCCCTTCTTTTTGGTTTTCTTCTAATTATTTACCTCCTTCTCTAATATTTTAGGACCTTCAAACAGCTGAGGAAGATGCCACGTGTTTGCTGAGCCATGGCAAGAGACCACATGTGAGCTCATCAACAGGGACAATCCCAAAGCACCATATGTCTAGGGGTCAAGGAGATGTTGGACAAAGGTTGGACTTGATGATCCTAGAGGTCTTTTCCAACCTAAATGATTCTATGTTTGCTTCCACCATGGTGAGCAGAGATCAGGTCTCATTTCTGCTGTTTCCAGGCTGGTTTCCCTCCTCTGCAGGCACAGCCCTTGCTGCTCAAGCTCTTTCCTTGCTCCACACCACCCATCCATGGCTATACCAGTGGTGACATCTTTGCAACCTCATTAAAGAAGCCTATAGAAGGGTGGTTGAGGGCTGGGACCCTCAGACCCAAGCATGGGTGGGGGGAGCAGGGAAGGAAAATGTCACTTCACTTATAAAACGAGTGCATTTAGAGCAGAAAATACGGGGAAAAAAAATATCTTGTTTCTCAGAAAAGCTGTTGCATGCCCAGATGTTGGTTTTACAAGCCCAAACCCCATTTGGAATGGGCAAATAGAGGACAGGCTCCCTAAGAGCCATGCCCAGGAATGGTGTTTTATGGGTTAAATGTATCATCCAGCATCATCTGTTTCACTTGAAAACTTTCTTCTTAAACGAACCCTGGATGAACCATCTGCCTTTAAACCACAGCACTATTACTTCATTCCTAAGAAAGGGTTGATCAACTGTGCAACACCTCAATGTCCACGCTCAACACTTTCCCCATGACTGGTCTGCCACGATCTCACCCATCTTCCTGGAGCACACCATGAAGCTAAAACTATTGGTACAGACAGAGACCATGGGGTGAGCCCCAGAGCACTTCAAAACAACCAACAAATCACAGACCAGGAAGAAAAATCCTATTAACAGCAGTATTAAGACATCAGTATTCGAGCTGCTGTTGATTATCATCATCACTTGCCAATACCCAAGAAAACCCCCCAAATCACCTGTTTCTTTGGCAGGCAGTGAATGAAGAGCTTTCTGAAATGTGCAGCAGTAGAGTCCACACTCAAATTGTTCTGCTGATGGAAACCCAGCAATCTTCTCCATCACTCTTGTGGGTAGAGGACGGGCCACTGATGGGACTCGTTTCACAATTCTTTTATTGGAAGCATCTGTAGAAACCATAAAACAACAGCTACAACAACAGCAACACAAAGCCATGTTTTCTCACTTCTTTTTTTTCTTGAGCAAGGAGGGTGCCAGAGCAATTCCCTGCCCTACCCACCACGTGGTGGTTTCCTTTGTTCACATTTCACTGCCTGCATCCAGCAGAGAGATTTATGGGCTGGTGCTGAGCTCAGGATGAGCAAAGTCCTGGTCTCCTGGGGCTTGGGCTTGACCAGGCAGAATGGGGGTGCAGAAAGGCTCCTGCAGCTCCTGGGAGGAAGAAGTTGGAGGGAGGAAGGTTAGTCAGGGCCAGATTCCAATGCCTTCCACTGAGCAGCAGCTCACTGAGAATGGAGCTCTGGTAGCTGATGAGACTCTTCATGTTGTCACTCCATGTCTGCAGGGTATCGAGCCCAAGGACACAATGCCTGGATCTGACCCAATGTCCCCTACACTCACTTCCGAGCTTGGTCACCATCCCAGCAATGAGGAGCCCATTTATTTCGACGTCAGATGATTTCCCTCCAAGAGCACTTGTCAGTCTGGCCAAGAGCTGTGCTGGGACCCGAATAGGACTGGGCAGAGCAGATCCTAGTGGAGAGAGGGCTCAGCATGTTGGAGGGATGGTTGTGCAAGAGGAGAGTGTGAGGTACTAGGTGCACATCTTGGCTTAGACACCATTCCCAGTGTGGTTTTGGGTGAGTTGCTCCATCAGTCCTGAGTCACCCTACAAAGGTGGGACACCAGCAAAGGGGGAACATCGTGTTTCCAGGCTCTCCTGAGGAATTCTCCTGATTTGTGAAAGATGAGAGGAGGAGACCAGGAAGACAAAGCAGAGAAGAAGACAACAAGCCAGCAGTAGAGCTGTTTATGTCGGAAAAAACATCAATATTGTGAGCACACAAAGTTGTGCACACAAATACCCAGTGTCTGCCCAACACTCACCTCTCCTTGATGCCCAAAACCAGACAGCAGCAGAGCTCCAGCACTTCAGGCCACTTCTAAAACTGGCTCCTGTGTGTGCAAAACAACACTTTATTTTTTTTTTTTTTTACAGCCCTGTACACGTGTGTGTTTTTGTGGTGCACGTGATAAGCCAATAAAACAAACCCAAGTGAAATACAGACTGGGAAAAATGTAACCTATTAAAGCCACACAGAAACTCTATTTTTTTTTTCCCTTTTCCCCCCTATTCTTGCTCTTTTTCAGTTTGTCTAAATATACCTCCAGGCTTTTTTCTCTTGCTTTAAGTGAGCTCTTTCATGGATGGTTTTCAATGTATGTTAAAGTCCCTGGCTGCTGGGATTTTTGCCCCGTGCTTCTCAGCTTTCTCTTCTCTTAAGACAAAGTCCTGGCACCGCTCTTTGACCAAGACCATTGTTCATGGGACTGAGCAGCAATTTTTCCATATCTGCCCCTCTTTGGGTTCACCCCAGGAGGAAGGAAGGGTGAGCCTGGTTTATGAAGCCCTCATTTCTCAGAGAGCAGGAACATCTGGAGCTGGGGGTGGGCTGCTGGCACGCCTCAGCAGAAAGGAATTCGGCACGGGGTGAGGTCTGCCCAGCTCCCGAGGTGTCACCACCATTGGTTCTGGTGATGGAGAAATAATGAAGCCCTACATGGAACAGCATGAGGAGCACATTTCCAGCCATGCTGGGCTGCTCGGGGGTTTTGTTTCTTCTGACAAAGAGGCAGGAGGCCCAGGAGCTATGGTGGGGTTTGTTTTCATCATCCGAAGCTACATTTTGCTCTCCTGCTACACAAGATTTTTTCCACCTGGGGAAAATTTGGGTTTCCCTTGGTGCCTAAGTCAGAAATCAAGGCAGGTGCAGAGGACTGGAGCACCTCTCCTATGAGGACAGACTGAGAGAGTTGGGGTTGTCCAGTCTGGAGAAGAGAAGGCTCCCAGGGGACCTTATTGTGGCCTTCCAGGATCTGAAGGGGGCTACAAGAAAGCTGGGGAGGGACTTTTTAGGCTGTCAGGTAGTGGTAGGACTGGGGGGAATGGGTCAAAACTAGAGGGGGGGAGATTCAGATGAGACGTTAGGAAGAAGTTCTTCTCCAGGAGGGTGGGGAGAGACTGGCACAGGTTGCCCAGGGAGGTGCTGGAAGCCCCATCCCTGGACATTTTGAAGGCCAGGCTGGCTGGGGCTCTGAGCAACTGATGTAGTGGGAGGTGTCCCTGCCCATGGCAGGAGGGGTGGAGCTAGATGATCTTTAAGGTCCCTTCCAACCCTGATAGTTCCATGATTCTATGAACTCTGGTACTTGATTCAGCACCACCTTTACAGCTCCTTCTGAGGCACTCCTGAAAACACATTCCAAATGTAACTGTCCCCTCCAAGTCATGGTAAAGAAACTACCTTTGAGCACCATGGCCAGCAACGTGGGCATCCTCCATGCCTCTGGTGGGTGTCATTTTGGTCAAGCTGAGATGAGATGTCCTGAAACAAGGTGGTCTACTGGTTTGGAACACAGAGTCCCAAGATGAGATATTCCAAACAAGGTGGTCTAATGGTTTGGAACACAGGTCCTCAAGATGAGATGTTCCAAACAAGGTGGTCTATTGGTTTGGGACACAGATCCCCAAGATGAGATATTCCAAAACAAGGTGGTCTAATGGTTTGGAACACAGGTCCTCAAGATGAGATATTCCAAACAAGGTGGTCTATTGGTTTGGGACACAGGTCCTCAAGATGAGATGTTTCAAAACAAGGTGGTCTATTGGTTTGGGACATAGGCCCCCAAGATCTCTATGTAAGACTGCTATGTGTCACTCCTCCACAGTTTCTCCACAAATATCCTCATGCTCTTACACACCCAAGCTCTCAACCTTTCCTTGAGCTGAATTTTTTTCCCCTCTCAACATTACTGGAGAGCCATGTCTAAAAGAAACCTCATTGGATGGGCCCTTCCAACGCAACGCTGGGAGACGGTAACTGAACACCACCCCACTGAAATGTTTATGCCTTTGTAATTATCCTTGCTGGAAACCCAGCCCACCACCACCATGGAGATAAAAGCCTTCCAGCACGCAGCTCCTCGAAGTTTATTTTGGCTGCCAAGCCCAATGTGGAGATAGTCTTTAATTAGAAGTGTTGCCTCCACAGCCGGTGACGACGCCGGAGGAATTTGTCTGGAGCGTGCTATGGCCATGGTGAATTAAGCAAAAACGTCAAGCTCAGCCTGCAACCAGCAGACTTATTGCATCATGTTGGGTGTTTACACCACGCAGTAGCCCAACTAGGGGAGCGTTGGTGGGAACACGCTTCTTGACAAGCCCTGTGATGTCTACCCCAATTAGGTGTTGCCCCAGAAGAGCCTGAGATGTTCCCCTCTCCACCTTTTCAGATTGAGAAGATGATGGAGGAAAGAGAGGTTGTAGTTCACGCCTGTCACAGCTTGGTTTGGGGAAGATCTATAACAGATCTCATCCAGCAAACCCCAACTGCTGGAGTACACCCAGCCAGGGTGTTCCTCGTTTGCTGCAACTTTTATTTATTGAGAGCTGACTTCTTCAGACACATTTATCCTTACAGAGACATTTGCAAACATCAGCCTGTTATCAATGTAAAGATCAATGCAAACATCAATGCAAACATCAGCATATCAATGTAAAAACTTTCTGCTAAAGCAACACCTCTGCCTGACTCTATTTTAAAAGCTTCAGATCTTTCTGTAATGTATACAGAATATATATTATATAAATATAATTATATTTATCTCATATATTCTATACATATGTATTTATAATATACATTATATACATACATATAAATATAATTATATTTATCTCATATATTCTATACATATGTATTTATAATATACATTATATACATACATATAAATATAATTATATTTATCTCATATATTCTATACATATGTATTTATAATATACATTATATACATACATATATAAAATATATGGGTACTTACCTATGGATGTCCAGGACTTACAAAGACCATGCATTTGAATGCCCAGCAGCATGTTGCCCCATCACAAATATGCTGCATTTCTCATGGAAAGAATAATATTCTACTTATTTACTGCATTATTATTGGGCCTATTACTATACATGGATATAAACCTCAGCTGAAAAGCCTCTTTCCCACTTCTGTAGCAGAAGCCCCAACATCAAAAGAGTAAAACAAATTAAAAATTAAGGAGAATCTTCCAGCAGCTCTTTAAACAACGACTTTTTCTTATAGGGTGGCAATGGGACTTTAAGACAAAATGTTCTCCAGACCTACCAAACCTCAAAATAATTCCTCCAATGCAGGTCTCTGGTTTGAAGCCTGGAAAACTGCTCTCTGGAAGTGTAAAGCTTGTAAAACACTGTCAGCACCTGCAGCCCCTTACCAGAGCACATCTCCACACCAGGGAGAAGAGAAAACCAAGAGAGAATGGTCCAAACCCTCCAGACCCTTGGCTGGTGCTCCACGGGGTCAACAGTGGCCAAGACACAACCTTGAGACTCATTTCTCTCTGCCTCCAAGAATTAGTCTGATCATTTAAATCAACCCCAAATCTCAGTGTTCACTTATTGCAACGTGTTTATATCTTTGCTAAAAACTAGAGTGAGCCTGATGCCCTCCAGGTGACCACATCCAGTGGCGAAATGAGTTGATCTCAGCTTGGTAGCACCTATGGAGATGTTGAAGCACAGGGTCTTCTCCAGGAATTTCCCCCGTGGTGCTTTGCTCTCAGCTAACCAGAGTTAAAAGCTCCTCTGAAGCACCTGACTGTGAACAATTCTTCCCAGCAAAAAATCTTGTGCAAGCAAGAACAAACAATTTTCTTCCTAATAAAAGCAAGACCTTCGAGACCGACGGAGCCAACAAGTTAATCAAGTTTCCTACTAAACAGGAACTTGTGGGGCTGGGGCAGGAGGAGCAAATCTGTGTTTTGGCTGGAGACAGAGCAGAGAGGAATAATACCAATTAAGCACTGGGAGGGTTTTTGTGTTTATTTGGCAGGAAAGTGCCCTGCAAATGTCTCAGTTTGGGCAATACCCAGCTTGATAAGGCTGGCAATAAAAAGAAACAAGCTGTAAGAGCTTCAAAAAAGGGAAGGGTGAAGCCAACCCATGCATGGTAATTAAATCAGAGCCCCACTATTAATATTTATTATGATTGCTGCCACAATAGTTGTTATTAGCACTAATTACAACGGCAGCAACACTTGTGCTTGCAGCAGCTTTTGGCTGGTCTGCCCTGGAGCAGCAGGATCCAAATGTGGAACAAAATCAATAGCCCCAGCCCCAAAAGAAGGTTTGTAGAATAACATCTTCTTTTGCAGGAGCTCACAAAGGAGAATAAAGTCCCTGCTTGCTCCATTCTCACCCCTATAAACCAGCTTCCACTTTCAAGGACTTGCACGTTCTCCTGTCATCTGATGGGCAATTAGTCCAGGGCATCCCACAATGGTGGCAACAGACCAAATCAAGAGGGGCAAAAAAATGCAGACAGAAATGCAATCATGTCATGGCTGCAGAACATATGACCACATTTTGCTTCTGGCTACCCAGCAGCACTATGGGGTGTGTGTATTCATGTGAAAAGAAGCCCAGGCAGTCATTGAGATTTATACAAAATGGGTGATTCATGGTAATTGTTGCCCTGGAATTGCTCGACAAGGAGACAGAAGAAAGCTGTTGACTACCAGGCACCTCAAGAGAGACCACAGATACAGAGAAATTTCATATTATGGCCACTGTGGACGTGCAAATTTCCATCTGCAGGCCAACGGGCAGGCTTGTGAGAAGGAATGAAGCAAAGCACACTCACTAGAGTCAAAATAACTGGAAAAAGTTGCATATCCACCAATTCAAACAGGGTGGAAGTCCTTGAGTCACACGGGCTGAGACCATTGAATAGGTCAATCCCCAGCACTCAAAGGTCCTCATGGGCAATACACCCTTTATAGCCTTAATCCTTTGAAATAATAAAGTCTCAAAAGCAGAAGAGACCATAGGGAAAACACATAGATCATACCCTAGTTATGGTCCTTCAGTTCCTTGGGACTTATCTCTGCTCACAAAAAGGAATCTGATTGAACCCTCAGCACACTGGACGACTTGAAAGTGTAAGTATTTGTTGGAGCAAAGTATGCATGACTTCAAAAGCATAAAATGCCTCGATATTGAAGGCAATAAATCTTTCTCTGTAAAATACAGGCATATATAATTTATATGATAAGCTTAATTCTGAGATTTTCAGCTTGGCTTCCAAGAGACATGAGATGTAGGCAATTATGTTCCCTAAGAATGAGTCTGTCTGTCCCCTCTTGGTCCCAAAGAAAATAATTTTTCAGCCCCTTAGCCAATTTCAACCAATTTTGGCAGAGGGATAGAGGTCTTGAGGGTATTAAATTCCCAGATGCTCGGTGATAGTAGGTGGCCAGGTAGGAGTGGCAGACTCATTGTGTGGAAGAAATGGCATCAGTGTAGACACAACCCTTTCTTAGACCTCAGAGAGTCCACAAAGACCTCGTGAATGCCCAAATAGGTGTGCATGAAGCAACAGCATCACCCATCTCATTAGACACCAGCAAACCAAGGCACAACACTTGTTGACCCACCCATTTCTCCTCCTCTTTTGGTCCTCCAGAGCACCTCCACATCACCACCCTCCACTTACTGCTTTTTCTTCCCATTTAATGGGAGCCCCATCACATTTTTCTGCCTGCACTCCCTGCTCACAACTGTCAGGCTATCTCCTAACATATGGAAACAATCCATTTTCTTTGTCATCCTTTGGATCCGAGACCGGGGTGCTCTGAAATGTAACTACACATGAATTTCCCCCAACTAATTACATAATATTTATCCTATTTTCTTTAAAGCAATACTCACGAGCTGAGACATGAAGAACTGCATTGCTTATAATAAACTCTGCCTGCTCCACTGTAATCTAAACTGTACAGTTATATATGGGGAAGAACTAAAAGGGTTGAGTTATTCCCCTTGGCAAACATTTTTTTAAGGATTGCTTAAATAAGCAGTACAGAAACCAGATGTCATTTGGTAAGAGTATCTGAATGACCAAAAAATTTGCTGTCTGGGTATTTTTTTTTTTTTTTTTAACTTTATAAAAACATGAGAAATTCTTTGGATTTATATCATATTTAGCAGCTGCGAAACAGTGCAAACATCTGTTTGTACCTATAGGGAGCTGACCTATGGGGTCCTCATCTCTTAATCACCAAGCAACAAGCTGGTCTCACATACATAGTTTATTGTTTTCTTTTCAGCTGCCTCCTGCACTTCAAAGTTTTTATCCTCTCGTGTTCCATTATCACGGCGAGAGGGACTCTCCATTCATTATAAGCCCAGATCTCTGCAAGAACTGAGCAAAATTGCCACCAAGGACCATGGACACTGAAGTGCCCTCAAACGTGGCCATGAGCGACTTCCAACATCATAAAAAATTGTTGCTTCCCTTTCCCCCCCCCCAATATTATCAATTATTGGTTTGTTGTTGTAGGATGTTGGGTTTTTTAGAACTTAAAGGCTGGAAGAACATAAGATGGAAAGGAACAGAAGTCTCTTTATAGCCAATCCTACTGTGGGAAGAGGGGTTGACAAGGCAGCTCCATGAGGTCCCATCTACCCTGTTTTTCTAGGTTTCCACACTTGTCAATTATTATAGGGAAAAAAAATGCTATATTCTACAGCCAGCCAGCATCCCAATGGCTAGAAAAGAAGGAAAATAAGGTAATTTTAGGGGATATCCCCTTCCAAAGAGGTTCTCCTGCTCTACCCATGCACAACACGAAGCCCAGGTGAGATCTAATCCTCCATCAGGGCATGGAAAGGAAAAGAAATACACTCAAAAAGCACTTTCTGTGCTTTTTACCACATTATTCAGGCACACCCCCCGCCATCCTTTAGTGATTTAGCCAGGAGCAAAATTTTTCAGCCCCTGTGATAATCTCTCCCCCTTTTTTCCCTAATGCAATATTGACCCTGGGACCTCGATTTTTATGCAGTTGAGGGAAAGGTGCAAACAGAGTGGAAGAAAAGATTTGTGGGCCTTGGACATGAGAGAGGAATCAGCACTCCCAGATAGACTCTGGGAGCTTAAAGGAGACTCTGAACTAAGTCTGAAAACAAATGGGAAACACTGTCTGATTCCATCCCATTACAGTACAAATAAATCATTCCTGGAAATCTAAAACAAATGGCCCCAGCTCAGCTCCATGGAGGCTCCAAATGCAAAAAAGCTGCTAATTCTAAAGGGCAGATGCAAGTAACCAATTAAGCAAGAATGCAGCAAAAAAAAAAATAAATAAAAATGAGTGTAACTTGTTTAGCAGGAGGATATTAAGGCCATGGAAGTGGGTCTTCCAATCACCTTTTTTGGTATTCCTAAGCAAACATTCTTCTTTGCTTACGTTAATATGGAATGTATTATGACAACGTTCTTATGGATCTCCATGCCTTTTGTCCACCAGTCCTTGCAGATACATTCAAAACAGCTGCAAATATTTTTTAAATTATGTAAAAGTCCCCAACACTTTGAAAAAGAATATTAATATCCCTTTTAAAAACAGCCCTGCATGATATTAAATTAGGGCTAGGAATTTAGAGAACAGAAAAAATATGTTGTTAGCATTAAGGTTTGCACTGCTCTCGAGTGCAGTTGCCTTAGATAAGGCTCAGAATTATTTGGGTTTGGTTTAAAAGGGTTATGGTGTTTGCACATTTGGAGGACAAAGCAGATATCACACGGATTACATGGGGAGGTTTGTGTTCACAAAGCTCAGTTGGGTTTTCCCCAACTATTTGATAACACATTTATTTTATATGATATATCAGCTCTTCCTACAGCTCTTGCCTCTTTCCTCCCTGCAGATCATCACAGCTACGAACCCATTCCTAGTGCAGATGGAAATGTTATTTCTCCTTGTGTGGCTTCCTCGGGCTTTGGCCAGCCATAAAAATAAACAAACCCCCCAAAAAATTACCTTGGAGAGATTTTCCTGAGTGATCTGCAAGGGAAGGCATCAATTCTTGTGATGAACTTCTCAACAACCATCTTCCTGTGGTGGCCTCTTCACATCCATGATTAGAAGGTTGGTGGCAGGCAGTGAAGTTATGGAGCATGAGCAGCCCTTGGGGGAAGGAAAAAATCCTAATTAGTGCTTTTCCCTGGCTCATGGGAGCAATCCCATAGCAACAGGAGCATTGACACTACTAAGAGAACACTGCAAAAGTACCACAAGAAAATGCTGAAGATCAATG
Organism: Brachypteracias leptosomus; assembly: GCA_013401335.1. Lineage (NCBI taxonomy): Eukaryota > Metazoa > Chordata > Aves > Coraciiformes > Brachypteraciidae > Brachypteracias > Brachypteracias leptosomus. Next base: position 443,503 of record VYZX01001609.1, on the reverse strand, counting down.
GGTCTCCAAGCCCAGGCACAATTTCTTGCTGGTCCTAATCAATGAGATGTCTTCACATCCTTCCACCCAATACTGCTGGGGAACTTCTGCTCAACACTGCTGGGGAACTTCTGCTCTGCAAGGGACTCATGTCTTGACTCTAGTCCAGCAGAAAAAAGAAGAAAGAATCCAGGAGAGCTGAAACATCATGGTCAGAGATGGTCATACAAAAGTGTTGAGGCTTGGAAATGTATTTCCAGGCTTTTAGGTCAACAATTGGTTTTAATTTCAAGAGACACCCAACAGATAACTTGGATGTAGATTTGAAACTTGATGATCATAGAATTATAGAATTGTCAGGGTTGGAAGGGACCTTAAAGATACAACTGTCTTGGTGTCATCAGCCCCTCCTGATGTGGGGGTTACTTCTCTGAGAGGCCCATGGGGATACAAATCTTGGAGGTCTGAGACCACTCTCACCTTGCTGTGAGCTGCCTGGTGTCCATGCAAAGGTTGTCCATGAAAAGGTTGATGCATTTCATCACTGAGAGTCACATCTTGTTAACAACACGGGAGCTTTTCAGCTTGTCCATGTTGTGGTATCAGCCTCCAAAGTTAACCTCTGGTTCATCTGAGATCTGAAAAAATCTAAACCTGGCCCAAATTATCATTATCCAACTATCAGATGATTCTTTGGTGGTCACAGCAACCAAATGGCCACGTGCCTGTGCATGTACTCCATGAAAGGTTGCTGAGAAGGGGTTGGTGGTTGCCAAGTATCTCATCCTGAGAGCACAGAGCCTCCTGGTTATGGGTCAGGGGTCTCAGGTCTACCTGCCACCTCTGAACACCCCATGTTGGAGTGGCTCAGGGTGTCTCCATGCTCCACACACATTTTGACGTGTCTCTCCTCACCACCTTGCTCCACTCAACACCTTGCAGGAACCACTCAGGTCCCTTTCATCCCCATAAGGCCCTTTCTTGGCTCAAATCTCTCTGCTGGTTGACCCATCAGTGGATCTGCCTCATCTCTGCTGCTCGGTGATGGAAGGTTATCTGCAGAAGATGGTCTTTATGGAGCTCAGCTTTCAGTCCTCACAGTAGTACCTTCACTAATGGGTAGGGAGAATTCCATTCAGCCCTACAAAAAACCCACCAAGGAAGATTTATTCTTATCTGCAACTTTTTAACTACTCCTGCTCTGCTTGTTTGGACAGAGGCAAAGCACCATATTCAATACATTGGGGTTTTTTGGCTTTTCACCTCTCCCTTCCACCTCATGGGTGGCACTTATCAAATCTACTTTTGCACCTATACTTAATTTAAAGGTTGAAGTCCACCCATTAAACACCCCAGGGGCAGAGCAGCAATATTAACTTAGTGGTATCTGGAATTCTGCTCTAAAACTTCAATTAAAAAAAAAAACAAACCCAACCTTACAAACAGAGCAGCTCATTATATATCTCAGGACAGGGGCACCATTTTTGACACCACCACAAACTCCTGCCCTGGGTTTCCCTTGAGCCCAACTCCTTCATGTGTGGAAAACCACTCTGCAATTCAGCACTGGGATGTGTTTTGTGTGGCATTCCCAGAAACCCCAGTAGTCACCAGCCTGGTCTTCCTCATTATTTGCTCTACTCTGGGCATATATTTTAGGGTTTCTCCCCTCTCTTGTCCACACCAGCCCTTGATGCTGCAAAGACACCTTCCCACAGCAGAAGGGAAGCTCACCCTGCCCCAAGCCTTCCCTTTCAAGGCTCTTGAGGAGCAGCAGAAAGCTCTGCACAGAAGGCACCCAGCTCCTTCCAAAATTCCCCAAGGTTTTAGTAGAGGTTCTTCTGGCCCTCAGCTCGGTGCACAGCTCCTGTGCTCACCCTCAGCTGAGCTGCTCTCCCTCTCTGACCCATTGCAACCAGTCTGTGGGGACCTCAAGCCCCACAAGAAGCATCACAGAGGAGACCACCACCCGCAGCCAACACACGACCCACCAGAGCAAGGAGCAGGTCTTGTAGAATCACAGAACGTCAGGGATTGGAAGGGACCTCCAAAGATCATCTAGTCCAACCCCTCTGCTGGAGCAGGATCACCTAGATCAGGTCACACAGGAACACGTCCCGGGGGGGTTTTGAATGACTCCAGAGAAGGAGATTCCACAACCTCCCTGGGCAGCCTGTTCCAGTGTCCTGTTACCCTCACTGGGAAGTTGTTTCTTCTCATATTTAGGTGGAACCTCCTCTGTTCCAGCTTACACCCATTGCCCCTTGTCCTATCATTAGATACCACTGAAAAAAGCCTGGCTCCATCCTCCTGACACTCTCCCTTAATGTATTTATAAACATTCATGAGGTCCCCCCTCAGTCTCCTCTTCTCCAAGCTAAAGAGCCCCAGCTCCCTCAGCCTTTCCTCATAAGGGAGATGTTCCACTCCCTCCATCATCTCTGTGGCTCTGTGCTGGACTCTCTCCAGCAGTCCCGTGTCCTTCTTGACCTGAGGAGCTGAAATTTGCTGTGTCTGCACGTGGAAACCACCCCCCTATCTGTGCATGTGGTCACCTGGCCATTCCAAAGGATAATTTGGGGATTATAATCCCATTACCAGCACAACTACTGATTCTTGCAACCCACCCCTGCCAAGAAAACTCCATGAGAAATAAAATCCCCTGCAAGCCCCACTCAAAATGCTCCAGTTTAGAGCTTGGCAGCTTCCTTCCAACCTCAGGTGATTAAAGCAGTGCTAATGAGACATTCATCACTTGCACCTCTCTCCTTAAAATAAACATGCAGGGCCCTGCCTTACAGGTGCATGAAAAACTCCTTAAATATACATATTTAAAGCACAGGGGAAAAAAAACCCCAAAGGACACTCTGGCAAAAAGTTGCCTAAAATACTTGAAAAATATAACTGAATAAATAACTTTTTTTTTTGGACTGGAATCTGCAGACCTTGGCAGATGTGTCCAAGCTAAACCAAATATCCAGGGAAGCTTTCTGGTGAGGAATAATGAAGAGCATTGCACTGGCAAGGAGACAGGCTGGAGGAACCTACTGGTGTTTTCCAGCTCCAGCTTCCTTGATATCTCGGAATTATCCTCAGGCATTGGCTTGATTCATCAATGGAGTTATTTATTGCAAGCCCAGGTCCTGGGGCTGCCCATATTGAACTGGAAGCATTCAAATATTCTCTGAGTGAATAGGATTATTGGGGACTTAGCATCAAGCACGTGCCTGTGTCTCTACAGGAGTGGGAGCACTCTAAAGATGACTCTATATAAGGAGGAGGGCAAAAAACCCTCTTAGGAAGGAAAAATATGGGATTCATTTTTAAAACCCTTCCTTCCAACGTTTTAAAAACACCACCATGGAGGTGTCAGCTTAAATTATTAGGGGAAAATACTAAGGCCAAGGAAGAAATCACATTCCACAGACCTGCACGGAGGTGTAAAGGGGATATTTCAGTGGGGTTAGGGTTTTTTTTTAGGCCATGCTATAACAGAACCTGCCATTGTGTTTGCAGGCCAGGGTGTAAAATCTGCTTACAGGATTTTTAGCAGTGCTCTGCAATCCTTTCTGCTGCAGGGCTCTGAAGGTGAAGTCCATGGCAAGTCTTCCTCAACAGCAGTTGAGTGGAAGCCCTGAGTTTGTAAATATTAACTGATTTCAAATGTCAGATTATTTACTCTCCGCTCTTAATAACCACCCAGGCCAAGTGGATGGGATCCAAGTTTGTTAACAATAGCTCCTGGCTGGGACAAGCTGTGGCAAAGGTTAAATCCTGTTTGTCTTACGCGAGCGTGGAGCTCCATTGACTCAAGAGGCCCTGGTGGCTTTAGGGACAGGCTTTGATGCCATCCCCAGAGCTGATGTTCTGCCTCCAGCTTTGCAGAGATTCCTGAGTGACCCACAGGCCTCATGTTGGGGTCCAGACACAGCAGAAAGAGCCACCACAATGAGGGGCTCAAACCCTTCTAGCCTGGGTTTGTCACCATCAAACCACCTTTGGTGGCACAGCCTTGCACAGGCAACAGGTCATGGGTCTGCAGATGATTGCACGAGGCCAACACAGCTCCCTCCCTACCACGCAACCTGTTCCAGTGATCAACCACCCTCATATTAAAGAGCTTTTTCCTAATGCCCAACCCAAATTCACCCTTTTCTAGCTTAAAACTATTACCCCTTGTCCTATCTCTACAAACCCTTGTGAATGGAGGTGGCCCATGGCATCCACACAAAGGGTGATTGCACCCACACAAGGGCCCTATCACAAGTTTAAGCATGAATAAAACATATACATGTTTATTCATATACATGAATAAAACATATACATGTTTTATTTTATATATATACCAAAAAGAAGTAAAATTTATGTATATACACACCCAAGGATGTTTGCTCGGTGCTGGCTCCTGCATTGTTCCACATCATCTCCTCACTCCATGCCACCTCTGCTGGATGATGCTGCTGTTACGTGGCCCTGTGAAGAGAGAAAGCCAAAGAAACACTTTTAGGGACCTGGAAAAGCTCTGGAAGGGACCGACCCCACTGTCCCCAAGGCACTAGACACCTCTGTTTGGGAGGTCTGGTCTATCCTCCTTAAGCAGCAGCAAGTAGAGTGTGGCTGCCATTTGGCCACAAATCTCCAAATTCCCTCCAAGAAATTAGCACTGGGTGTCAAGGATGTGCTGGACCATCCCAAAACACCCTTGGTATGGAAGGGGCAGTTGTCTGGACCAGGAGAAGAGGAACAAGGTAGGAACAGCAGTGGCATCGAGTCACTTTCTTCAGTCTGTGCATCATCCTCCTCTTCCTCCCAGTCCTCTTCCTCCCTGCCAATGCCTGTCCAACAAAACATGCTGACCCATCAGGGCGTGACCTGCACAGATGGGTTGTGAAGGAAGTCCTCTCAGAGGAAGGCCAAGCAGCCCACAGTGCAGTTCAAGCAGGAACACTCTTGTCCAGAGACATTCCTGCCTTGATTAGGAAGGTTGTGTGGGAGCCAGGGGTGGGTTAGTGATCTTCCTGCTGCTCCAGCCATTCCCTCCACAACTTGAATCACACCTCTTGGAGACACCCTGGGGTCAGGCACGGGGAGGTCACGGCTGCAAGAGCACCAGAGGGAAAGGGGGAAGAGCACGGGGAAGTTCACCAGGGTTCAGCCAGGAAGGGAAGAACAGAGGGCTGATAAAAAGGAGAGAGGAACCGCAACGCACATGACCCTCAAGGTCTCCTCATCTCTTCTCCAACCAGTGAAAGGTGCTGGGCACTTTGTGATTGAAGAGACAAGCTTAGTGTGGCTTGAAGAAAAAAAGGTCCAGACCTACTGCTACACCTCACCTTGATGTAAAGATGATGTAAAGATGATGTAAAGATGATATTTCTCATCTCTTCTGGTACCCCCGTTGCAAACCACCCTTGCTGGACTTGGCCAGGTTTGCTGTGATGAACACTCTGCAATGCAGGAAAGGCTAAATCAATCTCTCCAGGCAGCCAGGGTCAAGCCACACCATTTTTATCCCCGAAGCCCAGAAGGAGAAGATTTGCACTTCCTAGCAGGGAGAAAAAAACCAAGAGAGCAGAACTTAAAAAACAAGGGAAGCGTTCCTCAAATTATCTCCGCAGCGAGCGCAGAGGTTGGAGCCCAGAGAACAAAGAGATCAGATGACCAGATGGGACAGATCAAGCTGACCACAAAGCCTCTGTCCAACATTTTTTGACAACTGCCAGAGCCATATGTTCCTGAGGAATAGCTGGGAAGGGTGTGTGGACTCGGAGGGAGCCCAACCACACTTGGAGCTGCATGGCTGCAGGACGTGAGCCAGGGCACCTTCCATGTGCAACCCACGTTGCAGCCCCACGCCCCGCGGAGGGAAAGGAGCTGGTAGATCATTTAGCTCTGCTCCTTGACAGGCTCCAACCAGCCCTTCTCCTGCTTTTCCTGGTGTTTGGTCCGCCACTAATGAGCCATGTTCTGGGGGGAATTCTTAGGTCATTTATTTTGCATCACGTCTGCGAGGAGAGGTAGCAGGACTAAGGGCTAATTAGGAAAGCAGACAGATAGCACCAAACAAAGCCAAGGATGGAGGGACCGTGTCTGGGGGCACGGAGGATGGGAGGGACTCTTTCTACCAGCTGCCCCATGAACGTGGACATCCACGAAGGGCAGGAGCAGCACATCCCAGATGACCCATCATGCCCTCTGTCCAACATCCCTATAAAAAAAGCACTTTCCTCATTTATTTTGTCAGCTGCTCTCTTGATTACTTAGCGCATTCCAAGGGGTGTGAGGGAATGCGATGGATGACGTCCTGCAAAAGTGAAGGTGACAGTTCTCAGGTTGTGACGAGTAATGGTGGGTAACCTACTAGAGTTGTCCTGCCCTGGAAACGTGCAGTTTGTCACCCACTCATGAGTGGCCCCTTTGGGGTGTCCACTGCACGTGGCAAATCCAAGACTCTCCTCAACAGGACATGGGACCAACCAGCTGGAACATCAGGTAGTGGTTTTCTCCCCTTAAAAATGGAGTGGAGAGAATTTAACCCCATAATATTATTTCATTTTTGCCCTGGCATGAGTGACCAAAGGACTATTTTACAACGTGAGCTTCCAACCTGGCCCTGGGCTTTGACAGAGCCTCCTGGTCCCTCTGCAAGTGGAACAACACGTGTTTCTAAAAGCCCACAGCTCATTCCCACATAGGTTTGGGTTTTCTTGCTCTCTCACACAGATACATGGAGCCTGGGATGGAAAAACTCTGTTTTCCTTAAGGAGACAGCCTAAAAAGCTGCTGGAGATCACTGCCCTCACTTTACCAACTGCAACCAGGCACGAAAATGTCACTCAAGGAAGCCAGGACCACAGCAGGGATTATAAAGCACCCATTCCCTCTAGGGCAGGGAGAAAACAGGGAGCAGCAAGTCAACTGCATGAGTGACATGATCCTCCGGCCCAAAGCACCACAGCAGTGATGACAGTCTCTGCCCCCATATCTCTTCCCCATCAAAAGCTGTTGCCATCCCCAAAGAGAAGTTCTGCACCACAGTTGGCATTGCCTGGGCAGGACATGCCTCACAACAAGACCTCTTCATCCAGAGGAGCACCGCCCCCATGGTAATAAGGTATCCACAAGTTGTTCATCAGCACCATGATGGGCCAGTTCCTGCCCTTGTTGTTTTCTGGAAGCCAAGTATTCCAACCTTCTAACCCTCCTGCCATGGGCAGGGACACCTCCCACTAGACCAGGTTGCTCCAAGCCCCATCCAACCTGGTCTTGAACACATCCAGTGATGGAATATCCACAACTTCTCTGGGCAACCTGTGCCAGGGTCTCACCACCCTCAGAGTAAAAAAACTCCTTCTAAATTGGGACTGACTTTTGGAGGGGTTTGAGCTACAAATGTAGCTCACCAATGTAGGCCACCAGCAAAGCTGAGGAGCTGAGCTGTGATGTTCCCCTCCACGGAGCTGCTCACAGCTGACTCCCTTCACCCAGTGCAATGATCCAAGTCCACCAGACAGTGATTGAGGGAGCGAAGAGCTTTTGACAGGTCTGGTGGTTCACAACCCAGCCCACGGATGGTTTCCTTGGGGAGGACACCACATCTCACCTTACATCCCACCCAGCTGCTTCTCACCTGCGGGCAGAGCCACCACTGGGGACCATGTTCTTCAGTCATCCCTTGGGATCTGCACTGGTGGGACAGGTCCTGGCACAACATCCAGCTCCTGGGGTAGGAAAGGGGACACAGTTACAGCTGTAAGACCATCCTTATATGTTAACAGAATTCTTACAGGCATTTTTCACATCAAATTTTCCAGGGTTCTCATCTTTTCCTCCCTAAAACATCATCAAAATCTTTTTTACCACCTTATTTTTTTCCATTTATTTCTATTCCTATTTTTTTCTATTTATTTCTATTCCTATTTTTTTCTATTTATTTCTATTTATTTCTATTTCTGTTATTTAATTCTATTTATTTCTATTTCTGTTATTTATTTCTATTTATTTTAATTTCTATTATTTTTTCTACTTATTTCTATTTCTATTATTTTTTTCTATTTATTACTTTTAAAAAATTTATTTTATTACTTTTCTATTTACTACTTTGCCTTTCACCTGTTTTTCACAGGCTTAGGAGAGGCAGAGTGAATAATTTGCCTTTTTTCGGTCCAGATTTTTTCTACCCTGTGTATGGGAGGGGGAAAAAAAAAAAAAGGTGTCCAAGGCTTGGAAAACACCAACATTTTCTGCAGCAGCCTTCTCCAGAGTAGCAATAACCCAGTGAAGTGGTTGGGAGTTTACAAGGGCTTGGAAAAAATGACCTCCTTTTAGTAAGTGTTAATTATATGACTAATTAAATAGAGAGGAGGTTGAAACCCTCCCCTAGTCATAACCCGTGTGCTCCCAGCCCGCTCCGTGCGTGACAGAGAAAACAAGGAGCGAATCCTGTTTGGCCTCCATGGCAGGAAGAGGCCACGAAACCACCTCTAACTCCTCATTTATTTATCTGGGGAGCTGTGAGGAACTGGCTTAAAATTGAGCAGCCTTTCTGCTGCTTAAAAAACAAAATAAATTTAAAAAAAAACCCCAAAACCCACCAGCTTCAGCAGAAACATTTGGGCCAGCCTGAATTTTAAGGAAGAGATAGAAAAGGCCACTTTGTTTATGGTTTTTTTAGCAGTGGTATTTTGGCCTCTTTTTTTTTTTTTTTTTTTCTCCTAAATGGTGGTGAAGAAAAAAACCCATGATGTTAAATCTCACAAACATGATGTTAAATCTCTTATCGCCACACAAAGTGGTGGCAGCTATCACAAAACACACACATTGGGTCATTAAAAACACAAAGGGGCTCGTGGACAAACATTCTCCAGGTTACCTCCTATTTTTTATTTTTTTTTTCTTTTATAATTAATAAAGTTTAGCATCAAAACGAGGTGCTTTGTTCCTCCAGTTAGGTCTTAATCACATGGAGAAGAAGAAACCAGAGGGTTGAGACTAGTTTTCAATGCCTTCAAACCCTTCTGTGATGCCCAGAGCTGTGCCACCAACTTGTCACAACTTCCATGGACTTCTACCAGGGCAAAAACTGTGCCCAAAAGTGATGGGAACTGGGCTGCTCTGCAGAAATCTGGGGTCAACAGCAAATTGTCTGGTCCTCTGCTCAACTGTGGGCCTTGGGTCAGTAGGATAAGCTAACGAGATTTCTTTCCCATCCCAAAGGACCACATCTCAAGCACTTCAGGCTCAGACCTTCAGGGTGAAACAGATTTTTTTTCTAGTGTTCTGATCTCTCCAGGCTGCCCCAGGGGACCTGGTATGAAGGGCAGGTGCTTTCATCCACTGCCTTCACCCTCCTCACTGCCAACATCCATGCTGGCCAACTTCCACCCACCTGGGCAGGACCTGCTGGTTGAGGGCAGGGTGTGAAGCCCTGGGCCAACTCCAACTGGAGAACATTGGCCAACCCCAACGCTGGGGAAGCCCAGCCAAAAAAAAGCTCTAAATATAACAAAAACAGAGGAGGTGGAAAGCAAACAGTGACTCTGGAGATGTGCTGTGCCTCGGGAGGTTACTTGGGAGAGGTGACAGCACAGCTGGAGGTTGCCTTCAACCCTTGATGTGCTACAAGTCAAAGAACAAAGTGCTGCCAAAAGGATGGTTTGGCAGAACGCAACATTTCTGATGCTGCTGGGACCATCAGATACCTGCTGGCCACACGGCAAAGGGACAGGTGTCCCATGTCCCCAGGGCCTCCATTGTCCCTCCAGCAAGGTTACATGCTCTGAAGTTCTTCTCTGTCCCAAATTCCCTCCCAGCACTGCCAGAGACACATTTGACTCAGAGGTTTCTGTGGTCTCCACTGGTTTCCCTTCCCACATCCTGCCCCATTGCAGCATGACTCAGATGGTGATGTCTGAGTCATGGTTGAAGATGTTCAACCCCAAGGATTACCCAAAACTGCAGGTGGATTTCTCAGCCCTCCCTCATGGAGAATTCCACCACCTCCTCCTCCTCCTCTTTCCCTCTCCTGTTTGCTGCTTTCAAAGGCTCGATGGTTGCAGACAACTGAGAAGATGCCTTTATGCAGGGATGTGACAATGGGTGTTGCTGGGAGGGGAAGTGTACCCTGAAGTGTCTACCCACCAGCAGCCAGTTGGGATGCTGCCAGACCCCATCAGCAGTTAGCAGAGAGGTCCCAAAGGTTGGAGATGAGGTATCCTCACCAGGCAGCTAGAATCATAGAATGGTTTGAGTTGGAAGGGACCTCCAAAGGTCATCTAGTCCAACCCCCCTACAACAGCAGGGACATCTCTAACTAGATCAGGTTGCTCAGAGCCCCATCAAGCTTGGCCTTGAATGTCTCCAGGGATGGGGCCTCCACCACCTCCCTGAGCAACCTGTTCCAAGTTCAGAGATACCTGCCCTAAATCCACAGTGGTGGGAATGCAGGACATGGCAACACTCAGGAGAGACATGTTGAAGCCACCATGGCTTTCAAAAGCCACGTCCCTTCCCTCCACCCTTCAACCACACACCTCCACAACCAACCTGCTACAAACCCAAAGAGCTGCTCCATGACAACACTCAGGAGACACATGCTGAAGCCACCATGGCTTTCAAAGGCCATGTCCCTTCCCTCCACCCTTCAACCACACACCTCCACAACCAACCTGCTACAAACCCAAAGAGCTCCTCACCCAGGACCACCAACCCCAGAGAGATACCTGGGGGATGAAGGAGGTCAACCAACAAGACACCAGAATATTCCAAATATGAATGCTTAGAAGAACACACATCCTAAAAACAAAGCCTTAAACTCCCAAACAACCCGTGCCAACAACTTCAGGGAACTTTCTGAGACTATTTCTTCCTGCTGGTGCCCTGCTAGCGATGGATTCATGAGGAGGTCCAACCTACGTGCTGGAAACAGCCTTTGCCAGGGGGGAGCTGAGCCTGAGTCACCCACCAGCCCTTGGAGCAACAGCACAAACACTGATAACGCCTGTGCAGAGCAGAGCAACAACTGATGGACCTTTCAGCAGCTAGAACTAATCTATTTCCACCGCCACGCCGCATTACTTCAGAGACAAAGTGGGGGATTTATTTGTTTTTATTGTTATTGTGGGGTTTTTGTGGGTTTTTTGTCTTTCCCCCCCCCCCGCTAATTAACATTTGTTCGCGCACAGACTGCGGCAGTCGGTGCCAACCGGACATACCTAGATAGAGCCTAATATTAGATTTCACAAAAGCATTCATCCTGTCTAAACAAACATCCTCCAGACCATAGGAACCTTCACATCTCTGCCCAGACCAGATGTTCACACCCCGGGCATCGTTTCCCAGGACCACGAGGACCCTCCCCACCCGCCACCATCCCCACACTCCCGTTCACCCAGTCCTCACCACTCTGTTATTTCAAGCTTTGCATTAAATTGTTTTGAATTTAAAACCCCGCCAGTCATTAAATTAAAGCTTCATTTAAGGGGTTTTTTCCCCCCCGGTTTTATTGCAGTGCAAAGTTACCCACTTTTTGTTGTGCCCAAAGTCCTGCTGGCAAGTGATAGATGATGTTGATCAACCAAGAACATGGCTCAGGTCTGGCCGAGCAGGCAAGTGGCTGGAAAGGGGAAAAAGCAAAGTTTTTTAACAATTTGTTACACACAGTAGCAAGAAAAACAGGAAGCGGGTGTTTATTAGCAGTTTCCAAATATACCAGCCAAAATAAAACTCCCCGTGCAGTCTGAGGTATTCAAAATACAGCGGCGACCAGAATTCCTCAGATTGTAAGAGGGTAATTAATCACCACCAGTGTTCGCAGCCCAGTGATTTGGAAACTTCCTTTTTATTGAAGATCTGGCTCGAGAGCAAACTTCAAAGCCCAACTAATTGATCCGAGATTCATTGCGTCTGGTCGATAAAGCAAAAAAATAAAATATCATCCTGACCAAGCCAGGGCTACGCTCGTTATGCCCCTGACAGCCCATAAAGCACATTAAAAAGCCATTTCTCAGTGCATGCTATAGCTCTGACCTCTTCCAACATAAAAGCTATTCGTACACGGGAGACTGTTGCTTCCTCATAATCAGTGTATTGCCCCCAAAAGCCAGCCCTGTTATTCCAGGCTTGTTCCTCAGGAATGTGAGCATATCTCGGGGGCTGATTCATAGAAGGAAGAGAGCAGCCCAATTCTGGGCCAGGCTCACATGCTTTATTCAGGAGCAACACTTCCAGATCTTGTGGGGGTTCGGCCAAGCTCTTAACTCTGCCAGGGACGGGAGGAGCGACTTGCAAGGAACAGCTTGGTCACTACATGAACTCTTTTTTATTCCTCCTCCTTTTTCTGAAATTGCCCCCAAATGATGGGGTTTATCACTTTTTTTTTCATAAAGGTTGATGGACACCCCAGCCAGGGGATGCCATTCACCAGCAGCCAACTTTTCTCTCAAGATTTATGATTTAACCTGTGTCATTTGTCACCTCACTCATCTGCCTCTTTAATTTCTTACCTTCCACTGGAAGATTCAATGTGCCCCAATGATACGCTCCTGAAAACACAGAATCATGGAATGTTAGGGATTGGAAGGGACCTCGAATGATCATCTAGTCCAATCCCCCCGTCGGAGCAGGATCACAACTCACAGCCCCACTCTGAACCCATAAGCCCTTCACTTTTAAAGGTATTTTCCCCATATCTGCACACCTGACATGTCCTTTGGCTGCTCTTTGATGCTGGGTGGGACCATCCCCTGGCTGGTCCTACACAGGATCCTGCTTTCTGATCTCAGGGGTGGTTGAGGCAGGGTTCCAAGCACAGCCATAGAATCATAGAATCATTCAGGCTGGAAAATATCTCCAGGACCATCAAGTCCAACCTTTGACCAACATCTCCCTGACCCCTAGACCATGTCTCGAAGCTCCACATCTCCTCTTTCTTGAACCCCTCCAGGGATGGTGACTCCCCCTCCTCCCTGGGCAGCCTGGGCCAGTCCCTGACCACTCTGTCAGTAAAGAACTTCTTCCTAATATCCAATCTAAACCGCCCCTGGTGCAACCTGAGGCCACTCACACCAAGCAGACCTTTTCAACCTGTGCCCCCCACTTTGTTTTTCTGGGTAGCCTGAGGAGTCACTGGAAAAAGGTCCTGAAGTGATAGACCCCTCAGCCCTAGAACCTGCTGGAGAGTTTTGCACGATGAGAGGAACAAATCACCAGCTGCTTAGAGAAGAAACTCTCACTTTGGCTGCCCCCCTGCAGGAGGTGAGCCCTGGCTCTTCCCCCCAGGACACCTCTTAGGGGGTGAAGTCTGGAGGAAGGTCTCCATCCTGCTACAAAGGCAGGAGTCCCAGCTCCACCGTGGGATGTGGAGCTCTTGGATCACACCCCAAACCCTTTCCAGGCCAAGACTTCCCACCTCAAACCCTGTCAAAACACAGACGGTGTGGACACATCCAATTTATCCTCAATGGGTTTTGCAGCCTTTCTTTTTGCTGTGCTGCTTTCCTGGAAGCAAGAGCTGAAGTCTCTGAGCTGTCAGGTTGCCAAAACCCCTGATAAAGACTTGATCTTAAATGTGGGCTGTGATTATTTAATTTTTTTTTTTAATTTAGGGTTTTTTTTGCCTTGTCTCCACCTGTGCCACCCACTCCCAGCCGGGCAGCCCATCGCTGCGAACAGCAAAGATCACCATGAGCAAAACCTTTTACAAGGGATTAAATTTCACCTAAAAGCGTGTAATTCTCCATCGCCAGGAGCACTTTCTAATCTTCATATGTAGGAACTTACCAGGCGAGGAATTCAAAGCCACCGGATTAAATGAAAAATGTGAATGAAAAGCTACATGCTGATACTCAGCTGACCCGGGCGAGTTACTGTACATTTTTCAAAGTTTTAAATTACCACTAATGGAAAACGTGGGGAGGGAGCCTGAAGTGTCTCCCTACATCATTATTTATTTTTTTTTAAAGTCCCAAACAATGAATGAATATTTGCAGAGAAGCCCCTGATGCTTCCCAACACGGTTGGCCTCACTTTGCTCCCACTGTAGAGATCACCAGGTATCATCGGATCAGATTAAGACCAGCTGTTTAGTTTCTAGGAAAGGAATTTCCCAAAAAGGTAAAATACAATTCGAGCTTAGCAACTTTGGGAGGCTAAAACCTCTGCTCGTGACTAAGCAAGCAGAGAAAAAGACATTATAAAGCATTTACAGAGCTTTGGTTTCAATTATTTTATATTAAGGGATAGGTAAGCTTAAATTGCTCGGAGTATTTAAAAAATAAAATAAAATAAAAAGGGATTGTAAATAAAATTGGAAACAGATACACAATGACCGGGTTCCCACAGGTGCCTTTTCTGGCTGTGGAAATACCCGTGTGAATTTCCCCTTTCCCACCAGGTAAGGGGAGACAATAAATTCTGAAGTTACCCCGTTTGCCTTCGGACCTTGCAGCAGAAGAAGTGACCTCTTGTCTCTCTAGAGTGTCTGGGTCTCCCCGTGTCCCTCTGTGTGTCTCACACCAAAGCAAAGGTTTGTGCTGCCCGCCGGGGGCTCAGCCCCAGATCAAAGCCTTGGGCCACTCACGAGAAGACAAGAGGGTAAAGCCCAAAGAATCAGGGGAACAAAGGAAAGGTTTAAGAGATAAGGATCAGCCCCAGATATGATATTTCACCCCCATCAGATCCGGTGCAGAAGTTCAACTCAAAGTTCATAGGACAGGAATACAAAGAGGTCAGATTTAAGGTCTCGTCGTGCTCTATCTCTCCACGTTCTCAGCTCTATTCCCATCTTCCAGGCAACAAAGATTTCAGCTGTATGATGCAAAACCCACATCTCTCATCTCATCTTCTCCTCCAGGCTATGCATCTACTCAAATATGTGTTCTGAGCATTTCTAATACCCTCACCCAGCCCTAAACCAAACGCCTCCAGCCCCGTCTCGCAAACAAGGTGTGAAGCTGTGGGGTAACCAGCAAAACCAGAAACCTTCTCCCTTCCTTGGAGAAAGACTCTTCTCCACTCACTGAAGGTCATTATGGATACAGAGCAAAGACAAAATCCATTCACTAAAGCTCATTATGGATACAGGGTCAAGAAAAAAACCCAACGTGCTGGAATGTCTGGAGTTAAATCCTTTAAAGGCCAAGGAAAAAAAATCCTGCACCTCTAGAGAGGTGTCAAACCTGGTAGATACTTTGAACAACCTGGTCTAGTGGGAGATGTCCCTGCCCATGGCAGGGGGGTTGGAACTAGATGATCTTTAAGGTCCCTTCCAACCCAACCCATTCTATGATTCTATTCTATGTTAGTATTTACAGATAAATTTGTATTGGCTTGCAGGGGAGTGCTTGGAAATTATTTGGTTGAAATAGTGTGTTTATCAAGAATTTGGGAATGGGACGTGGTGGCTGTGGAGGTCTGTGGGTGTTTGGAGGTAGAGAAGGCAACTGGGAGCTGAAGTGTCCTCTGGCAAGGTGCACACTTGGTGCTGCCTTCCCCTGGGAAGAGCTCATCGGAAGGATGTAAAAATATTATCACCAAGTCCTCTCTTACCTTCTGAAGCACAAGAAGACAGCAGTTGGATGTAGGAGAGGACACAGAAGAACCAAGGAAAGGTTCACAAGGAGCATTGAGCACCCACCTCTTTGCACAGCATGGGGTGGAGGTCGTGTCTTTTGTTGGCTCGTAGGTCAAGAAAAGCTTGGGGAAAAAGAAATAAATTAGAAAAGTGCAAAAAACCCCATAATTAGAAGATAGAAGATGGATTTGGTGAGTGCTGTGGGCTTGGGATGGTTAAATATGGGGTGCAGTCAGAGCAAAGGGGCACAAATCAGCTTCCATCCTCTTACAGGGATGGTTTGGGCATTAAAATGTTGAAATACATCCTCAGGCCTTGATGGAGCAGCAAGATAAATGCATCCAGTGATGATGTGGTTGCAGCTGAGCTATGGGATTCCTGCAAAGGGGGCTGCAGCCTCACAGTGAAGTCTCCCTGATGGCACCAGGGAAAAGATGGATTTTTCCCAACCAGCTGGATCCCGTGATGCTTTCCCAGGCACTCGTGTGGCTCTGGATTATCCCAGCAGGGAGGAATCTGGACCCCAAATGCCAGTCCCTCCCCAAGGAGCCGGGTGGTGCTGATGGGGAGAACATGTTGAATGAAGAAAACCACGTGGCTGCCCCAACACTTCCTTTGGAAGGGGCTTGTGAACAACTCACACACAGTCTCCTGGCATGTGAAAGCCCTGGAGGATTGGAGGCAGCCTGAAACATGACCACTAACCCTACTGCTGTTTATCTGCTGCAAGCACAAGTACCTCAGCCCCAGAGGTTTTATTTGGGCCATGGGAGATGATGGGTTCCTGTCAACACCACACATACATTGACCTGCTGCAGGGTGTGGGGGTTTTTTTGATTTTGCCTCCAGCTATCACACACCTTCTGAAGTTTCCTTACATGTTGTCTCATAAGGTTCTTTCACAACATCCCTGCTGCAGCTACATTAGCCAGCAACAGCCAAACATGATTCCAGACTCATAAATCTTCCAGCAATTACGAGGCCTCCCTGTAAGATAAACCAACCACTGCATCATGGTGTCATAATGGGATTTTTCTTTTTTTTTCCCTTTTTCTTTCTCTTTCCAACCAATCAAGCCTGGGAAATAACAACTGTGATGGGCTGGTCAACAAATCCCAGGGAGCTCCAGGTTTTCAGTCCTTGCTAAGGACAAGGTGGTCCTTGAACACATTAAAAGGGGAGATGCTGGGTCTGAGATACAGGGACTGGTATGACAGATTTTCTCATTATTTGCTCAGAGCCAGGTGGGAAACCTGTGCAAGCTCAGTGGGTCTGGATGAAGCCAACTGTGAACGTTTCCCAGCAGAAACTGCCCATCATGTTGCTGGTTGCACATCTGCTGGGTCCTCATCATGGGCAGCTCCATGTGCACAAGAGAGGTGCAGGAAGGGGACAGCTGCTGGATCATAGAGTCACTTAGGTTGGAAAAGACTCTTAAGATCACCAAGTCCAAAAATGCACGTGCAATTTAGGTTTGTCAAAGTGTGTTTTTCCAAAGTCCAGTGTGTTGGAAGCATTGGCTCTACCAGCCACCATGGAGACAAAAAAAAGCTGGTGTAAGGCCATGCTTGGCATGAAAAGTTGGGTGCACAACAGCTCACCCCTGCTGTCCAATGCATCCCATACCTGGGCAGACAATGCTGAGCCTGAGAGAGCTTCATCCCATCAGGAAAGACTTGAGGTTGTCCATGGTGACCCTCCAGCAGAGCCTGACCACTCCGTGATGAGCCTGCACCACCACTGGGACTCAGTGTACCATGCTCAGATACCTGAAATTAGGTAAAACACCCCATCATTAGCCAACAGAATAAAATACTTTAGACTAGAGCTATGCCAGAAGTAAAAATAATTGGTTCTTTAATGCACCACTTGTTGGGTTGTTGTTTATTATTATTATTGTTATTATTAGTATTATTATTTACTATAATTAATTGCATTCTTATGAGGTAGATCCTATTACAAAACAAAGGAGAGAAAAAAGAAGATGGGGAAAAAAAATCATGCTTGCATTTGCAAGCTTTATTGTTGGCTTTATTATTATTATTATTATTGTTTACTATAATTAATTGCATTCTTATGAGGTAGATCCTATTACAAAACAAAGGAGAGAAAAAAGAAGATGGGGAAAAAAAATCATGCTTGCATTTGCAAGCTTTATTATTATTATTATTATTGTTTACTATAATTAATTGCATTCTTATGAGGTAGATCCTATTGCAAGACAAAGGAGAGAAAGAAGAAGATGGGGAAAAAAATTGTGCTTGCATTTGCTTAAGTAGTTATTATATAAATAATAAATATTAGTTATATAAATAATAAATATTAATTGCTTATGAAGTTGTTTTGAGGCTTTGATCTGAAGAAAATGCCAGAAGGAGCAGCTGATAAGGATGTTTTTACCTGGAGTCTTGTCAGGGCAGCATCACACTTGCTGAGATTTTATAAGGATTTAAGGTGGGATGAAGAGAAGTCAGAAATTGCAGCCCACTGGGCAGCTCCAGTCTCGTCCCACCTGTTTAGACATTTGGTTAAAAACATAGAAAATTTAAATGTCACCAAAAAATTGTAGAATGAAAATGTGGGGGAAAATTCTATGTGAAAATCCTCACTTCCAAATGAAATTAAATTTTAATTGCGCACTGAAGCAGCAGCTGGAATTTCAGAAAACAAAGCAATAATTTTTTTAATCCTTTTTCTTCAATCAAATTCCACCTTTTGCCAGTTACAGCAACTTGAAGTGAGTCTGTCAAGCTGTGATTTGGGCCCCACATGAGCAGAAGTGAAACCATATCCTTGTCCAGAGTCCCAGGGAGCTCACAGCAATTACATGGGACTGAAGCAGCATTTGTACTTACACAGCTTTAGATCCTACAGGATTTCACCCTTCCCAGCCCCAGGATATCAACCAGCCCATCTACTCCTTATTTCCTCAAACCAACCCCAGGATCACAGGCTGGTTTGGGTGGGAAGGGACTTTTCAAGGTCCAACCTCCTGCACTGAGCAGGGACATCTGCAACTATCTCAGGTTGCTCAGAGCCCAACCTCCCCTGCAATGGTTCCAGGGATGGGGCAGCCACCCCCTCTCTGGGCAACCTGGCACAGGCTCTCACCACCCTCAGCACCAACAATTTCTTCCTTCTCTCTACCCTAAATCTCCCTCTTTTAGTTTCAAACCATCACCTCTTGTCCCATCAAGCATTGCTATTTGTGATCCACCAGGGAGAGATGGTGGAACCCAGTGAGTCCTGAGAAAGGGAAGAAATCCCATCTACTGGGAGCCCATCCCCGTTGGCATCACTGGCAAGCACAGCCACATTCCAGGCTCTTCACCAGCCATCTTCACCAAGCACATCTTGCCCCACCACAGCTTCCCACCACTGATTTCCCCATAGCAAAGGAACATGGGGAAGAGCCAAACGACTGGATCTTGCTGCCCAAGTGCCAAGTGCTCGAGGGATGAAGTCATGGGTACCCTGCACTCTGCACAGGATGCTCAGACTTTCCTCTCTCCCCCCATCAGCAATGGAAAGTTGTTTGGGTTAGCTGGGCAAACAGTTTCCTTTTGCAAGTCCTTCCTTCTCCAAACATTACTGAGCTACTGGAAACCGTTCAACGCAGCCAAGTCATTAAGTTAAGTCATCTGAGCACATTCCTGCAGCAAGAGGAGGCTGCGTGGTGGGCTGAGAACACTTGGACATGAACCTCCCCAGGGGTGCAACAGATGCTGATGACACGTTGCTATCTAGTTGGTTTTCATGCAGCATCATCCAC
Source organism: Brachypteracias leptosomus (assembly GCA_013401335.1). NCBI lineage: Eukaryota > Metazoa > Chordata > Aves > Coraciiformes > Brachypteraciidae > Brachypteracias > Brachypteracias leptosomus. The sequence continues at coordinate 424,181 of VYZX01001609.1, read as the reverse complement.
TCCAGCTCCCAAGTTTTGCTACAGCTGCTTCACACCACTGAAATCCAACCCACTGGGTGGTACAGACCCATTGCTACATCTGCCTTCTCTCCACGGATCATCCCAGAGCCTCTCAGCTACCTGGCCCAGGGCAGAGCAGCTTTGGGGCTGCTCTACTCGACACCAGAGCGGCTTTGGAGCTGCTCTACTCGACACCAGAGCGACGTTGTTATTGTTATTGGTACCGCTCAGCACAGCTGGGGCATCTTCCCAGCCAGATGTTTGCAGGATGTGTTTGTGCTCGCTCCACTGGTGCATGGAAATACTCAAGATGCCCAGCACAGCCAATATGCCACAGCCTAAACAGGAGCCTCTATTTCCACCTCACCTGTCCTCCAAAAAAATAGGAAAAAAAGGCATTTTTTAGGATTTCCTACACGTGTAACACAGCGGGGAGGGCTGGATAAATAAACAGGAAACCTTTAATTCTGATGGTGTTGCTCAAGAAAGGCACAAAAGCAAGAATTCCACTTATCTGAGCATCCTTCCCAAGTTTGCTTCCCACACAACCTTTGGGGAGATCACGTTTGCATCAGTTTCCTCAATTACTGCTTCTATCACTGGTGTGATTCTTCAAGTGTCCTCCCAAGGGTCCCCCCCGAGACGAGCCGGGGGTGGGAGGAAAGGGGGTGTAGTCACTTAGCTCTTGTTTTCTTGAGCTGGAGGTTTCAGCTCGGGATTTAACCGGGTTTCCTGGAAAGACAATTCCTCGGATTTTCATCCTACACCTTCCTCCCGGGCCGTGCTCCACCAACCAGCTTCATGGCAAACCCATGTGCTTGTCACACTAAGCTTGTCGTGGATGCAACCAGGGGCTGCCATCCCCCTGCCCAGCTGGAAGGGTTCCCTCTGCCCCTCTCATGGCTTCCCAAAGGGATTCCCATGCCCACCTCATGGATCTCCCAAGCCTTGGGGTTTGCTGGTATTGGAGGAAGCCAAGAAGGGCAGGGACAGAGCATGGAGGGGCTGAGACCTGGGTCATGGAATGGGACCTGCACTCTTGCACGGGGACGGAGAGATCCCAAACCCTCAAGCACGCTGCACAGATGAAGGAAATCAGAGCACGGGGTTGAAAGACCTCTTGGAAAACATTAACAGCTCATTATGGGTTGTCTGTTTAAAAACCCCCATTAATGTATATACACACGTCCCTGGACGGCACGTTTACCCCCAGCTAATGGCACTGAGTGGAAGCTGGAGTGATCTGAGCCTAACGACTTCAGCCCTCCCTCCTTTGCAGTTTCCCTGCCCAAGGCTCCCTCTGACCTCTTCAAATCCCATCCCAATTACAGCCTCCCACTTACCCCTCAGTGTAAATAAATGGTGCGTGGTGGGGCTCGCTGCTACCAGCCCAGAGAAAAGCAGAGATGTTGATGGAGGAGAAGCACAACCTGCAGCTGCTGCTGGGGAAGGGCAAGAAAACAAAGCACAGGAGGGTGCTGGGGCTGAGGAGTCGGATGGGATGGGATGGGATGGGATGGGATGGGATGGGATGGGATGGGAGGGGACACCCATCAGGATGGCTCAGTCCTCTGGGGAGATCATAGAATCATTCAGGTTGGAAAAGACCCTCAAGAGCATTGAGGCAAAACATTAACCCAGCACTGCCAAGTCCACCACTAAACCGTGTCCCTCAGCATCACTTCTACACAGCTTTGAAACCCCTCCAGGGATGGGGACTCCACCACTGCCCTGCCCAGCCTGGCACAGCCCCTCACAACCCTTTCTGTGAAGAAATTTTGCCTAATGTCCAACCTAAACCTCTCCTGATGCAACTTTCGTCCTATTGCTTGTTCCTTGGGAGAAGAGCCCGACCCCACCTGGCTCCAACCTCCTTCCAGGGATTCTTCAAAAGCCAGAAGGTCTCCCCTGAGCCTCCTTTGCTCCAGGCTCAACCCCCCCAGCTCCCTCAGCTGCTCCTCACCACACTCCTGCTCTAGACCCTTCCCCAGCTCCGTTGCCCTTCTTTGGACACACTCCAGCCCCTCAAGGTCCTTCTGGGAGTGAGGGGCCCAGAACTGAGCACAGATCTTGCAAGAAGAAGTTGGATAGCCCTGAAATCCCAGCCATGCACTTGGGACTTCTTGCACCCAACCTCATTGCAGGCTGGGCAGCCTTGGCCTCCCAGTTGGGATGCTGGGACCTCACTCTGGGATCTCCCCACAAGCCACCACTGCCACCAGGTGAGACAGGTCTTGGGTTTTGAGTTGCTGGAGGTTGGGGTGGAGGAGAGGGGTGTTGAGTCTTGTTTGGGGGATATTTTTCTTGATGAGGGGTTCATCTACTGACCATCAAACAATTACCCCACGGTTTAAAGCTGTTTTCAGTGAGAAAGGACTAAATGATCCTAGAATGCTCTGGAGCTGTCAACATAACACACGGGGCTGCACTCAGCATAAATTATGGGCAGTTTCCATGCCTCAAAAGCCACACAAATCCAGCCAAAATATTCAGCAGGAAGCTCTGCCAGGCCGCAGGGACCCATTTTGCCAAGACATGCAGGTGCACACCATGGAAAGCAGCCCCACCACCAGAAGGGCAGCTCCACATCTCCCTCCCACCCAGCTGCACTCGCCTTGGGTCACCTGAGCCAAAGGGTTACGTGATCTGGGAGTTTCGAGGCTGTTCCAGCTCTGGGATGACACGTCCTTTCATCTGCAGATGCAGGAGCTGTGGATGGAGACCCTTGCAGATGCTTTTGGAGAAGTGTCCCACCTCCAGGATGCAAATGGGGCAGCTTGGCTTGGTGCCTTGGGTGTCACCAGAGCTTTGTGCTACACGAGGTCATCCATTTCTTTCTTGCTCGTGAGGAAACATCTCCCTTGTAAGGAGGGCAGGTAGTTTGGAGGCTGAAATATCAAGGGACACATTCATACACATGACCTCAGATACAGGACACTCACCTCACACACATGGACACAGATCATCTAAGTTGGACAACTGAGTCCTCAACAAAGGCCAAAGCCACTGCTCTGCCACCATAGGTCCTAGATTTGGGGTATCTACCAATTAAGGTCTTTCTTTGGAGGAGATGTGTGAAGACCAGGATGGCTTACAAAAAAAAAAGGCATCCACATGAATAACTCACCTTTGAGAAAGCTGCTGTTGGGACATTGGGGCTTTGCATGAGTTCAGAAGACCCCAGGAAATACTGGAGAGTGCACCAGGCACACGTCTTGTCCCATTCACTCCATGGGATGGTGCTTCAAGCCCTAAATGTGATCTCTCAAGCACCACCACAGGCTGAGGAAATCCCATCTATGCTCTGACCACCAACTTGCCCAAGAGCAAGAGACCCCTCTGGTCCTCCCAGAGGTGGGGAGACATCCCCAAGCCCGCCAGCGTTTAAGAGACACTTGGAAAGTGCCCTTAATAACATGCTCTAACTTTTAGTTAGACCTGGTGGGGTCAGATGGTTGGACCAGATGATTGTTGGAGGTCCCTTCCAATGAAATCTATTCTATTCTATTCCATTTCATTCCATCCTACCCCAAAGGACACAGATGAGTTTCCTGCACACCAGCAGCTCTGTAGGACATCCTCTTCTTGGCCTCCCTCTTATGTGGGATGTTGGACTCCAAAGTCGGCCAGAAGCCCAATCATTTGGAGATGCTTCTCACCATGAGTCCCTAGGAGATGGGGAAAGTGGTTCTGCCACCATCCAGCCTCAGGGAACATGGAGCATGATGGAGCCCACCAGCCTTTCATGGCCAGTTTTTCCACCAAGTGGTGGGTGGCTCCTCCACGTGGGGATGGGAGAAGATTTGGGAGCCTTTTTGTGGCAGATTCCTGCCCTGCTTTACTTGGCTGTGTCTTCTCCAGGGAGCCAAAGGAAGAGTCCTGTGTGAGCAAGGTCAGGAAACACTCACTCCATCCCTGCTCCTGGTTTTGCTGAGTCTGAACCGAGTTGTCCAGGACAAGATAAGAAACCAAGAGCAGCGGATGTGTGCAGGAGGCCACGGGCTCCTTGCAAAACATCCTGTTGGTCTCTGCATGGTCAAACAGGGACAAACAGAGCTCAACAGAGCAGACACTGGGTGAACGGTCCCATCTCTGCATCCAGCATCAAGGACTTCTTTTAGGATGTAGAAATTCTCTATCCTACAATCTCATTTAGGTGGCCTTAATTGCTGGATGGGCTGAGCTTGGTATCAAGGGTCTTTTGGAAAAATTAACTGCAGTAGTAGGACCTCCTGCTGCAGCATCATAGAATTGTCAGGGTTGGAAGGGACCTTAAAGATCATCTAGTTCCAACCCCCCTGCCATGGCAGGGACACCTCCCACTACATCAGTTGCTCACAGCCCCAGCCAGCCTGGCCTTCAAAATGTCCAGGGATGGGGCTTCCAGCACCTCCCTGGGCAACCTGTGCCAGTGTCTCCCCACCCTCATGGGCAAGAACTTCTTCCTAACGTCTCATCTGAATCTCCCCACCTCTAGTTTTAAGCCAGGGCTGCAAGAGCAAGGAGAGGAGCAAAGCACAAGTACACAGTTGGCTCTTCTAGATGTCACATTTTGCCCCACAAGTGACACTTTCCTCCAGAAAACACTCCCCAGCCCTTCCCTTTGGCACCACTAATCACCACCTCCTGGCTTCTGGATCAGGCCCAAACCAACCACATCTGCACCCAAGAATGAAACCACCTGCTTGGGTTTCACTTATTTTTATGGGGATGTTAACACCTTCCAGTCACATAAAACCTTCACCTCCAAAAGGGAGAGGGGAAGGAAAGTCCTCCACGTAAAGCCCCAATCACACCCATCCAAGAGGAGCTCACCTGGTGCAGAAGTTTCTCCTCAGGGCTTCATACGAAGCAGGTCTGGGGATGCCAAGCAGCACATGGATGGGATGAAGGACCAACGTCAGCACCACCACATTGTCACCAGGAGGTTGGGATGGTCCTACCCAGGCTGCAGCTGCAGGCAGCTGCCACCACCCCATCTGTGGGACCTTTCCTTGGTGGTTTGGGATTTCTTTCTCACCAAAGATGCTCCTAATCAAACCCAGATTAGATTCCCAAATAGCCCCAATCTCCTCTAAAGCTCCCAAATCCAAATGCAGGATCAGTGCATTCCTGGCCTGCAAGGGGGGGGGAAACTGAGGCACGAGGCCACTCACTGACCCAGCCTGGACCACACAGAGGGAGGTGGGAAGGAACCTCAACTCTCTCCAGCCCCAAGGCCATGTTGTTATTACAAGCCATTATTCAACCCCCAGCAGAAGCATCTGGGGAGCGTGCCATCAAATGCTGGCTGTTCCCACCACCCAAGGGAGCTGCAGCAGGACCTCCCTCCAGGAGTCACCTCCAGATCTCTTTGGTTGGCTGGGGACACCAACTGCCCCTTCCCATGTCCTCACCCATCAATGCAAAGGGCATTTCTGTCCCCATTCTGATGGTGAGAAATAATTTTGGCTGAGGTTGCTCCTCCTCTCCTGCTCTGGCAGCAGGAACGTGGCTGTTCTTCTTCTGACCACAGCTGGTGACATCTGCAGTGACACCCTTAGGGACTTTGGGTCCTCACAAGATGTTCACCTACCATCCTCTGCCCAAAGCTGCAGGAACCCCCCCCAGGGGAGGAGAGCTGCTCTCTGCTGTCCTCAGGACCACATTGTACTTGGGCATTGCTAAAGAAGAGTCATCTCCAACCAAGGACAGCTTTTCATCCTTGATAGTCCTGGTGAAATGGGCTCTCACTTCCAATAACTGGATTTTTGTTCCTCAAATGACCCTACTCAGGGACAAGCAGCCCTTCCCTCTCGTTGGGATTCACACCAACACACACACAATTCCCTTCCAGCCTCCAGTGTCCCTGGAAGAACAAGACCAGGTTCTTCTCTAAGATCCTTTGATCCTCAGAGCGGTCCAGCAAGGTCTGAAACAATTTATCATGAATGCAGGGATCAGAAACCCACCCAGCATCTTAGCCCCACCTCTAGAGGAAAATCCTCACTTCATCCATCCCATGTCACTTGGGTTCTTCAGTTTTCTGATCAACAATGACCCCAGGTCTTTGTTTTCTGCCATGTCCAGCTCACCATACAACCTTTCTCACTACCCTTCCTTGCTTGTACATCAAATTTTGCTCCAAAATTCCATCCTGCTACTGAGGCACAGGTGAGTCCTTCTCAGTATCACCATTGGTTAATCAAATTTCAAATATTATCTTTGCACATGACCCTTGGGGGCTGCCTCTTGCTGGGAAGCTGTCCAGCTCGACCAACTCTCTGCAGGGATTATTTTTAATACAATATTAAATCTCTTCAAAGGACACCTAAGAATACCCGTTTCTGATGCCCCAAGTCCAGCAGCAAGAAGGATCAGGGTGTTCCCCAGGATGTCTTGGTCAGTGCCTCTTTCAGACCTGTTCATGTCCTAAGGTCCTTGGGTTTCTGAGCTGAAAATCAGGAGCACTGTGCCATGGGTTGGAGCTCTTTGACTCAGATGCCCAAGCAGGAACCAACCCCCATCTCACCACTACAAGCAAGTGGTGCTCAGGTTGGCTGTTGGGTCCATGAGAATTGAAGCAGGAATGAAGACATGTCCTAGAGCCCTGATTTTCCTGGTCAGGGCAAATTTTGGATGGGCAAAGCCCCAGCACATGTATTCACCTGCTGGGTGGAACAAATGTCTCAAGGCTGATCCAACAGAGCCATGGCCTCATCCCTCCTTGGGCTTTGCTAAGGTTCAAGCAGTGGTTGATGGATTTTTCCCTTCACTGCTTGTGTCTTGGTGGATGCCAAATAAGGAGCGAGTTTGAGGTGCTTTGTAAGCAGCCAGGTGAAAATAATGTATTAAAAATTCTACTCTACCCTTCCAGATTAGAATGTCCATGGAGGGGAGGGAATACCCAGTGTCTGGGTCATTTCTGATGCCTCCCTAGAGAACGACATGAATGTTGCAACCTCCTCTTTCACCATATTATGCAGGAATCCATCACTGGTTTGAGGTTAAGTGATGGATCTTCAGAAGGACAGACTCAAAAGCAGAGTTTTGTGCCTAGATCCCAGGACAAGGACCGAGGTCAGGTACCTACCTCTTCTGGCTCTGCCTGCTCTCCATATATGACTCTGCTCAAGTCTCTTCATCTCTTTGTGCCCAAGACCTTTATCTGTAGGAAGGCAGCAGCATCTCCTCATACCTGTTTTAGGTCTTGTGATTTTTGGACAGGCAGTGGAGGCCCTTCAGACCTATTATAGTGCTATGAAACCCCAGAATAAAGAGAATAAAGCATCTCAATGCCAAGATCCACCACAGCCAGACTGTGCCAACCGTTACTGTCACGGGTGAGAAGTTTGCCAGTCAAGATGAGAAGAGCCCCCATCTTCCTTTGCTGGCTCATCCCAGAATAGCACCGTGCAAACCTCGGTGCTTCTCTTCCAAACCCATTTGCATTTTTAGAAACTAATTTGCAAAACCTCAGGCCCCGTGGCTACAAGCAAATCCTGGCTGGCTGAGCAGCACGTCCCAATTGCAGCATCTCCAGGACACCAGCTTCTCTCAAAATGATGCTGTGAGCTTTGGCTTGGGGGTAAATTCTCACCTGGGAGAAGAAAGTCCTGCCAGGAGACTGTTGGGATCCTCCAAGCCAAGAGAGGAGGGGTTGGGGATGGGCTCAGGGTAAGCACAGGTCTCTGGGGGGAGCTCCTGACACACGGCAGAGCCTGGGACCCTGTTCTCCAGCTCACCTTACCCCATGTCCTCACCATGCATGACGACAAACACTGTGAACAATTCAGGTGGAGCCACAGAGGGCTGCTAAACCCTGCTGAGATATTCTCTTCATTTCCAACACCCACAAACCACACAGACTCCAGCATGACAGTACTTTGTAGCTATCAAAACTCTCAGCCTTCCTGCAGCAGGCACAAAGATGAAGCTGCATCAGAGCATGCACTGCCCAGCAACTGCTTCTTGGGATGATGGATTGTGGGCCAGGAGGACACCCAGATGGTTTGGAAGGGGCTGCACACCCACCTTCAACCCATTCTCCTTTCATCCACAGGTTGCACTGAATAAGAGGGGGACTAAATGGATCTGTCTCAGACCTTGCAGGGGTTGCTGTGTGAAATAAGTAACACTTGCAAATAACACATTGGATGGTCAGAGAACTTCTATTGCACTCATAAAGAATATATAGGTGTCATACTTTTAAGCAGAGCTAAACAATGCCTGAGACTAACCCACCACCCCAGCTCTTCTAGTTTCTGATAGAGACAAGCCACCAAGAAGTCAAATTGATGATCCTACAGCAAGCAGCACACAGCAAATGGACAGGACCAGTCACCACAGTGATTCCAGAGCACAGGATTAAACCACACACGTGCTGCAACAAGTGCACACAACAAGGGCCAGAAATGCTCTGTGGAATTCCTGGGTCTCTCCACACCAGCTTCCCCAAAAGCAAGTGAAGAGAGCTCCAATTATCACCAGCAAAACCAGGCACAAATTAAAGTGGGGGGGGGGGGAAACTGCTGCTGGTTATCAGGTGGAAACTAGAAAGGGATGTGATTCTGATTTCACAGAACCAGGTTACCTGGTTTTAGGCAATTTCTCAAATTGAGAATTGTGCAAACCGGGTGGGACAGAGGGATGGGCACACGGGGAGGGAAAAACCCTCAGCCCCAACCCTCTGAGTTAAAGGCAAAAGTTTAGACGTGCTCCACTGAGCAAACACCTTAAAGCATCCATGAATATCCTGCAACATCCATCACTTCTACTGCTTTATAGCCACAGTTTAGATTCTTATAAAATATACAAAACTGAGAAACTTTGATTTTTTAAAAAAAAACAATTGTGGGGTTTTTTTTCCTCTATGGTTTCTGAGCAGAGATCCCCATGTAGGATCTCACAACCCCACAGCAGGGCTGCAAAAACCAAAGCAAAGGAGACACCTCCCAAAAGACCACGTACAACGCCAGGACAACCCCTTGTAGCACCTCCAGAAACCAAGACCCTCTGTCTCCATGGGGCCCAAGCTTTGCTTCCATCATCTCAACGTGATGCACAAACAAGCACCAAAATCAACAGCTCCATAAAGCAGCAGGAACACAACAAAGCAGCTGGAGGCTCCTACAAGGAGAAGGACCTAAAGCCAAGAGGGATTTGCACACCCTCATGGCCTTCAGCCTCCACCACACCCCCACCAACAGGGAAGCAAACCTGGGAGAAGCCTCTTTCTTGAGCTTTTTTTTTGGTTTTAAAAAGAACACAGTGATTTTTCTTTTTCCCCACCTCCCACAGTGTCTGCCCCACGGCCCTGAGACCCCTTTCCTTGTCCATCTGTCCATCCCCTGTTATCGGGGAGATGGGTGTAATTGGCCTGTCAGGCAGCTGAAAGGTGCTCGCCCTTTAGCTGGTGCCACTTCAAAATGAAATTCTTTCTTTGGCATGGCTATGTCTGATATGCAGGCATCAAAGGGGAGGCAGCAGGTCGCCAGTGCCCCGGGCCACACATTTCCCTTCTAAAGGCAGGAATGAGTGTCAGCTCAGAGCTCCCCCCACACCTCCCTGGAGATACTGCAGCAAAAATCCCAGCCCCTACACCCCACCCAAGCTCCCTGGCAATGGGGGGATTACCCCCCAAGCCAAACCTGCTCTGTGCATCCCTACCAGACACACCAGGGATGCTCAGTCCCCATCGCTGCCTGATGGGGTGCTGGGAGATTTTAGGGACCCCACAACACCCACCTGGAGAAGCACGGAGACACCCAAAGTCTCTCCAGCAGCAGAGGGGACCCTATTCTGCTCCCAGCTGGTGGGACAGAGAGGTGGAGAAGCCTCATTGGCACAGAGGAGGTTGAGCGCTGGGGGTTTTTTTTGTTTCCAAGAGAAACCCAGGGCCACGTTCTCCTCCCCCCCGCAGCTCCCATCTCCTCTCTCCACCTGCACTCTTCAGGGAGCCAAGGCTCTTGGCAAGCTTTCCACTCCAGTTTTTATTGGTTCCATCTATGCTGCCCCTTTCGGAGGGTTGGAAAGCTTCAGTCAGTAAAGGGAAAAAATAAAAATATGCATCATGCACCCTCAACCCTGCTCCCCTCCCTTCCCACTCCCAGGATTCCCAAGGACACGCAGCACCCCACAGCACAGCTCCCTATTTCCCAAGCCAAAACCAGCCCATCTGAAGCATCTGAGGTGGAGTTTCAGGCTCTAGATCCCTCCAACTGTACCTGCTCGGCTCGGAAGCAATTTGGCAAGGACACAGCACAGGTAGCTATTAGCTAACACATATTTAACTGCTCCAGATAACTTTTTTTTTTTCCCTCTTTTTTTTGGCATTGTAATGGGGCGATTTGATCTTCAAAGGACCCGTGCAAACCTTTGAAGCTTCCCAAAGAAGCCCATCTCCAGTGGGGAGGGGAGGAAAAGGAGGAGGAGGAGGAGGGGGGGGGAAATGTTAATAGTTTTAAAACCTGGGGAATCCTGAAGATGGTATAAAACCCAGTGGGTTTAGCATAAAGCCCTCAGGTAAAATCTTCACCTTCTTTTCAAATGCATTTTGGGTGGGTTGCAAAGGCTCAGGCCAGGTTAGCAAGGTCGGCTCTATTGGAAGCAGCTCTCCAGGGACCCTCATCTCATCTCCCACGTGGGATCTGCGGAACCTCGGCGAGAAATAAAGACTAAAATTTGCAAAGCCTTGAAAGGAAAAAGGGAAAGGGGGG
>VYZX01001609.1:339075-410703 GCA_013401335.1 Brachypteracias leptosomus | reverse complement strand
GCCCCGCCGCCGCTCCCGGCTCGGGGAGGGGGGGGAGCTACGCCCGGGGGTCGGGACCCCGCCGGTGCTGGGGCTGAGCTGCGGCGGGGCGGGATGATGGGGTCACCGCCGTGCCCCGGGGGTCTGTCCGTTACCCCCCCGCACCCCGCTCAGGTGCATCCCCCCGCCCTCGGGGTCCCCCTCTCGCCGCTCGCTCTCTAGGCACGGCCGGGGTGTGGGTGCCCCCGGGGGGGCGGTGACACCGNNNNCGGCTGGACCCCGCCGGAGGAGCGGGGCAGCTCGGGTCCGGTGGAGAGGCCGGGTTGGGAAGGGAAAGTTGGGAAAGGGAACTCGGGAAGCGGCTGGAGAGAAGGGAGGGAGCGCTCGGGAAGGAGAAGCAGCCGCACGGAGACAGGAACGGCGGCCGAGCCCCGGTTCCTCCCGTGCTCCCCGAGGGGCCGAGCTGCGGGAGAGCCCCGCAAGCTCCCGGGGAATGGGAGCCTGGATTAGCCCCGCTCCTTGGCTTCCCAGCCGCCCTCCGGATTTTCTCCTCCTCCTCCTCCTCCTCCTCCTCCCCCTTCCCTCCCTGGCTGCCAGAACAATTCTCTCCCCGCTTCCCAGCGGGCCAGGTTCCCGGACCCCCACCTGAACGGGAAGGAGGCACCTTCCCCAGCCAGCAACTGGTGTCTCCAGAGTATGAACTGGGGGTTCCTGGAGGAAGGGTGGTCTGTGCCCCGAAGTTCAACCCTTGGGCCAGCTCTGGGGTTGAGACTAAGAGCCAGGCTTCCCAAGGCTTGAGGCTGTTCCTAGGTGGGAAGAAACTGGTCTGCTGCTAGCACACATCAACTGGACACACTGGGGGTGAAGTACCAACAACATGTGGAGAAGGTCCTGGGAAAGACCCCCTAATGAGAGCAATGGATGCCACACACTTTGGAGAGACAGAGTAGACCGAATCACCCCATGATAAATAAAGAGAACTCCACCAGGGCTTTCAAACCTTGTCCCTTTGCCCTGCTGGGGTATCCCTTTGTGTTGGGCAGAGGGTAAACTTAGTTCATTTATGAGACCAAAAAAATGTGGTCATGGAGTGACCACAAGAACTCCTCAATCCATCAACTAACCACAACCAAAAGCCAGCTCAGAAACGATGACTGGGAACCAGCAAAGCCCCACAAACCACCAGGCCACCATGCCCAAGTGGACAGCAAGCCCACATCACCTCCTCAGCTTCCTCAAGCGCTGCCCCAGAACTCACACACAATCAGATACGACTTCTTTTCATATTTCACTCTTTTTTTTTCCCCCCTTTTCCTTAGCTCAGACCTGACCCCTGCATTAGAAGAGCCCGGGGATGTCACCGAAAGGACACGCGCAGATAAAAGGCAGCGCTGACACTGTAATATCTCTGAGTTATTCCTACACCACTCCGGGTTTAAAAGAAACATCTGTTAGCAAGGTATTCAGACTATGAATCCATCACAATTTGTGAAATATTGCCGTCGCCGTCCCGAACGGATCACACTGTGTGTTATTCTTAACAAGGGAAAACAATTTTCGGAGTAGCCGCTGTGCAACGTTTTCAAGTTAAATAACATTTTCATTGAAAATACTCCAGGCTATAAACAAAGTTTACGTGAGGGCCTGGGTAGAGCTGCTCCTAGAAGGGAGCTCGGGGTTTGGAGGAGCAGAGATGTTCTGCTCTTTGTCTGGAGACCTCACCCGGGTCTCGTCAGGATCAGGGGAACGTTGGTGGCTGAGGAATTCAGGCCTGTGGCTGCTCTCATCAACCATCCTGAGACCCAAAACGTTGTGGATATAACACTGGTGGCCAGCTGGGGATGGAGAGCTGGGGTGGTTCAGGCTCTTGTAGGAGGCCGTGGAGTGTTTGAGGAGCTTATTGGTTATGAAGAAGTGTTAGTCATGGGGAAAGCTGTAGTATTTATTCCGTAAAATGTAAATACATAACCCAAACCACAGGGGAATAGCCGTGGATGGAAATAGTGTAGCATTTACTGAGGGAGCTGAAACACGTTCCTACAGAAGCTGTATTTCCTCAGCCCCATAGAGAGTCATTCACCTTGAACGGAGCTTCTGCTCCAGCCCCTGGAGTTGCACATGGGCTGAATCCGGTCCAGCCACGCTGAACAACCCAGTGTGTTCTATATTCCAACCAAAAAAAAAAGAGGCAACGCCAAAATGGAGCTAAAAATACAAATGTGGAAGGTTTGAAAAGCAAACACTGCTGAATTCAGTGGGAGATAGAACATTGTGTGTCTTAAATACCCAGCACATCAAAACCAGAGGACATTATGTCTGCGCTCGGTGTAAGACACACCTCCCCCTGCATCACTTCTCACATGGGTGAGAGGGGGGATCCCATCCCAGCTGTATTTGGGGTTCTGCTGCCAGGCTTTTTCCTCTCTGATTTCCATGAAAAACCTTCTGGGAATCTCTGCACTTGGACAGCAAGACCATTGGTCTCCTCTAGAAGCTAAGCACCAGGTCATTGGAACCCTGCAAAGAATGGCCAGACAAGGGGTGATTCATGGAATCACAGAATGGTTTGAGTTGGAGGGGACCTTAAAGATCTAGTTCCAACCCCCCTGCTATGAGCAGGGACACCTCCCACTAGACCAGGTTGCTCCAAGCCCCATCCAACCTCCAGTGTTGGGGCATCCACACCCAGACGTGTTCCTGATAAAATCCCAGCCACTGCCACTTGACCTGCTCCCAGGTTGTGTGTGCTCAGGACCTACCAGCAAGCACTGCAGGTTGATGTTCAGCACCTCAAGAACTTAGGCCAGCTCTGTTTACATGGCAAACTTTCCCCCTAATGGCAGAGACCTTCCCAAACCAGTTCTTGCATCCTATGTTATTTTTAGAGCAGCTGCACCTTTTGGGCTCTAAAGTTTGCAAACAACCTGCCTAGGGGGAAAAAAAAAAAAAAAAAGACCCAAACTTGTCTCACCAGATTTATGCTTGAGCAGAAACAAGCCTAAAACCATAAATAAATAAATAAAGTCATATGTCAGGGACCTTTTAATGACATGAATTAGAGGAGGAGATGCCCATAAGTGTGCTGAGATCAATTCCCTCCTACCTTCTCCTTTCAACTGTCTCAGCTTGTCAATTAAAACAAAGGGAGCTGAGCAAACAACTCCAAGGGATTACATTTGCCAAAGAAGCTCTTCACTAAAGAGCTGGGCTACACCCGGTGAAAACAAGTGCAGCTGCTCAGATGGCTAAAGGAACATTTTTTACAACCACACTGAGATTTTCCTGATTTTTCTGAGCTCTTCAGAGCTGGCCTGTCCTCCCAGAGCTTTCTACTTTCTCTTGAATAAAGAAATTCAGTCTTCTCCTGAACTGCAGGACTGGGCCCAGCTTGGACTTTGTTTCTGCTTTACATTAAAGTGTCTCTGCTGAGGTGTCAGCACCACGTCCAGGACCACTCCTGAGGAAGATAATCAGGTTCAGGAGTGCTGTTTTACTCCAAACACTGTGTAGGACCATTAAAAACATGCAGTTATAATAAAGGCTGTCTTTGGTCAGCAACTCCACAGCAGCTGGAACAGGAGGATTCTCTGCTCAGTTCTATTTTTAAGATTTTAAGGATGATTTTTATTGTTTTGCAAACGCTATTAAAGAGTTGATTGTCCCATGCAGGGAGAATCTTTAGTTGTTTTTACTTGACTTGTTCTCTTTGTCACCCCTTGCTTTTCACACATACGTTGTCCAGCTTCTGCTGTGAGAGTTTAAGGTCCCTGCTGCTAAATCATAGACTCATAGAATGGTTTGGGTTGGAAGGGACCTTAATGAACATCTAGTTCCAACCCTCCAACCTCCCACTAGACCAGGTTGCTCCAAGCCCCATCCAACCCGGTCTTGAACACATCTAGTGTTGGGGCATCTATAACTTCCCTGTGCCAGTGTCTCACCACCCCCACAGTGAAGAACTTCTTCCTAATATCTAATCTAAATCTCCCCTCTTCTAGTTTAAAGCCATCACCCCTCATCCTATCACTACAATCCTCATAAAAAGTCCATCCCCAGCTTATTATTGTTCTTTAAGAGATTCTTGTGCAGTGCATCAAAACTAGGGTCTAAGGGAAATGCTTCAGCAACACAACTCCTAAAATAAAGGTAGAGCCATTTCAATGCTCTGCTATTACAATTCTCCTGAACTGGTGTCAGAAACACCTCTTTAAACCATCTGTTGCAAAATCATCTACCCATTGATTGGTTTCCTTGATTGGCATCAATAAGCAGAGCAGGACAACTGCTGCAAAAATAGTTCTCACCAGCTCTCTTTGATTGTCAGCAGAAGGACATCACTGGTAGGTGTGACCACAAGTGCTGGGACACATCAGCACATCTCTGAATCCTGAGTTTGGTAATGTGAACATCCTCACCTGAAAGCAGAGAAGGATCCCACTAAAGATTCCCCAGTTGGCAAACACAGACAAACCCTGTGGCCTCCATCTCTAGCCATAATAAACTGGTGGGGCTTGTTTGTACCAGTCACCTGGTGACAAATAATCATCAGCCCAAGGGTCACTCTTGGGAATTGCTCAGTGAATAACCTCCCACAGTGAATGTGGATGAGCAGAGCTTGAGCTTCCCCCAGATGTGTGTCAAGAAAGGGATTGCTTCTGAGGGAAAAGCTCCTTCCCCACACACACATCCATGAGGCTGAAGGTCAGATGGGCTTTGCAGGTATTCCTGGTCAAGCTCCTCACTCAGTGTCAGATGTACTTTTATAAACATACCAAGAGCAGCAGGATCTCAAACAAGGTGGGACCTCGATGGCTTGTTCCAGTACAAAACAATCCGTGTTAGTGCAGCAGCTTTGGCAGGACAACCCAGCTCACTGCAAAAATCCTGCAGGTTCCAGGTAATGCCCTGTAGAGCTACAAGAAGCTGTGGTCATCTCAGCTAAACCTCCTAGCAGGACCTACTTCACCACAGCTGATGTATTATTGATGAAGGAAGCTAACACGTGAGGTGTTAGCTGGGTTTGTTTTCAAGGTAGAGACATTCTTACTTACTGTTACCTGCCCTGATCTGTTCTGGGGCAACAGCAGTGAAACCTCATTTCATTTTTGACTTTTTTTCTACCTAAGCAATTATCTCTTTTTCCTTTCACTGCTTCCATCATGCACAGACATTGACTCAGCAGCCCCAAGGAGGCCTTTGGCTACCTGGGAAGTTCAAAGGTTTGGTGCAGTGCTGCAAGTACTGGGATGCCCAAAGGAAGGTTGGCCTGATGATGGAGGAGTTGATTTGGACTTCAGAAGGTGTAGGCTCAGCTTTGTGCTTCTGTGACACTGGCTGAATCACCAGGAACTTGCTTTATCCAAGAGGCCAAGCATGTGTTTAACAGTAAAGAATAATTTAAAAGATGGGGGAAAGGAGGCAATTAGAATTAAGGCCATGGCAGAGCCTCCATCTGGAGGAACAAGAACATTTGGCACCGTTCTCAGAAATAAAGCAAAAATAAACATCAGTTCCAAACAGGTCCTTGAATTCCAACCCACCAAACCAAAGGCTTTCAAGGTATGTCAGTGGAGCTCCAGCTCCTGGGGACAGGCTGGAAGAGGGACACGACAAGGAGACTCTGTATGAGGACATGAAACCAAAGTTCTACTGCCACATACATCATGGAGAGACACCAAGTGAGTCACATCTTGTCTACAGCAGAAAGACCTGGGCTGACTCTCTCTCTTGTCTTGAAAAGAAGAGCAGAAGGGAATCATTGCTGGGGGACACTTCACAAAGGACAGAAGCAAAATCTCCCCCAGAAGGAAGAAGTAGAACTGAAGATGCCTGGAAAGTAGGAATGAAGCACATTGCAGTGAGAGGTGGGTTTCCAGCATTACCCAGAAATAGCCATCAGGGCTTTAGATTACTGGCTGGCAGCCACGTGGCCCATGAGCTGAAGGGAGGCCAACTTGTGGACTTGCAGGAGTTTGTACTCCCTGATACCTTCTCCAAACCAGCCTTGTACGTGTGCCCCGTGCCTGTCTGATCCTACAGGCAAACCAGGCTTCCTACTCAAGGCTGCTTACAGGATCTACTTGGTTTATTTCTTAAAAAATACAGCTTAAAGAGGAATAAAATGGAGGAACTGGCTCATAAAAATAGGGAGAAGAGGGACTTGCAGGAGATTAATATCTAAAAACAGTTTGAAGATGAAAAAAAATGAAATGGCAAAAGGGAGTGAGTTGAAGACATCCCACATCTCACCCTCTCTTATGTATAGAAGGGACCTTGGAAGTGTCACCCACCCAGAGATCCACCTGGGCAGTGCCAGACCCCAGAGGATAAGCAGGAAGACAGAGCAGGAGAGAAAAGTGATATGGGAAAGAAGTGAAAACCAAGAAGGCAAATTCAGGCTGGGCAAAGGGCCAAGGCAAGGCCAAGTGCAACTCTAGAAAACGGGACCAAAGCCAGAGGCACCAAGGTGTCACCCAGGCTGGCACTGCTCTGTAAAGACAACCCAGGGTGGTGCAGCTGGCAGGTGCACAGCATCACCCAGACATGAGGAGAAACTAGATTTTTGAACCAGAAGCTCAGGATGAAGGGTGTGGAGCAGCAGTTCCTACTTGTGTAGGATCCAGGGTCAGCTTAACACTGGTATCTCCCAGTCCCAGCCCCCTGGCCTCACTGGTGTTCACTTTGAGTCGTGGAAAGCAGAACTGAGTTGTAGCAATGTCCCCGAGGACCTCTTTGTTGCCCTGGTCACACCCTGCATTCCTGATGGTTCCACCTCCATCCTGCTGACCCTGCTGCCTCTTCCCACCCTCTGTGCACACACCTGGTGAGGCACAAGACTCAGAACCAGGTATTTTATGAATCATAGGATTGTCAGGGTTGGAAGGGACCTTAAAGATCATCCAGTTCCAACCTCAGCTCAACCTGAAGAAATATTCCAAAGGTCAAATGTGCAATGTCATTTGTGAAAGTGGCATCAGCTTATTCCTCAGGAAGACCCAACACTGAGCTAACTCCATGGCTTCAGAGGCCATCAACAAGTTACTCCAGCTCCCATCATTCTTTCCCCACGTAACTATTAGGTGAAGAGGCAAAGTGGGGTGGGAAATCCTGTACCTGTCCACCTCAGACCTGGGAAGGACAGAGCACAAGAAGGACAAGAGTGGGGTTGGGGCTTAAGGGACTGCAAGATGAAAATGAAGGGGGTTAAGACAGATGTTTGAAGAGCAGAGGATAAAATAAGAAGGCTAAAGAGGACTTGGAATCAATGAATGTTGACTTGAGTCAAGGGTAGTGGAGACAAACCCCAGATCCAAAGGACAAAACAGCAGCTATCCAAGGTGACCCTGACAGGATCTTTCTCACTGTGGTTCCATGAGGACAGCTTGGACTTGCAAAGCTGTCAAGTGGTTCAGTTCCCTCTCTTGGGACCTTCTCAGAGGTTCTGCAGCCACTAAGCCACCAAGAGTCCAAGATGAGACCATCACAGAGGAGGTGCCTTGAGATGGATGGCACAACTGGATCACTTCCATCATGTTTTCTGCTAGGTAGAGGTACTTGAAGCAGGTGCCTGAATGTATCTACAGGGTTGAGAATGGCTATGGCCTAAGAAATAGTCACCAGAGCATTGAAGACCTCACTGGTCTGCCTATGCTTGCATGAGGTCAAGCTCTGCTGTCTCAGAGGTTGCTCCCAATCCACTCTCCACCCTTTAGAGGACACAGAGAATTTCTCTCACCTACCATCATCCATTCCCTGCTCACCCTTGTCCTGCTGGGCAAAACCTCCTTCCACCCAAAGCAGCAAAACCCCTCAAACCAAACCCAAAGAGCACAACCAGTGGCCGAGAAGCACTTTTTAAATCAAAACTAAATAAAGTGTGGGCTCTGCTGTGTTGCTTGGGGCAGATAAATGCTGCGTTCATACATCTCAGACTCTTCCCAGCAACAGAGCTCCCCAAGCACTCTGTCCCTGCAGGGTGAGCAGCTCCCTGTCTCCCATGGCAGGGGGCACAGGCAGTGCTCTGGCTCGTGTTACGCAGCAGGATCAGATGATAGCTGAAGATCCCTGATGCTGAGCAGCAGGCACAGCTGGTCAGCAGCTCAAGGGGCAAAGGCTTTTCCTCCTCCACCTCTCTTTTCCTTCATCCTCCAAAGACTTTTGTTGCTTTCTGTGCTTGCACATCCCTGCCCCAGCAAGACTTGCAGAGGGGCATTGGCACGGGATGTTTCAGCTCACATCATTGATTTTTATAATCAATTATTTTGTAAACCCGTTCATTTTACAGCCCCCTGAGAGAGGAACAGTAAATGCAGCCAAGAAAAACCTGCCCCACATACCTGGCTCTTAGGAAATGTAGATTTGTCACCCTTCACTCTCCCTGCAATGCTGTTAGATTTTTCTCTGTGTAACTTTACGTTGCTCGGACACCTAATGACCTAAAGTGGTCCCAGGGAAGGGGAATTGGCTTCCTCTGCAAAAAGCCTGGTGTTTATTTGCCATTTAGCTTACCTGCCTTCTTTAAAGCCTTATCAGAATGCCTCCACCTACTTTCTTTTCTTCATTTTCACTTGCTACCCAAGATTGGCTTGAGCTGAGAACGCCTAAAGCCTCAGGCATGATCCTGGGTGTTCTCAAGACTTAAATGCCACTGCTTAAAGAGTTAAAGATCTAGATGGCTGCACTAAGAGGATGATAAACTAATCACTCAGTCACTGCTGGTGAGCCTGGTGTCATTTACTGAAACATGGAATGCATTTAACAATGTAAAAGAACCTCCATGCAGTGCAAAAGCCAGAGATGATTGTTAGATTGTCAAGGTTTACTCTGGAGAAAGTTCTCTGTCTAATTACCTGCAACACAAGTATTTCTCCACTCCTTGAAGAAGTTAACATTTTCCTTTCAAGCCCATGGGGGTGGGTTTTTATGTGCCTAAGGACTGCAGATGCTGCTCAGAGGGCTACAAAAATTTAAGACAGGGACTAGGTAGCAAAAATAACTCCTCTAGGGAACACTTAAGAGATGTTTCCTATCAGCACAATAATAAGAAAAGTAGAAATAATAATGATGCTGCACATTTACCTCTTGATTTGTGTCTTCCAGTCCTGTGAAATGGCTTGAAATAAAAGGACAACTCTCAGCACTTGACAGAAATACTTATTTAAAAGCCAAGCTCTGCTTTGGTGTTCTAGGAAGAAAATGCTTCAGTTTTTCCCTGCAATCTCAGAACCACGAAGGAAAAGAAAGACCAGGGCCAGCATTTTGGGTTTGCATTTTAGGATTTGGTGAATTCTGGCATTTTTTCCTCTAGCCTTAAATAAGATGAGAGACAAGATACCAAAACTGACTAAAACATCACAGGGAATTTGTGGGGCTCACCCAAGCTGCAAATAAATCACTTTATCAGCTTTTACTTTATTAAACTTGGAGTGGTACAACTCCATTTTGCAAGCAGTTGGTACAGGACCCTTTCCCAGCATCTCAAGTCCCTCTAAGTTTTTTATTGATGGGGAAGTAATGGATATTTCTCCAGAGCAAAATGACAGTGTGACCATAGCTCATCTTTGCAGCACAGTGTCACTTTGACCTAGCAAACAGAGGCAAGAAGAGGCAATGCAGCCACACAGGTTTAAGGTTTAGCACATCCTAACAGCTCAACAGTCCTCCAGAGGCTCTGGAAGGGTGCTCTGATGTGGCCATAGCACATCCTTGCAGACCAATGTCAGTATGACCTGGTAAACACAAGTTGTAGCAGAAGAGGAAGCAATATCAGCTTAGCAAGTGTTTACCAGTTCCCCAGAGACTCTAGATGGACACTCTGCTGGGTAGCTTGGACAAAGTTTGTCCCACATGACTTCCCAGGAGGAGGCAGAAACACATTCTAACGCCACCTACCTTCATGACAAGCCTGGTGAGATGGCACATGATCATCTTCCCCTCCTTGTGATGGCTGATGGCTCAAGTGGTTCTGCTGATGTTGGTCAGGGCAGTCTCTACACAAGTAGGGAAAGCTTCTGCCTGAGCCACAGGATCCAAATCCAGCTGTATGGCTGGAAATTCAGCCAGTCAAAGGGAGAAATCTCCAGCGTCGCCTCATCCTGAAAGGAACATCCAAAATAGATCAAATTGCTCTCCAAGAGCAGCTATTTCCCTGTGTGCCTAAAAAGAGCATCTCAATGAGCAGCCCGGGTGTTGCTGTGCACACCATGGAGACCTAAAGGCAGAAAAGATGACTGCTCCTCCAAGGAACCTGCTGTTCCTGTTGTGTAAACCTAAAAGGGCACCATTTATGCTAAGAACTGTGTCACACTTGCCTCACTGCACTGCCTCAAAGACAGAGAACAAACACCTCAAGATCAGTAGGACCAAGAAAAGGTTCTACTGATAGAACCAGGAACCTTCTGAAATACCCTCACAGCTCCACAGACCATAATTGCTCCTGCAGAGCAAACTATTTCCACCTCATCTCTATGTGCATGTATTTTAGGAGTTGAAAAACTGCTGCTCTAGTACTTCTCAGCAGCTAATAAAAATCCTTGTTAGCAACATCTGGATACAAGATAAGGGAACCTTGCAAAGAAACATGAGGGATTCAACAAGTTGCTGCAGTGGGTTCATCAGCAGCTCTCTGAGAACTTTGCTCCAAAGTCCACTGAGGTGTTGGGGTGTTTTTCCATTGAGTTCCTTGGGCTCTGTCCCAAGATGTAAAGACTCCCTGCTGAGGTTTGGACATTTCTTTGTGTTTGATCTGTAATAAAATCTCTCATTTCTTTTATTCCTGTAAAAACAAATAAAGCCCCAGCACGAGAAGGCAACTAAACACATACTTCTCTTTAAGAGTATCCCTAAACCCATTCACTTGAAGTCCTTAAATCCTATGGACTCCTGGGAGAGGAAAGCATATGCTTAAAATTAAGCACATGCTAATTAGTGGTGGCCTTGTGTCTTACAGGGCCCTAAACACATCTGGGGTTTTAGGGTCCATATGGGAGGAATTCCATGGAGACCATCTCTGAAGGGCAACTTTGAGTCTTGTATCTGAAGTTGGAAGTTTATCTGCAATGGCCACGAGGCTGATTCTGTTACAATTCCATCTACCACTAATGAAGGGAAGGAGTTTCTCAGATATCTGTAAAACTGAGAATATCTAAACCCAGGACCTTTTCTTGGCTATAACTCCAGCACAGTCCCACCATGATGAACAAACTCATGCACGTGTTTACTGGCATCTCCAGAGCAAAAGAGTCTCACTGCAGCCAAAATATTGTCCCTGGCCTCCTTCACTTGGCTCAGAGGAAGCACTTGTGCATCCTCCAGAGCCTGGCTCTTGGAAGATAAGGGAGCCTTCACCATTGGGTCAGGCAGCAAGAGGAAGAGCATTCCCAGTAATCTGCAGAAAGCAATTTTCCTCACCACACCTTGTTTGTTTTGGACCCTCCTGCTCAAGAGTGTCAGAACTCGCCGCTATCTTGGTCACAGACAAGGTCTGAAATGTCTGACAGGTCAAGTTGTCTCTAGTGAGAGAACCTTTGGGAAGTTTCTTTGCCAAACAGTCCTTTCAATGGGGTTTTGCCTGGCTGAGAACTCCTGGCACTTTCTGCTGATTATTTCACATTCCCATGGGTACCAGCTAAGAGGAAACCTCTCACCTTGTCCACATCTCCTGTGCAAGGACTGAAACTTGTCCTTCTGTGACTTCTACAGTCCATCCCTTCTTCTTTCAGTCTATCTTCTTGAACTTCACTGCACTCCACTTCAAGATGCTCTTGGCCCTTCAACTCTCTCTAATAAAGTTTTATGCTGTCCCATGTTTATAGGTTCATTGTTCTGCAGGCTGAACAAAGAGACCAGATTTCTGCGTCCATCAATGAGGAACCTGGGTCAGATGTTACTGCACATTTCTCTCAAGTTACCCAAAGCACAACCTGGTGCTCCTGCTGGCTATGGAAAGACAGGTGGAACCTCCCCTGGCACAACTTAAGGACATTTCCTCTTGTCCTATCACTTGTCCATTGGAAGAAGAGCCCGACCCCACCTGGCTCCAACCTCCTTGCAGGGAGTTGTAGAGAGCAAGATCTCCCCTGAGCCTCCTTTTCTCCAGGCTCAACACCCACAGCTCCCTCAGCTGCTCCTCACCACACTCCTGCTCTAGACTCTTCACCTTCTCTGAATCCCAAAATAGGAGATCCAAAGCAAAAGGGTCCAGGATGTCCATCTAAAAATCAGCCATTGGCTCTAAACTGTGAACCACTTAGAGCATTTTCCTGCAGAACAGATTTTCAGGTGGCCTACAGCTTTGGATGGGCTGTTTTTGCAGCTGAAACACTTGCACTGGTATTTCCAATGCTCTCTGAGCAGATCATATAATAAAAGAGAATATTAAAACCCAAACTGAAGGTAAGTACTCATCAGCATCTGCTGTGTTGAGTCCAAGAGTTATGATCCACTTTCAAACTACCCTTTGAGGATGACTTACATTACTTGTTGGAGAACAAGGGTTGATATCACTGCAGGCAAGTTGGTTTTAGAAAGGACATGAAGCCATCTGACTGGAAACTACCTCTCTGGTGCTGCCCAGTGCTCTCCTAGAGATCACTTTGCATGTGAGCTGTGGAAATGAAATATTGCCTTCCTTCTGGTAGCAGAGATGGAAAAGAGCTTCCCAAGGAGATCTGGGGGAAGCAAATTTTGTGCTTCCTCAAGCCAGAGAAGAATGGAAGGCTGTGCTCTTGCTAGACCTCAGCAAATTCACTTCTTTCACCACCAGATTCCTGTTCCCAACGCCACTTCTAACCTCTCTTGTTTCCCTTCCTTTCCACACAAGATTGATTCACACAACTTGATTTAAAGGATGTTTATTTCCATAACAAAAATGATCAGGGGTCTAGAAAACATGACCTATGAGGAAAGATTGAAAGAATTGGGTTTGTTTAGTCTAGAGAAGAAAAGACTGAGGGGGAGACATGATAACAGCCTTCAACTATGTGAAAGGTTGTTGCAGATAGGAAGGTAATAAATTGTTCTCCACGTCCACTGGGTATACGACAAGAAATAATGGGTTTAAATTGCAGCAAGGAGGGTTTAGGTCAAACATTAGACACATTTCCTAAGAGGAAGGACAGGTGAGCACTGGAGTAAATTAGCCAAGGAGCTGCAGAGTCTGTCACTGTTGAGGCAGATTTGCTGGGAATGGCTCAGACCTGGCAGATCTTGCTCTAGGGCAGGGGGATAGATGAGCCCTCAAGGTCTCCTCTGCCCTTTTTTCTACTAGCATATATTTTATACCAGTCAAAATTATCACCAGTATCTTTGTTCCATAGCAGGGAAGGAGTAAAACTTCCTTGAACACTCCTATAGATTTTCACTGCTGTATTTTTTATTCTGTAGTGGCAGTGCATTTGAAGGCTTACACATTTATTTCTAGTTGGATAATTAATTAAAGGACATTTTTCTACAGACCTATCCCCCTGCACGTGTTTTCTCTGATGGTTCATGCTATAAAATGACACATGTAGGGGTTGGATTTTGAGCTCCAGCTCTGCTAGAGCAGTTGTGTCAACCCATCCAGTTCACCAACTAAGCAAAGGGCAATGGAATTGCTTTTTTAAAAAGCAACTTGGTGCCACTGCAAACAATCCTTTGCCATAAAAAGCCATTTCCCCCCCTCAATCAGCACATGCAATATTCAATATACACAAACACAGGGATGCTTCTCCACACACTCATTGATTCCAATCATCCTCTTAGAGACACAGCCAGAGGAGTAAAACAACCACCCCTCTGACCAGGGAAGAAAATACAGTCAATGGTGAAAGAAATCTCCATCTTAGGGCCTCAAGCAACCCAAGATTGCTTCACAGCCTAACAGAACATGAAGAGGTCAAAAATTATCATTCATTTTGAGCTCTTTCTTTCCATCTTCCACTCTTTCAGGGACAGGGGCTGAGGATACACACAGCAAAAGAAATATTTTCTTTTGGCACTAAATATTATGGAAGCAAAATGGTTCTGGAGCCACATTTTGTGTCATCTGAAGAGCAACATGAGCCAACTCAAGGCAGTATCTTTAGCCATTTACACCTTATGATTCAGGTTCTTCATTAATTTATTTTTAAATGGCATTAAAATTGACTTACCTGTGGAAGTCTGGGTTGCTTTCTTACTTGAGGACAACCACCACAGTTTGGTCTGATGGAAATGTTCCCAGTAGCTACCTCAGTCCCCAGAAAACTCCATTTTAGAGTGGCCAGGCCTAAAGGTTTGCTTGGATCAAGTCCAGTGACAGTTTATTCTACATAAAAAGAAAAAAAATAAGTCAGAAAAAGGCAAGAATTTGAGGGTGAATCTTTTTTAAACATTCTGATTCTTCACCTGAGACACATTTTTGAAACTGCTAACTTAACTTCACTTTTCATGTATTTTATGGACACATACATATGCAACCCACCAAAAAGAAAGGAAACATTTTATTTCAAGCCAAGGAAACATTTAATATGGTACCAAGATAATTTTTTTAAGAGAAATTCCTTTATCCCTAAGTTCATGCTTTATGAAACCTGTGCAGACATCAATGGCTCACCACATTTCACCAAAGGTGTTGACCCTTCAGGTTCCCAGTTGTGAATCCTCCAGGTCTTGTGAGGCTGGGCTGGGAACAGGGTTTGTCTCCCTCTGCTGGTGTTGGTTTAGATATTAGTGTCCTCAGTGGCTGGAAAATATTAATATTTGCTAAAAGATTTGAGAAATCCAGGAGATACTCCTCACTTGGTTCTCTAATTCTTATCACTGAGGCCAAGTACTGGCTGTAGGGTGGGGTGGGGTTAAATAAAATCAGGTTGAGACGTTGAAAGATTCTTTTTCTGCTATTGCTCAACCTCATTCTTGAGTCAAACCACCCAGGAAGGGTGTAAGATTTATAAGCTGAGTGTAACCTCAATGTCCTCCCCACCCCAGTGACATGCTAACCAAAGAGCCAGTCACAGTGTGTTGGTGCACGGGTCTCTTTAGACCAGGGACCATTGAATGAGGGCCTCAGCTCCAGTTCCCCTTCAAGATTTCCCACTGGCACAGCTGAGCTCTGCTCTCAGTTGGTGCAGGGATGGATAATGCTCTGCCCATGGAACCTGCAGTCCCAGTTAGGGAGCTCAAAGGGTGAATTAAAGAGCAGAGAGCAAATGCTGATTTAGGACAGGCTGTTGATGATCTCCCATCCCAGCTGGATGGCTACTGGAGGTGCTCCCAGTGAAGGAAGGGGAAGCAAGTCTTGTAGCCATGAAACACAAGCATTAAAGCTCAAGACTTGCTCCTTTGACTTTGGACTGATGACATTGTCAGCAGTAATCCCATTAGAGAGGATTTCTTCCCTCCACTGGTGACATGTGCAGGGATGGATACCTCTCATTCTGCCACCTAAAGCTATGAAAGGCAACTCTCACCCTGTAGTCCTGAGATATTCATTGCACCTCATGGGCTTGCACCTCAGATAACCATGAAATTCCTGCCTTCCAGCTGCATTTAGCTGCTGAGGGACCTACCCTGAGCCTCTCACAGCAAGGCATGAACATTCACAGTGATCTGGCAGCACATCTAGAAGGGAGGGAGCTGATACTCAATCCAGAGGATACATCACATGGTAGGATTCATCTTACCTAACCCTATCCACCTGAAAGGCAAGCACCAGGTCTAAGCTCCTCATATTAGCTCGCTGAGCAGCCAGAGGGCAACTTGTTCCATGACTTGAAGGCACCTGTCTGGGGTAAGATAAATCCAACCCTAAGAAAATGTTATCATCACCTACATTTTTCACTTCAAACTAAAAGACCCACCTGGCAAGCAGCAGATCAGATCTGTCCTCAGCATCCATCTGATGGACAAGTGAGGCTCTGGAGAAGGCAACAGAGATGCCCTGAATTACTTCAGCTCAAAACCCACAGTCAGAACAGCTGCCAATGGATCCTACAAAAGCTGTGCATTCATTTCAGTACCTTTGCCAAAGATATTTAGGGACTGAATCAAGCTGAGCAAAGCTTTTTGCTTTCGGTGTGAAAAGAGAATCCTCCTTGGAGCAGCTCCAGCTAAATCTCCTTCCTGGGAAATGAAGATTACAGTGGTACATTAAAGCAAGTGATCACCAGGACGTTCATCATTCATTTTCTGGGTGTAGGAAATAGGTTTTTATGTACAGAATTCTTGCTTAAAAGAAGTCTCCTCATAACTTGCCTGAGCAGTGACTCTAAAGATGATGCCCAGTGAAGTCATGTGTCAGATCCTAACTCAGGCAGCATTTTCTTTTACATTTAAATGCACACATGCACATAAAAGCAGCCATCAGAGGACCATTACATCAAGAATATACGATTACCTCAAGATTTATTTAACTGAACCCCCCATAATTAGGTCATAACATATGATTAAGCAGTTGTTAACTGTGTCGTAAGGGAATCTACAAAGGGAATGAAATATTTAAAACAGTAATAACATACCTATCCCTGCTTTGCTATTTCTGCCCAGTTAAACACATAAAAACAAAGGAGCAACTCTTAATTACAAGGACAATTTATTTTGCTGACCTTCTTCTTGGGACACATGCCAAAGCCACTGGGGGTTGGGTGGATTTGGTTGATTTTGGAGAAAAAAAACATTGTGGCCCATTGTTGGAGTTGGATGCCTGGAGAAAGCAGAGCTCCCCAGTGCTAATTTACAGCCCTCTCCACTGGTCAAGGGCAGCAATGAAGCCTACAAATTACAGTTCAAAATAGAGATGGCTTGATGGAATCTCCTTCTGGTGGCTCCTAAAGGTGCAGGGCCATCCATCTCCTTCCACACTGTCCATTTTCATCTCGGTACTTCTCCCCCTGGATCCCAGGTTTGAACTTCCATAGGAAGGCAGGAGGTTAAACCAAACTGCTAACTGTGTCTCTTCAAAACTGACATTTAATACAGGGTATAAATCACTGGGGGAGCCTGTTATTCCTTCAGGAATGCAATTACATAGGGTCAAATAAAACATGAAAGAACCCAACAAGTTTTAAAATGTAGTATGTTCTCCAAAGCAGGCAAGAAGGAATGCAAAGCAGTCCAAATATGCTAACATCCACATGTTGTCCTGCATGAGGGGGATTAGAAGGGAAGGTCTCTGCTCTTTAATGATTATGTTGTTAAGTGTAGGTATGTGTGCAGGTCCAGGGCTCTCCCTGAATACCAGCCCATCCAGGGAGCTTTGGGGAGATTACTGTATTTATTTAAAGCAGGTGTCTTTTATGTAGCTCATTATTTCAACTGCTGCTGTGGCCCCGTTTAAGCAGACAAATGGGATGTGCAAAATGGACAGATGGACACTCACCTTCTCCTCCAAGGCTCTGGGCTCTGAAAACAATCCTGGAGCTCCACATTGGAGCTAACTCAGGGTTGCCAGATCATCTCTGGGACAAGCAAACATCTACCTGGTGTAGGGCACCTCCACCTCCTTGGTTTGCTTTGGAGACAGGGCTGGAGAACAACAGGTAAATACCTAAATAAAACTTCATGGGGTCTGTTAAAACCTGGACATGAGGCAGATTCAGGATGTTGAGCACCTCCTATAAAATCACTCACTGTCACCATCCACCTTTCACTCACGTGTCTCCACCTTCTGCTTTCAGATTCTACTTCTGTGTTTAAATCACCTGGAAGGAAAAGTTGTAGGATAAAGAGCCCAGTAAATTTTTCAGGTCAAATTTGCCACCTTCCATTTCACTACGTTGTATTTTACACCTGGAATAATTAAAACAAGCAAATCTGAAGTTGCTTCATTGGGAATCTGGGGTTAATCAAAGGCAACTATTCAGGATTTTTCAGCCAAATGGGATATTTTCATCCCAAATGAAAGGTTTTATGGAAGAGTAAAAATTCCAACATCTTCATTTGGGAATTGGTGGAAATGTTGGGCTTTTTTTTTGTCAAAAGTGACTCTTCTCCAAGAGTGAGTGATGTTCAAAAAATACATATAAGAGAGAATACTTTGATTTTTAAAAGCCTTGAGCTTTTTAATTTGCTTTAATCTTGCTTTTTAAAGTCCTGCTTTTCACATTTACAAATAAAACTTCCACTTAAACCTTCTCCTTAAGTAACACAAATAATACTTTGCTTACTAAATATTTCCTGAAAAAAAAATAAATATATGAAACAACTCATTTTAAATTTTTTTCTTTTTAAAATTAAGCAGAAAATTGGAAAAATCTCAACAAATCAGGAAAAAGAAGATGTTTCCTCCAGATCTTTAAGAAAATGACTTTTCTACAGCAAATTTCCTAATGGGAAAATGACAAGTGGGGATTTTTTCCTGCAAGAATCCAGCTCAGCTCATGGATTTCACCTCCACCAAGTCTGCCAGAATAAAACCTTGGATTTCTCTCCCTTGTTTTATAGCAACCCACTGCGTGACAGTTACATGGGTCACCAGTCCTGCCAACACTTACATATATTCTCAGAACGAAGCCCATGAATAAGCTTTAGCAGAAAAAAACCTTTGTTAAAGGTGGAGGTAACACTATTGTCTATTATAAATATTATTCAAAACTTCCTATTGTAAAAATATGGCTCTAGGTGCTTAAAATGTTGCCTTACTCCAGCCAGATGGGTGAAATAAGTCATGGTAATCATGGGCCTCAGGGCTGGCTTGGGTGTGGGGAGGAATTTTATTTTATTTTATTTTATTTTTAAATTATTTTTATNTCCAATCTGAAGCTCTCTGCCATGCTTAGAGGATTCCCCTTTTTTAGTGTTGTTTGGAAGAAACTTTGCAGGGAAGAAAACCCACAAAAGCTGAGGACTCGTGGGTTTTGTAGGTCAGGGCTGATGCTGGAGGAGCTTCAGGGTTCCTCTGGTGCCCACGACCTCAAGCATCACCTGAAGCTCCAATTCTGGTGCTTGTGCCATGCTGGGAACCTCCCACTCTGCCACATTTCCACGTGAAATTAGCTGGGAAGATGCTAAGAACCTGGTGGAAATTTAGATATTTTTCATCCTTCCTGCAGAGTCATCATTCCTTCAGGTTGTCTCATTTATATGGAATTTCTTGAGCTTTTCTCTGCTGAAAAAAAATAAAACAAGGGGTCACATCCCTGCATTTCTGTGATGACTCCAACACATCCCCACTTGCTGTGTGTCTGCAGAAGGGTTGTGCTGGATCTCAGCCAGCTCAGGACAGAGAGTCCCTCCTTCCACAGCAAATCCCACCTGATCACCCACAGACATGTGCTGTAGATATGGAGCTTATTTTGGCCACACTTCCATGTGAACACCAGTTTGTCTTCCTCAGGCAGTGTATCCTGGAAAGGTAACAGAGTTTGTAAATACTCAGCTTGAAATAGATGAAAACCCAGATATTAAACCTCCTCTTCAGCAGGAAGGTGGAAGGTTTCCTTCTCCAAACATGGAGCTAACAGGAGAGTGTTCTGCCCATTTCATAGAATCAGAGAATGGTCAGGGTTGGAGGGACCTTCAAGATCATCCAGTTCCAACCCCCTGCCATGGCAGGGACACCTCCCACTACATTAGTTGCTCACAGCCCCAGCCAGCCTGGCCTTCAAAATGTCCAGGGATGGGGCTTCCAGCACCTCTCTGGCCAACCTGTGCCAGTGTCTCCCCATCCTCCTGGGGAAGAACTTCTTCCTAACATCTCATCTGATTTTCTGTATACTACTACTACTAATAATAATAATTTTGTGTCTACCTGAGCCTGCTCCACCAAAGCCTCCACACACAAGCTTAGGGACAGAGGACATGCTGCAGAGATGCCACCTGACTGCAGGACACCCCAGATCGAAGGCAGAGCTCTACAGCTGCATGTGTAAAAAGTTAAAGTCCCATCTTTTTAGCTGCCTTTGGAACATCCCAGAATACAGAGGATGCAGTGGTCCCTCAAGGGGAAATACAGAAGTCACTCATCCAAGAAAAACTTGGGCTGGGAGGAAGCAGTGTCAATAGTGAATAGTGAAAGAAGTGGGATATGGAACTGCTGGTGACAAGACAACTGATACCTCAGAGAAAAGAAAAAGCCTTTATTTAAGGAGAAAAAAATCAACTTGATCACTCATCAGCTCTTAACACCAGTATCAATATTATACAAAGCTTCAGAGGAAACATGGGGTAAAGGATAAAGACAGGGGGACAAACTTCAGTCTGGGTATCACAATCTCAGGCTTTTGTACCAGGCTGCTCTATCCAAATGTGAGGGAAACTCTTGCAGTGTTGCCACACAAAATTACTAGTTAAACTGGAGGAGATAGAGATAAGACAAGTGTTGTAAGGAGGGTAATAAATTGGTTAGAGATGGAGATGACAGCACATTGTACTGAGAGAATGGCTGAGCTGAAGGGAGGGTACTGGAGGAATTCTCACTATCAGCCATGGGATGATTGTGCTTATGCTGCCTCTACCAGTGCTGCTGCAAAATGGAGAAGGATTTCTTAATTGCCCCAGGGCAGAGTTAAAAGACATCATCAATACCACAAAGATCAAGATATCAGAGCTGAGGAAATGACACACAAACCACAAGATTAGTGAGGGACTCACACAACATCCTACCATGGTCACTGATGTGTCAGGTGCTGGTGATTCTTCCTGAAGACTCCTCTGCTTATTTGTACTTGGATGAGATTAATTCCAACTGGGATAAGAGTGGGAAACAGGTGGAAAGGCTGGTTGGGATACAGGAGGACTAACCAGGCAAAGGTCAGCAACAGCAGCCTGGTGAAATCAGGTGGATCAAAGGCTTGGAGGAGGCACCTTAGGGGACAACCTTGTGACAGCAGAGGGATGGAGTAAATAAAAGTCAGTGCTGGTAAGTGTGGCCAGGAATAAGGTGTGGGGGGAGATTTTTAAGGATCATGGTAGCAGGGTTCACAAACAGGACCCCAAGAGGATCACTGAAAGTCTGAAGCTACACTAGGTTAAAAACAGTTATAAAATGAGGCTCCTTGCTCTCATTTATGGGGTGCTCAACTAGCAAAAGGGAGAGACTTCACCTCCAAAACCTGATAAAACACTAAATGTGGGTTATTCAGCAGGAGGAAGAGAGTCCTGAAAGAAGGAGCATGACTTAACAAGCACTTAGAGCTGAATATCTGTGTTCTCTGCTGATAAAGTTGTGGCTCAAACTCTGTGGGCCATTTCTTAACACCCTGAGCAGGCACATGTTTCAGAGTCACAATCAGATGCCAAAGGTGCTACATGTTAGACAGGATTTCCATCCCCTAGAAAGGAGCCAGCATTGGGCTGGAACTGCCCCAGAGATCAGCAAGCCCATGAATTACTGAGCACTGTTATCTTGAGATACAAACCAAGGTTCTGATAGAGAAAATCCAGGTCAGATTGAGGGTTTCAGGGTAAATCTTACACCACGTGCATTGGCAGTTACTGAACATGCCATAAACACAATGTCTAAGCTGTGGGGGCTGAGGATCATGTTCAGTTGGTGCTTGATCTGTCTTATCTCACTGGTGCAACTGGATTTTGATTAAGTATTAAGTGAAATCACTTGGGGACATGGTTTAGTGGTGCCCTGGCAGTGCTGGGTTAATGGCAGGACATGATGATCTTAAAGGTCTCTTCCAATCAGAACAATTCCATGATTCTGTTGTGCTGGAGATCCTCACTCCACTCACACACACACACTCTTGCATTCAGGCAGGCAGCCTCATAAACTTTAACTACAGGCAGAAATTCCCATGTTGCCTCTTGGCTATGATCCAACACATGAAGGGGTGAACTGGTGGATGATCAGTACCCACCAGGTACAAAACCTCCTCTTTCCTCCCTGGGTGAAGTGCTCTCATGAGGTGCCCCATTGTCTTTGCAATAAAACTCATCACATTCCACCAGTAACGAGCTGTGGCCCTTCTACCAACCTCCATCTGCTCCTCAAAGCAGGCCAAGAAAACAACCAACGATGTCAACTCTTCATTCTGTTCCTCAGATCATCAGCTCTCTGGAAAGAACACAATCTGAAAGGCATATGGGCCTTCTCATAAAAACAACAAACACACAAACAAACCCTCAGATGAGTTTCCCAAGTCAGCAGGATCCCTCTGCTAATTATTACCGTGCAACTACCCTGTAGCCAGAAATTGTCCAAGGAGAGGGCTGAGTTCTTCTCCCCAAGCTGGGCTGTTTGGACAGGCTGAGCTCCTTCATTTCTGGGGATAGTGCAGAGGATTTAGCTCCCCACAGTATGGCCACAAGACCTAGAAGAAGACTTGTGGAGAGGAGGAGAGCAGCAGATACAGGTGGCCAGTGAGGGCTGCTTATACCTTTACCTTCCTGCCCATGCCTCTCACATGTAGACAGCACAGGCTCTGTAGAGGCAGAGAACCCCTCTCTGGCTCAGGAGCCCTTGAGGAGACATTTTTCACCTGCACCAAGAGAAATATGGTATCAGGTCTGGAATAATGTAGGCTGGAAAAAAAACAGAGGGGAAAATGCCTGTAGGCACAGATGGTTTTGGCCCTGAAGTGCTCCTCCAACTTAGAATCATAGAATGTTTCAGGCTGGAAGGGACCTCTAGAGCTCATCTGGTCCAACCTCCCTACACAAGCAGGGACATCTCTACCTAGGTCAGGCTGCTCAGAGCCCTTCACCAACTCCCTCTGCTAACCTCAGAACCTCCAGAGAAACGTGTCCATGGGACACAGGAGATGGGAACAACACAAGGCTCCAGCATCCTACACAAACATGACCATCCCAGCAGACCCACCAAGACCTGCTCGCTCCTCTTTGCAAAGGGCAACGACGCGAACGAACGGGGCAATTCCCTTCAGCAGATGGGCCCCCTGTGCAGCCCCCACGTCTCAGCTCAGAGCTAACCCAGCCCTCTCTTCCAGGCAGAGGATGGAGCTCACCTCCCCATCCAGAGGGAAAAAAAAAGTAGCATCTGTGGGAGAAAGACATATGTCTGGCCTCCCCCGTGAACCCTGCGCCTGGCAGGAGAAAGCGATGCCGATTCCAGCCCCAGCTTCTCATTCCTCTTGTAACAGTCATAAACGCCTGCTGAAACCTAAGAAGAACAAGACTGTAATCCTAATAAAACAACATTCTGGAACCCTGAAAACTAGATGGAGGCTTCTCAGGCCAACTTGAAAACTGCAGTCGCTCCTCCAAAAGCTGCACTTTCCGCGGGCTGGCTGGATGGTCGGGCTGAGCACAGGGGGGCTCTGTGAGGTGGGGCATCAGCAGGTCCTGGGGCACAGCAGCCATCCTGTCCCCAAAATACAGAGAGAATCCCCTCTCCGTGCACAGGTCCCCTCCTAAAAGCAAGCCAGGATCCTTTTCTCCAAAGCCTGCCTTCTTTTCCAGGTGTCTTAAAGCCTGACTCAATAGGGCAGGCACAGGCTGGGCTTGTTTGGATGCAAAGCTTTCTGCACTGAATTATTTCTGTCCCTATTTTGGGCTGTTGTGTTGAACAGAAGCTATAGGACTTCCCTTTGTGCACCAGCCACCCCTAAAGTGAAGAGGAGGAGGAAAGGGGGTTCAACTTTCCCTCTGCTCCATCATGCAGAGGGCAGCTCTCTGTGCTCACTACCTGGTGTGTGTCCCTAGCAAGGCATCACATCACTTGATGCTTCTCTGTGGTCCTGAGAGAGGACCAGCAATGAGCCTGAGGGTGGCAGATCCCCAGCGACTGCAATTTTGCATCCCTCCCCTGGCATGGGTAGAGCTGGAGCTGCACCAGAGAAGCTGCTGCTCTCTGGAACATCTGCTTGTTGAGCTGTGCTGGCCCTTTCAGGGAGAAAAAAACCTCTCTTGCCAACTCCTGTGATTTTACTGCAAAGCTTCCCTGATGTTACAAGAAACCCAAGCTCCTGATGTGCCATTCTATCCAGCACTTTCACTTTAAGAAAAAAAAAACCCTGTAGTCCTCCTGGTCTTAAAGAAAACACTTTCAGGAGATGTTCTGAACACGTGCTAAAGGCTAAAAGTAGCATTCACAGAATAAAAGCATCTCATGATTTTTAAAGGACAATCCTGGAGGCCTGATCTGTGATCTAGGGAGCAACCAGCTCTAGAGAAGCCAACAACTGACTGGGAAAGTGCATAGTCTGATGACAACTATTGGTTTCTTGGTGGTGGGAAGCCTTGGGACCTCCAGGACCAACCCAAAGCATTCTATGATTCCATTATTCTATGATTCTATTATTCTATTTGACAGCTGTCTAATTGTCCCTGCTCACTGCAGGGGGTTGGACTAGATGACCTTTAAAGGTCCTTCCCAACCCAAACCAGTCTGTGATTCTAATCAGCTCCACAGCAATGACACGAGCCAGTCCCTGCAGGGAATTGCACATTTGAATCACAAATGCCCATGGGGCTGGTAAACAGCATTTTCTATCATCACGTTGTCTTAGAAGCATCAATTAATTAACTCCACTAACTCGCCAGGGAAGTAGGAAACATTTTTTCAGGCAGTGGCTGTGGGGGAAGCTTGGAAGGTACATAGAGGCTCCATATCCCAACCCCAGGCCAGTGGAGCTCTTAGGGTCAGGGCTCAACATGTAGGACAAGTGTGAACTTCCCCCATTCCCACTGAGGCCCCACAAAAAGTGGCCAAAGAGCTCAGCGTGTCCATGTGCATCATGCTCTGAAAATCTCATCACAACTGTCCTGGTGGAAAATGAGGGGTTGAGAATCTGCTCCCAGGCCAGAGTGCTGGGCTCTTGGAACCATACTCTGCCAGGCTAATCTTGGTGTGGACACTGAGGGCCTCTTTGGCCTTGGGTGCATCATTTAACACCCACATAAACACAGACAGATCCACAGCTCCTCCCCATGCCACAAGCCCGTTACCTACTCATTACATCAAGATCACTCTTGATTTCCTGACTTGGCCCTGAGTGTGGGTGCTGAATTCTTAGAAATCTGGCCCTGAGCTATTTTGGATGGGCCCTGCAGGGATGACAAACCTCAGCTCATGTGTGCACTTAGCAAGGCACAACATGGGGCAGGTCCCAACCGATTTGCAGGAGCCTCAAGCATAGAAGAAAAGAGAAGATCCACCCGCATTAAT
Organism: Brachypteracias leptosomus; assembly: GCA_013401335.1. Taxonomy (NCBI): domain Eukaryota; kingdom Metazoa; phylum Chordata; class Aves; order Coraciiformes; family Brachypteraciidae; genus Brachypteracias; species Brachypteracias leptosomus. The sequence goes on along the minus strand of VYZX01001609.1, from coordinate 385,688 downwards.
TCCCTGTTTCTGGTTTCTTTTGGGGCTTTGCTGAGTGGAGCCTTTAATCTCTGCTGAGTGAAGGGGGTCTGAAAGATTTGGGAAGAAATCAACAGACATAGGCAACATCAGAGGTCAAAATAATAGCCTGGATATAGCTGGCCATAAAAGAGTGAGCATTTCTGCCTGGGATGCTCAGATGCAGGAGGTGCAGCTATCAGTGGCTTTCACACACTATATTCTTCCCAGTTTAGCCCATATAGGCACCTCCCCTGTGCTGCTTTCTTGGGATCCCTTCTGCAAGGGAATAAAGCTGTAAAAGTCACATTTTGCTTTCACATCACCTAAGCAGAACGTTGCATGATGTTTCAGTCCACAGAGGAGGAAGAGCGAGCACTTCACACTGAAATAACTGCAAGCTTCTAGTGTGACACAAAGGCAAACTTCACTAACCTCCAATTTTCCTCACTTCTTAACTGCACACGGATCCAATGAAATCAAATGAGATAATCCCAGCCTGGAAGCAGAGGTGAAAACCTCCCAGAGCTCACGCAATCAGCAGAGAGCTCGGACGTTGTCGACTTCCCCCCTCAACTATTTCCAAATAAAACACTTTTGTTGCTTGGCTGCCCCTGCCAAATGAGCTAACAATAAAAGAAGGAACTTGCAAAGCTTCTATCCACAGGAAAAAAAAAAAAAGAAAAAGAAAAAGAAAAAAGGGGAAAAAGAAGTTAAGGATCTTTAGGAAAAAAACAAAAGGGGAAAAAAAACCCCAAGAAACTAGAGGCCAGATCCTCTGGCTGGAGTAAATCAGCACAGGGCCAGCTCTGTTGCTTTACCCCAGGCAAATTGTGGGCCTGGTGCTATTCTGCATTTCTCAGGGGTAGGGGGTGGTCTCCACTGGAAGATTGCAACACTGCAGGATACTTTTCCATATTAAAAAGGCGCTTTGGAGCGTTTTGTCTATTGCCAGGTTTGGGGTTTATTGAGGACTCATTTGGCAGAGCCACCCTGGAAGAACAATACAGATGTTTTATGGAGAAATAAACTGGGATTTGGGCTGGATTCTTTCAGTGCTGGATTCCACCTAATTTGGAGGGAGGAACAGCTCTTTTAATGAAGGGTGCAATCAAAACCTGTATGAAAAGCCAATCTGCCCTGGGCAAAGGGAGCAGTAGATACCCTGCCCCTCTCTGCTCCAGCAGCCATGGGAGTTCTGGTCTCTGTAGCACAGCAAAAGCTCTCCCTGCTCACAGACCTCCTCAGCCAGGCAACCAGAGCACCATGGCTTCCTCAAGGCTTCTCCTCTGTATCCTCATGTCTCTTGGAGGGTAGTGGTGGCCTCTCAACAGGGAAGGGTCTGCCACATCTTTATAAGGAGCTGTTCCTATGAGGACAACAGGTCTTGGTGAGCTCTCCCTCAGCAAGAACCCACAGTCATCTTCTTAGTTGGTTGGGTTTTTCCAATGGCAGCTCCTGGAGCACTTCAAGGTGATGTAGGACCTTCACTCATGTAAGGCTGGAAGGGAAGGGTTGAAAAACTTTGACTGTCCACTCACAGACAGCTACACTGGGCAGGCTGGGCCAGATGACTGAAAAATCCAGGTTTATTTACTGCCACCTACTTCTCTTCACCCAGTCCTTCTGCCCACATGCCTAATGAACATCTCCAGCTTGATTCACCACCTAACCCACCTTGTTTAGTCTCCACTCCACACACACTGAAAGGAACATAGTGTGAGTACCTGTTAAACTGGGGCAATTGTCATCTACAGAGGAAAGCATTTGCCCACCTCCACAGCAATGCAAAGTACTCTAGGTCAGATCAAGGGAGAGGAAAGCTAAAGACTAAAAAACCTTCTTTATCTTTTCTTTGGCTTCTTCCTTCACGTTACACAACTTTTTCTCTTTGCATCAACCACCCCTTCAGGTCCTTCTGGGGAGCTCAGCACTTGGTTAGCAGAGCAAGGAAGAGAGACCCAGAATCAGAGAGTTGTCTAGATTGGAAAAGAACTTTAAGCTTGAGTCCAATCATTAACCCAGCACTGATAAGTCCTTGACTAAACCATATCCCTCAGCACTACATCTCTCAAGTGATAAACTACATCTCTCAAGTGATAAGTTTATCACTCAAGTGATAATTGATGTGCTTTCCCTTGGGTTATTCCAAATGGCCCAACGTGCTGGGCTACATTTTAGAAACATCCACAGTGGAGGACTCCAAAAGTGAAATATTGGAACATAATTTACCCAAGTCCCTAATCACAGTGTTGCAGGGAACTGCAAGGTACCAGAAAATCACATACAGCCTAAGGAGTTGAGAGTTTGCAAGTCCAGGGGTTGGCTGATGGAAAGAAAAGGGTTTTCAGGAATTGCCTGGATTTCACTGACATCTCCCTCAGTTTCTCTTTCAGTTTGTTATTTGAACAGTATCACAAGGGGAGTTTTGATCTGGCTTGGGAAATGCAGTTTAGAGAATATACAGGTTTGTTAAAGCTGGAGTTTCTCAGCTCTGGAGTAGAAAGAGCCACATTTAAGGCAAGGATGGAAGGTCCATTTGAGCCCTGTGGGGAGTTTGTTTGGGAGGTACCACAAGGGATACAACAAAGACATGGAGTTGAAAATAACAATGCTGCTATTTATCAGTTACTGCTACTCCAGACCTAAATACTGAATTTTTAGCCACCAATGACAAGGTAAATAACTCTTCTCCCTGAGTTAATATTTTTCATTTCCCATTTATCTGATGAACACAGATATATGCTCTACAATATTGCAATTTTTGGCCAGGCTCTCCTTCATGGTCCCTGTTTGCATTTGCCTTAACCTGGGAGTATTAACCAGGTCATGTAGACACCCAGGAACACAAACCAACCCAACCACCCAGAAGATACACACCACACTCAGAATCAACACAGGGAAACCACAGGATCAAGAGCAGTGTCCATGAACTGACCCAGATTAATCACATACACACCAAGGGAGGCCAAACATACAACTTCTGATTCCCACCAACCTCTAACTACACAAACCTGAACAAATACTAAAGCACCCTGAGACATGGCCCCTGGAAAACAAGGTCCTGTCCAGATGGGGGAATTACTAGCCACAAAAAGGCTTCTGATATGACCAGTGGTCTACATCATGCTGAAAGCCAAGTCATCCCAAGGAAACAACCTCCAAAGTCCATCTCCTCTAAGCCCAGGTGTTTCAATCCTTTCCACAAACATGCCAAGCTTAGAACAAGGTGATATTTGTCCCCAGCTCCTACTAGAAGGCTCTTTCAGAGTCTTCATGCTCTGCATAGTCACAAATCTTCTTCTGGTTTGAGCTTAGTGTACTCAGGCCAATTTGTACCAATTGAACCTTGTTTTCTTTACCTTACATGGCTTATTCTCCTCTCTGATGTTTCCCATCCTGATGTACAGAAGTATAACCATCATCCTTCTTCTCATCTTTCACTTGCCTAGGTTAAAAACTCAGCAGTTTAAAGAATCATAGAATCATCCTCTCAAAGGACAAGCTCTCTATCCTCCCAGCATCTTCTCCATCCTTTTGGGTATGCAGCCCAGGTCCAACTCACACCTCAAGAGCAGAATTGTCCATGGGATGCCACACAAGACATCCTGGGATAAGGTCTACCAACCTTCTCCAGGAAGAAACACCTCCTGGGATACATTTGAAGCTGTGCATACCTATTTCAGACCCTGTGACCAAGCTCTCCACATATGTTCCTTCCCCTTTGTCATCTCCAGCTGACGACTCTCTGGTTTATAGTGGAAATTCTTATTACTCCCTGGACTCATGACTTTGCATTTTGCACTACTGGATTGCTTCTCATTTCTCTGACTCCAGCCCTCAAGGTCACCCAGTTCATTCTGATGGCACTCCTCCCAAGTCTGTGTCATCAGCAGGCTCCAGCAACACACTGCATCTTGTGCCAAGGTCATTCATGAAAATATTAAATAAGATCCATCCCCAAGACGAATCCTTGAAGAACTTCCCTGATCTCCCCAGCCAGATACTTTCCCTTTTAATGCTACTTCTTGTAGCTCAGTCAGTTGTTCCATCATCTTAACAGTGGTCATTGTAATCTCCTATTTATGGGATAAACATGCCAATGGCACAACAGCAGATGATGGACTGAGATCCAGATAGGTAAGACCTATGGAAATCCTCTTGCCTAGAAAGCCCAGCTATCAAACCCAAGAAAGCTTCTCCCTGGACTCACACAAATTATTCAGGATGCCACCTCACTCTTTCTGACTGTGACTTCTCTTGGTATCCACTTCCCTCAGGAGCTACAGGTCTGCTGGCATCAGTGAAGACATCTCCCCCACCATGTAAGCAGCCTCTTGCTTGCTGGCCCATGGCTTGGAGCTCATTTCCTGCAGGAAAATAAGGACCATGAACCTTTCCATGAAAGGAAAATAAAACATGAATAAAGCCTCATCCTTAGAATCATCACAGAACCATAGAATGGGTTGAGTTGGAAGGGATCTTCAAGATCATCTAGTTCCAACCCCCCTGCCATGGCAGGGACACCTCCCACTAGACCAGGTTGCTCAAAGCCCCATCCAACCTGGTCTTGAACACCTCCAGTGATGGAGCAGCCACAGCTTCCCTGGGCAACCTGTGCCAGGGTCTCACCACCCTCAGAGTGAAGAACTTCTTCCTAATTTCCCATTAAATCTCTCCTCTTCCAGTTTGAAGCCATCACCCCTCATCCTATCACTACAAGCCCTTGCAAAAAGTCCCCCCCAGCTTTCTTGTAGGCCCCCTTCAGATACTGAAAGGCTCCAATGAGGGCTCCCCAGAGCCTTCTCTTCTCCAGGCTGGACAACCCCAGTTCTCTCAGCCTGGCCTTGTAGGGGGACCTTATAGTGACCTTCCAGTACCTGAAAGGGGCCTATAGGAAGGTGGGGGAGGATCTGCTCACAAGGGTTTGTAGCAATAGGATGAGGGGTAAGGGTTTGAAGCTAGAAAAGGGTAGATTTAAATTAGACATCAGGAAAAAGCTCTTTAATATGAGGGTGGTTGATCACTGGAACAGGTTGCCCAGAGAGGTGGTGGAGGCTCCATCCCTGGAGACATCCAAGGTCAGGCTTGATGGGGCTCTGAGCAACCTGCCCTAGGTAGAGATGTCCCTGCTTCTTGTAGGGGGTTGGACTAGATGACCTTTGGAGGTCCCTTCCAACCCAAACCATTCTCTGATTCTACGTCTTTCCAGCATTCTACTATTGACAAAACCCACTGACTGCAGCACAAACCTGCACCTATTTTTATCTGCTGTTAAGCAGGGAGGAAAAGGACATGACAGCAGCCCAAAGGGAAGAAAAATTACATTATTTTCCTTTGATAACCCTGGGAAATGAGCAGCTCACCACTTGGGACTCCTCAGCATCCACTGCAACAAACAGAGGGCCTGATGCAGGGATGTGATTGCAACGAGCCCTGTAGGAAAGTGACACAGTAATTGAGGACCAAGACACACACAAGTGATGCAGTTCAGAGCTCCACTGAGCTCACTGAGTTTTTCTTTGGCTTGCTGCTTTGGTTTCCAGCCCCTCTCCATGCCCACAGAGGCCAGGATTTGCCTCCAGGCTTGCCCCAGCTGAAGGGCAGCTGCAGTGATCCCCCTGACCTCTCTCTCTGATAGCACCTCTCCTGCCTTTCAGAGCCCAGCCAGAGGTGAAACAGATAAATGGCTGGAGATCCAAATGTTTTCTCAACAGGCAAGTTCCCACATGCTCCATTTTCTTCTCCTCCGTGAAGAACAAGAGGGGGAAAAAATTGCAAGTGATTAGCTAATGAACATCTGGTTTGCTTTATTTGTGCTTCCTTGCAGCCAGGGGTTGCATTTACTAATTTTTATTTCCTCCTAAACACACAAAAAAAGGAGGTTTGGGGTTTTTTTTTCTTTTTTCCAAAGCCTGTAGAGGCTCCTCACAAGTGTGGCTGCTCTTTCCACCACTGTGATTACCTGGCCCACATGCCACGTCCTGTGTGGTTACCTTCTGTCCTCAACTTTTCATGTGGTTTGACATGTCTTTAATTTAGACAATCAGGCCACAGCTAACCTGAAACAAAAACACTCTTTGGAGATCCTGAGCCCTTTTTTTGAATGCTGCAGATGTCAACCCAGCAGGATGCAATGTCAAGCTGCTAATTATATGTGTAAACAGGGTCGGTGGTAATTACACACTAAACACAAATATTATCTGATGTAAATATAGGCTGATTGTGCTCTTGCACTAGTGACTGCTAAAAATAGCTGATTTAAACCCAGCTCTGCACTGATTTCACATTTGGGCAACACTGTGGATTCACATTGACTCATTTCAGCTCCTGAGTTCATCTCTCCACTTATTTTCAAGGTGTTTTCACAGAACTCAACATTTGCCCTGGCAGGGGAACAATCAGATGGTATTTACCAACAAAAAACCACTTGGAAACCTGCTCTCCCTCCACCTCCCAGCAATCCAGGTTTCCAAGAGGGCTTAAGCACTCACCTGAACTTCCAGAGTGTTTCAAGCAGGTTCCCAAAATCTTTGGCTGCCTTTTTTTTGCCTGATCACTTCATTTCAGAGGCAACCATGGCTCTGTCTTTGCTTGCTGCTCCCCAGCATTGAACTGGGGGTTAAGGAAATAAATTGTTAGCCATAAACCCTTTAAAAAACATCTAGTTTGTTCCTCCCACCCCCACAGATTTACCTTTCACTCACTTTCCTAACGAGTTATTCACTCCAGTCTCTTCACTGCACTCACAAAAGCCCCAACTATTGATGGTATATTTTTATTCAACAGCTTAAACTCCCAAATTCTTGCAATTTGGGATCTTGGAGGCAGCTCCAGAGCAAAGCTGCAGCAGTGTGAAGCTGGAGGGACACTCGTGTGACACTTGTAACTGATATCATGCTCTGCCCTGCTTTTATCACCCCCATCTTTCTTTATCCTCAGCCTGTCCAACCACCTTGTTCTCTAGAGAAGGATCATAAACCCCCAGGCAATTGCAGGATGGCCACACAGACAGTAAAAAAGAAAAAAGGCTGCAGATGGGTAGTTCAAAGAGAGATTTCTCAAAAAAACCACCCCCAACAACCCAGCAAACCACTGACAGGAGCCAAGCTGGGTCTCATTTGGGGGTGTACTGAGCATCTCTGAGTTTATTTAAAATCAGCAAGAGCTGCAATATCAACACCTATCAAACCCAGACACTCACCCACAACTGTGGCTTCTGAGAGATGTGATCTACTTCAGAGCTGAAGAAGAAATAACAGGGCTTTTAGACAGGCTAATAAATGTATGGTCCAGATACTTTTCCAGTAGCATATTTATTGTCCAAGGCCTCTAGTCAGCAGCACACCTAATTTTAAGCACATGCTTAAGTGCTTTGCTGAACAAAGGCAAAATGTGGACCTACCAGGAGGCTCAAGGAAAGTGCTTTCACATTAGTCATCCTTCAGGAGCAGTGATAGCAATGGAGTTTTTTACCAGTTTATGCAGAATCCAAGCTTAGAAGCAGCTTTTCTCTTTGCAGCTGTAATCTAGCTGAGAAGATGACAACCTTGGAGAGCAAGAAGGGTCCTTCTTGCTTCTCAGGCTGCTCCATGGTGGTCCTGAAAGGTGAAGGAGGCAAGATAAGGCCAAGCCACAACAACCACACTGCTACATCAAATCATTTTAGACCCCTGACAGTGTTAATGAACATCTGACAAGGTTGGAGGCTCACAACATTGTTTAGCAACTCACCTGCCCCAGGTATTTAGTTTGGGAGGCAAGGACAAGATCCATGGTGACCACACACATTACAGAGGTGTGGAATCCTCCTTGCTTAGGGAATTAATATTCTGCTCCAAGGATTGTGCCTGGAAAAGGGACTGTTGCTACCTCTGAGATCCTGAAAAGAGGAAGGAAAAGTGATAACCACATGTTGTCCTATAAGGTGTGTGGTATCAAACAAAGCCTGTGTCTGTCAGGAGTCTGCAGAGCTTAACTTGGTGTAAAAGAGTTTCAGAGAAATAAAATGCTGGCAGCAGGTATCAATTTCCTGCAAGATTCAGCAGTTGTGATTAGTCACAGCTCCTCCAATAGGACATGAGGCATGTAGGAGTGTTCAGTTCACAGAATCCCAGCTTGGTAGGTGTTAAAAGAGACCTCTGGAGATCATCTCATCCAACCCCCCTGCTCCAGCAGCTCCCCCAGAGCAGGGGGACCAGCATCACATCCAGGCCCCTTTGGGATCTCTGCAGAGCAGGAGACTCCACAACCTCTCTGGGCAGCCTGGGCCAGGCTCCAACACCCTCACCCCAAACAACTTTCTCCTCCTGCTCACATGGTACCTCCTGGGGTCCACTTGGTGCCCGCTGCCCCTTGGCCTGTCCCTGGGCACCCCTGACAAGAGTCTGGCCCCAGCCTCTTGCCCCCACCCTTTAGCTCTTGCTCAGCATTGATCAGATCCCCTCTGAGGCTTCTCTTGTGCAGCTCAGCAGCCCCAGGGCTCTCAGCCTGTGCTGGGCACAGAGATGCTCCAGTCCCACCAGCATCTTTGTAGCCTCCACTGGACTCTCTCCAGTAGCTCCTTGTCTCTCTTGACCTGGGGAGCCCAGAACTGGAGCCAACACTCCAGAGGTGGCCTCACTAGGGCAGAGTAGAGGGGGAGGACAAGAATTTCCACACCAGTGGGTGACTACTGTCACCAGCAGTCCCACAGACTTGTCACTAGCCTGACCTTGCAGAGGTCACTTATGCAAGAAGCTGCTTGACCCAACGTGTCTGGAGATCCCCAGGCTGACCCTCAGAGTCTCTAAGCTCCTTCTCCTCACTGAGGTGCCCACACAAGAGAAAGAAAAGTTATGGGAGCTCTGGGCCTCATGAAACCTGGGAATCCTTTAGATTTATGCTTTGTGGATGACTGACTTTAATGGAATTGTGCTTGTAGTGTCTAAGACACCAGAGAACCCTCCTGGGAGAGAGAAGGGAGAGAAAGAGAAAGAAAATCATCATCTACTGTGCATCATACTAACCACTGGAGAATCCACCTAAAATTATCTCTTTAATTGAAGGGTGGGTTCCCTGGTACCTACTGACATTACACCATGTTCTAACCTTTTCCTGCTTCCCTGGTGTCTTCCACCTTCTGATGAGGGTTCCTCCCAGAGGTGAGGAAATAAATCCCCCAGGAGCAGTGATGTGTATAACTATGGGATGGGGAAACCAGTCCTTCCCAGTCTTAACTGGGAGCTCCAAAGCAAGAGGCTTGCATCCTCTCCTGGTCCTCCCTATCCTTGTGGTGCAAAGCCAAAGGGTTTGTTGTCCTCTACAGCTGCTGTAAGAGGCAAAGAGAAAGTTGGTAGTTTAAAAGGTCATCCCCCAAAGGGTACATGCACAGGTTTAATAAGGTGATCAACCAGATAAATGCAGGGGAGGAGGAATTATTAAAAAAGGCAACAGGAGACCTGGATTTTCAATTGTATAGTTGAAGCTCCTCTCCCTCTGTGCACAAACCACGACTCCATTGCCCTGCTGCTGTAAACATGGGACTGAAAACCAGTTATTTCCCTCAAAAGCTCACAGCCCAAGTAGTTTTTCTCTAGCAAAAACCAAACACTACCATCCATAGAAGCCTCTATTTTCCTCAGCTGCACTGAGGAAACCCTGAGCCCATCTGGTTTCCCAGATCACTACTCTATGTTGCCCACACACCTCTGAAGCACGTGGAGAAGGGACTGAAACTTCCTGAGCTTTACAGACTCAAGGAGATGGGTGCTGTTCTTGAGGGGCCAACAAAACCTCAAGGGCACAGAGGTTTCCAAGGCAAAGTAAAAATCTTCCTGCTGGCTCTCAGAGCCTTCAGATCCTACCCCACATCTCAGCTCCCAGCCAGCAGGGCTGAGGAGTGATCCCAGAACTCCCAGCCCCCAGTAATGCCTGTGAAACTTAAAGATTTGCAGAGTTTACTTGCAAAGCCTTTTAGAAGCAGAGAGGAGTAAACAAGAGTGAAAAGTTAAACAAAGGAAATACATTTATGCTTGTACTGTTTTCAAGTTTATGCAAACAATCCATTTCTAAAGCTGTCACTGACACTCCTGGCACGTTCTCATTCCCCAGCTCAGAGTCCTGTTGGAAACTGAAATCACAAGCATTTCTGAGATGCTTTGGGCAAAATACCTCCCTCAGCTCCACCAGCTGAAAATGAGTCAAGTCCACTGCAGCCACGGGGCCGTGGCAACATCCTTGTGCACCCATTGATCCTGGAAGAAGAAGGAGAAGAGTCTGAACTTCTCTGGCCACAGTGGCTGTGGAAGAAATTGGTAGAGAGTCAGCCAAATGAATGATGAAGGTCACTTAAAGAAATAACAGCAGGACATCATCAAGCAGAGGAGGAATTAGAAGATATGACTTTCTAGCTAGGCAGGCAGTAAGTGGAGCTGCCATAAATGTGACCTTTTGCTCGTGGCTTGACCCAGGGGAAGGAGACATGGACAGTCTGCTCTCCACCAGCACAGCTCATCAAGCTCCATGTATCCAGGGAGGGATGGGGTTCCCATTTGGAAAGACAGGGTTGTCTCCCCAGCAGAGGAGCTTTTTTTCTGCCTTTTAATGGTAGGATTGGAGGGGAGTGGGACCAGAGGAGCAGCCAGGACCCGACTCCTCCCCAGCTCCCCACACAGGAAAGGGGAACCCATCCCTCTGTCAGCTTTCACAGCAAAAATAAAGGGTCACTTTCTGCCCTGGCTCCCAGGGTTAGAGTCTGCTGAGATCAGCAAAGCCACATTTTCCCAAACCCCATCTCAGAAAGCAGCCTGGGCTTCTTTCAAAGTGAAAGCACCCACGTTATGATGGGCAGGTCAAGCTCTGCCCCGGCTCCACGGCAGCGCGGTCGCCGTTCAGATGCCTCCTCACCCCTGTTCCTCCCCTCCATCCAGCTGGAGGAGCCAGCCCCTGTAACAGCTGATCCATCTGGAGGAGAGCCTACAAAGTTAATGCCTAGCTTTGAGATGGTCCCTGGTAATTGTAGGTAATTTCCAAGATAATTGCAATCGGGTGGAAAAAGCTCCGTTTGCAGGGTTTGTGCTCATCACTCTAATTTAAGCCCCAGAATGCTGGATGCTCCACTCTTCAACACACACCCATTCTTCATCTTCCTGATTTTACCACCAGGCCACCATCAAAACAGCCCCAGCAAACCACAGTCTGCAGTGCAAGGCGAATGGTTGAGGAGCCCCATCTAAAGTTTCAGGCAGAGCTGCTTGGAGGTTACCGATGGAACATGTTCATGATTATCAAACAGAGGAGGGGAGCCACAAAGAGCTGCAGAGGCAGAAATGCAGAAGAAATGGTGGCTAAACCCTGCTTGGAATAAAACTTCTCTTCAAAGAAGTGGAACTGGTGCACGTTGCAAAGAGGTCCACATGGAGTTTTAATACAGGAATAATTACCCGTGGCATGTTTGTTAGTGGAAAAAGCAAAGGTCTCCTGTTCCTTACACGTCATAAAACCTGCATTGTTTACCAGGAAGGAGTTATATGAGACTGGCAATAAATAAGTGTTGTAACAAACTTTGGTGCCCAGGCCTGCAAACTGTTCTTAATATCCCAAGTTTGGTAGCACCCAGAGGCCTCTGGGATGTTGAGACTGCTGCAGAGTGAAGAAATCACCCTTGATCTGAAACACGTTAAAGAGGGTGTAGTAGAGTAAGAAGAGTCACACTCCTCATCAGAGTGGCTCAAAACATGCAAGTAGTTCCAGAAAGTCCATCAGAGAGGGACACACTGCAGGTGACCCTGTCCCTACCTCCATGATGTTGGAAAGAGTTGGGGTTGTCCAGCCTGGAGAAGGCTCCAGGAGACCTCATTGCATCCTACCAGTGTCTGAAGGGGGCTACAAGAAAGCTGGGGAGGGACTTTTTCCAAAGGTCTGTAGTGACAGGATGAGGGGTGATGGCTTCAACTTGGAAGAGGAGAGATTTTGATTAAAAATTAGGAAGAAGTTTTTTACTCTGAGGGTGGTGAGACACTGGCACAGGTTGCCCAGAGATGCTGTGGATGCTCCATCCCTGGAGGTGTCCAAGACCTTTGAGTATCTCTGTCCACAGGTGAGCTCTGTGAACATGGGCCTGATTGAAAAAAAACCCCAAACAACAAAACCCCCAAACCTTAGCTTGCTGTATTCTCAACTCAACAAACCAACACAGTTAAAGGAACTATTTAAAGCTGGAACTTTTTGTTCTCCAACAAAAAATTTAGAGAATAAGGAAAAAAAAATCCTTTTCCTCAACTTTTTCCTACTTTTTGTTTTAAAATTAAAAAGTGTCTTTGCAGAACATGGTCTGAAATCTTGTACTTTAAAATCTATAAGTAAAGTATTTGAAGAAAACTATAAAACCTTGCTCCAGTAATGAAATGGACCTATTTTAATTTCTCTGTAAGCTGCTTTCTATAGAGGATGCAGCTGTGGGGTTACTGGTAGAGGCTACACACAATTTGTAGCTGTGCTCACCTCTTGAGCCAAGAAGAAGAAGTCATTTCAGGACAAGAGGTGATGGCCTCAAGCTGCACCAGGGGAGGTTCAGATTGGATATTAGGAAGAAGTTCTTTACTGCAAGAGTGGTCAGGGACTGGCCCAGGCTGCCCAGGGAGGTGCTGGAGTCACCATCCCTGGAGGGGTTCAACAAACAAATAGATGTGGTGCTCTGGGACATGGTCTGGGGGTCAGGGAGATGTTGGACAAAGTTTGGATGTGATGATCCTAAAGGTCTTTTCCAGCCTAAATGATTCTCTGACAATATAAGACCTTAGGATCTAGCAAAGCCCCAGTTACTCCTTGTTGGGTGGAAGGGTTTACTAAAGTTGATGGGCTGAGGGTAAAACAAATGAACAAACCATAAGAGAACAATTCAAGCAAACGAGTTTCATGGCAACCTTGCAAATCAACGAGGTTCCTCCAGACATATGCAGGAGAAAGCCCAAGTGTTTGCTCCAAAATAATCCCCTGATCTCACAGGCATCAAACCCTTCCCAGTGAGCTCTGCCCTTCCCCAGACACTTGGCTTGATGTGTTAGACCCACAACCCCACCCAGCCTTCTGGTAAAGGAACAGTGGAGTGATTTACACCCAGGAGTCATGTTGGTGGCCACCAGGACTCCAGATTCATTGGCAGAAAGTCCCTCACCACTTCAGCTCCAGCTCTACAGGACCCAGCCAGCAGCAACCATGCAACAAGACCAAAACCTCCAGCTCTTGATGACCATTCCCACCCTGTTCTTTCAGAGTGGCAAAGTTTTTGCTGGGCTATCTGGGACTACAACATCACATGAGGCTTTGCTGAGGAGGCAAAATAATAGAGGGGCCTCAGAAACATGGTAATCAAAGGCAGCTGCACACAAGACATCACACTCCAGCTCTAAGAATAACCATTAATTGTTTGCATGGGTCAAAACAATTAGCTCCCATGAAAAATGAGTATTGATTGGAGCCTAATGAGAGGCTGGTTCAACACAGCAGAGGAAGAACAGTAAGGCAGAAAAATCCAGGGCCCTGATTCCAAGTTCTTGGATGGTGAACCTGAGACAATGAAGCCTGATCCTCAGGAGCTCCACTGGTTGTGTTTATTAGTTCAGTTCATGGGTCATCTTCATGTTATTTAAGGGTGTCTGGAAAAGCCTGAAGTGTTTTGCAAGTTGAAAGGGCACAAGGACCACTGGGGTAAATCAGAGTCTTTCCCTGGGAGGACTCTGGAGCAGGTCAGCAAGAAAAAATATGGAAAAGGGGTTTTTTCTTGCCAATAATTTGGCAATTTTCTTGCATCCTGAATGCCCCAGAATTATCCCTCTGAGAACATAGAGAAGCACTTTGAACAAACTCTCTTCTGCTCACTGATTTGTTTTCCCCCTTTATAGGACATGTCTTCCCACCCAGGCTGAAGGTGCTTCTGTACAACCTGTGATCCAAAGATTAATCCCAATCTATCCACGGGGGGCTGAGTAAAGCAGAATAAAAACAGCTAAAGCAGAGGAAAACCAGCTAGAGCTAACCCACCACTTCCCATTTCATAGGCAAGGAGGCACAGAAAAGAGGTCAAAAGTGCCCATTAATTTTCAGAGCCCAATTTGATATGCCTTGGACATGATTATTCATGGTACTTAGCATTATATATGACCTTATGCATGCAACATACTGAATAAAGGGGCTGCTGGTGGTCCTACACACTTCAAATTTGTAGGATCATCAGTCAGGGATGCAGAAGGTGAGCAGCAAACAACCAGTGACCCCCAGGAAACATCCCACTAAGGGAACACAGAAGCCCCTTTTTCCCAGGCACCTTAATTTTAGGCCCACCACACAATTCCCAGTTGCTGCACCAGCCGAGAAAGGGATCTCACAGACAATAACCACATTACTCAGAGAACAGGAATTGTTCATACAGACATTTCTCCCATCTGCAAAACAATGCAGTGGTCCAAGGGCTAAAGAGCTGGTGGAGAGACAATTAAAGGTCTCCTCCTCATTGCAGATGAGTTGTATCAAGGGCAACTTTATGCTGGTATTTCCTTCACAGGTTGGAGAGTCAATACAAGGAAAGTTTTGGGGTGGCCCTTCAGATTTGCAGTAAAATGTTGATTGTCCTGAGGGATGGGTCTATGGGTAGTTTATGAGACTGTTAAGAGAGATACTGAGGCTGTTGAGCAACTGTGTATCTGGGCTTGTGCCAGTGCCCATTGAGGAAAAGCCACGTGTGAGGTGATGGAGTTCTAGCTGAGTCTTAAAAACTTCCAGGGATGAAGATTTCCCTCCTCTCCCTCTCCACTAGCAGCCTGTTCCAGTGTTCCCTCCCAGGATTGTCCAACACGATCCCCCCACACCACAATCCATCGCCATTGCCCCTTATTCTATCACCTGCCACTACCAAGAAGAGTTTGGTCCCATCATCTTTGTAGCTGTCCCTTGAATGGTTGTGTTAAATCTCCTCTTACTGTCCTCTTTGCTTGGCCTCAGCCCTGAAGGAAGCCAGGACTTTCTGTACATTCTCCAGGGCCCAGCTATGCTCTTGGCCCTGCTTCTCCCAGGGTTAAGGCCAAGCACCTGTACAACCAGCTCCCATCTGAGCTGCAGGCTGAAGTTTCCCTTCCATGGAGGCAGCTGGGGAGGGTTCTTGACCTCTTTGATATGGGCTGGGGCCACAGCCAGAGTCGGCACCAACAGAGGAAAATTCACATCAGCGTTTTCTTTGAGAGCTGCAAAGGCAAACAAGAGTCTCTGACGTGGAACTTAAGTGCAGTTCTGGGCTAGAAGCTCTTCCAGGCTCCACCACACAGGCAGAGAGATGGAGGAACACACAGGGGGGGTCCCCAAGACCAGGGGCAGGCAGAGACACCCTCCTCACCACCCTGGTAACCACTGAAAACCTACAAACAACCCCAAAACTGCTTTCTCCAGGTACTGTTGGATCCTGGGAAAGAAAACACGAGGCATCCAGGCAGGGTGGGAGTTGGAGACCAGGTACAAGCAGGGAAAGGCTGAGCTGGCTGGGGCAGTTAACCTCTGACAGACAGTCTGGAACATACCTGACACACTAAACAAACCAGGTGGTGCCACTGCTGGGAAAACACAGCCCCACAGCAGGGGGGGGACTGGGAGAGGAGGAGGGGGAGAGATGGAGAACATGAGCTGGGGAAAAGGGAGAGGGCAGGAGTCGTTAACCCCTGCTAGCAAGGATAAAGTCTTTAACTCCCCATCCCATTCATTAGAGCGAGGCAGCTCCAGGAGGGCCACAGCCATCCCCACACATAAATCTGGAGAGTTTCTCTCTCCCAAAGGCCAGACACTGTCCTGGCCCTGGCAACCCAGCTGTCTGGCCAGCTGTCTGCCCTGCAAGCAGCACAGCCAAGGCTCAGCTTTCTGAGAGGAGGGCAGCACTCTCCCAGGGGCTCCCTGAGCCCTCCTGGCACTGCCACTAGCCCAGGGAAGAGGGATGTCCCCAAGGGACATCATGGTCCTGTCCCCAGGGGACATCGTGGTCCTGTCCCTCTGGTTGACAACACCAGCCCATGGAGATCTCAGGGAGGCAAAGGTGTTCAGCAAGCTCCACAGCACTAATTCAGAGAAGCTCAGAAAAGAGCCAGAGAACCTTCTGGATGACTAATTGATTGACCAGCATCATTTTCAGTGGTGCCCAGGGACAGGCCAAGGGGCAGCGGGCACCAAGTGGAACCCAGGAGGTTCCATGTGAGCAGGAGGAGAAAGTTGTTTGGGGTGAGGGTGTTGGAGCCTGGCCCAGGCTGCCCAGAGAGGTTGTGGAGTCTCCTCTGGAGAGATTCCACAGGGGACTGGATGTGATCCTGGGCCCCCTGCTCTGGGGGAGCTGCTGGAGCAGGGGGGTTGGATGAGATGATCTCCAGAGGTCCCTTCCAACCCCACCATGCTGGGATTCTGTGATCGGGCCCCCAGTGTAGTCCTCTCAGGCATCTGACCACAGGAGATACAACACAGGAAAAAATGGAGCTCTGATCCTCCTCAACAACCCTAAGGAACAAATCTCATGTATAACCCATGCTTAAATCAGAGTAAAATGTTGAGAGAAGGGAATTCATCTGAATAGTTTGTATCTGCTGCTGCTTTGGAGGTTAAGCTCCAGCTTCCAGCTTGAGGGGCTCAGAATCACAGACCCAGAAGGTCCCTTTTTAAAAAGTTGGTCAAATCAACAAGTACCCAAGCAAAGAAATGCAGGAAACGGGTCTGTCTGTGAAATCTTCTACCCCAAATTTAGATTAAAAAGCTAACAATCCCAATAAAAGAACAAGGGCACAAAAAGGAGCTATTTCCAACACATCTGCCTGTGGTTAAACAACACTGTTTTTCTTTGTGAGGACTTGGTAACATCAGGGAAGTTGGACAGGCTCCCTCGAGCTGAGGTATTACAGGGCATCTTGTATACCTTGGCATTGTGTGGCTTTCCAGGACATCATTTTAACACTTCACAAATCAGGCTTTATGGACATTCTTCTATCATAAATCCATGGCAAAGCCAGCACAAAAACTACACGTAGCCAGGTAAACTGCAGAGAAGATCACCAGTGAGCAGAGCATTTTTAACACGTATAAACCATAAATGCATTTATGGTGGCAACGTTTCTTTTAGGGCCTGATCCAGCCCTCTTTGAAGTCAGAGGGAGTCTTTCCATTGACATCAGAGGGTGTGGGATTTGTCTCACGGCAACTTATACCAATGAGAACAATATTTTGCTCTGAAGTCATTCCTTTCTGCCACGGGTGTTTTGCAAACAGCTCGTCACCTGACAATACACCCTGAAGCTCCTGACAGTCCGTGTGTTTTCATTATTTAAGAATGAGGCTTGGTAAGGGGCTCAGCTGTTGAGGGAAGGTAATATTTTTCTTAAGCACGCCTACTATAAAGTAAATTAGCAAAATCTTCTTCGAGCTGTAACTAAAACATCAGGGCACAGCTGCCCTGGAGGAGGACGAGGGCTCCCAATGTAAACTCCACTGATATCATCACCATCAGAAGGTCATAAAAGTGATTGATTATAAATAGAGGCCTCATTTGTTTACAGCTCACATTTTTGGGTCCCGGGTAATTAGCACATTAGCCATCTCTCAAAGTGAGCCCTCACAGGTGCTGCTCCAGTGGGAAACTGCCCCAAGAGGAGCCTAATTTCACCTTAAACAATCGCAGGGTGGCTGCGCTAGGACGGAGGGGAGAAATGTCAGTTATGGAAGTGTTTAGCTACTTGATCACATCTCCCCAGGAGCCGAGGGCGTCAGAGGGCATTAAAATGACCTGTTAATTTCCTTCACTGCTAAGGTAGCCCCCAAAAAATGAGAGACATGTCAGCAATGTGAGGGAGAGATCCTCTCCGTGGAGCCCGGCGGCTGCCCGAGTCTTTTCAGATTCTTTTGCCTCCACAAGCAAGCCAACAAAGGAAGATAAAGATCACCCTATTTGTGGTAACTGGTACTTAGTTCCTTTTAGTTACACTCAAAATAAACTCTCTTCTCCTTCAGCCACAGCACTACCGAGCTGTAAAGCAGCCACCTTCCTCTCCCAGCCTTGGCTCCAAGTTCACGACTACCCCGAGCAGGCAGGACATGAAACTTTCAAGTCACGTTTTATTTGTACAGCTGGATGCACCAGGTTTATGCTCATTGTCCAATTAGCCAAGCAAACCACTTGTGAAGGGGTTTTAATGCTCTACCCCCAGTGAGAGCTCTGTAGTGAGTGTGTGTTGAAATGCTAATGGAGGACAAAGAATTCCTTTTTGTTGGAATTTGCACTATTTGGGATACATCTCCTGGGCCAAAGCTTCAGCTGCTATGGCTTCCTTGGCTATTCCCAACTAGAGATGTTGAAGGACTCCTGAAATTGAAGAGGGTACTAGAGAAGCTGTTCCCTAATGTGCTTGTTTTAAGATGGTTTGAAACTCTACAGCTTATTTCCAGATTTTTGCTGTTTTCCACAGAAGTTAATGCCTCCTGTAGTTGGAACAAGACAACAGCTACAGGATTCACCAACCCATTAACTACTCAAGTATGCAATAGATGCCCTGGCACTCACACCATTGTACAGAATAATTCTTTCAAAGCACTTCTGCTGGAAGCAATTTAGAAATTTCATACCAGCATTTTTTTGATCCATGAAACACGAGGGGCAAGTGAGCAAAAAGTGAAGTTGCTGGTGTAGCCTGAGTGGCTGCTGATACCTGCTCATCAGAGAAGAGATCATGCTTTATATTTGTATTTCTGCTAGTGCTAAGTGTATTCCTAAATGGAAATAATTTGGAGAACTGCCTCTTCTCATGCATTTGTATAATCCATAGCAAAAAGCCACCCGAGAAGTGCCTCTCAACACTACAACAACACTGGGAGTAAATAATGCTAATAACCCTTAATTACGTGCCTTATTTAATCCCTGTTTCCACCTAAATGATAGCAAAGGAGCTTTTAAAATGTTAATAGAAAGTTGCTTAGTGCTGAGGGGTGGTTTTTGCCCTTCTGGCAGGAGGGGAACTTCTCCTTTATGATTCCTCTCCTGAATCCACAGGTCACCCACTCACTTCTTAGACCCTCACGCCTCCACACACCCAGTTTCAACATAAGGCTTTCAATGTACACAACATTTTGGTTGCTTTACTCCTCAGATTTGTTTAATTTATGATGAACTTAAAGGTCTTTTGCAACCTGAGTGATTCAGTTCAGACTCAGCTTGACAGGGTGCTGGGTTATCTCATTTAAACTGTATTTGTACCTTGAAAGGTTGGACTAGATGACCCTTGAGGTCCCTTCCAACCTGGTGTTCTATGATTCTATGCTTTGGATGATCAAATCTTCCTTACACAGTTGCTTGACTCAGCACTAACTCTAACTTTACTCAGCAGCCAGCCCCTCAGCTTGGCTCAAGGAGGAACAATTTCTCCATAGTGTTGATCCAAATGTGACAACTTCAAAAGTAACAACAACAGGTGCAGAATACAACACAACGTTTACCTGGGCTGAAGTATTTACTGTTTCATAGGGTTCCTTCTTCCAGCACAATGTCTTCTTATACAACTGACTCACAACCAACCTACAGAAGAGAAGATCAAGCAAATGATTCAATTTGTAACATCTGAAATAGCCAAGATTTTATACCCAATCCAGTCACACTGCTAAACCCATAAATACAGCTTCAGTAGAAAATCTGGTGGTGACCCAGTGACATGAGCACAGTGATTTTTCCAGCTGCAAATGATATTTTTTATTGAACCAACTGACACAAAGAAGGGCAGAAATTGTCACGAGGAAGCCCCTAAAGTTCTCCACTCCCCCCACTTGTGCTAACAGCATCCCCCCTTACAAGTTCTGCTTCACATTTGGTCTTTGCAAGCGCTAAGTGAAATAGGAGATAAGAGATGGAAAACCCTGAACCTTTGCAAAAAAAACCCAACCCATATCTATAATTTATCCCAGAAATCTCTCTGGCTACCCTGAAATGTTTTGTTGCCATTCCCCATCATTTGTTTTTTTCACACTCTTGTCCTGCTGCACTTTGGAGGCTGGATGGTCACTGAATGTAAATCCTCACCTCGGTGCTGAAGTCAATGAGTGGAGTTGGTTTATAGCAGTTAAGGATCCAGTTCCTGACAGCTTGACTTTGGCAAAGAAAGGGCTGAACTGTGTTTTGCAAACAAGCAATGCAGTGAACTTCATTCTTTTCCTCTGTTCATGAACCAACATTGGTTTGGTAAGAGATATTTGTTATTCAAGTGCTTGTTGGACAGCTTGGATCAACAATGGCTCATTCCAGAAACAGTTCATTTCAATTTCTTGCTGCTCACGGGGTGAGAACTGTCACCTAAATCAGATGGAGCTGATTCTAATCTTTGAGGGGATGAGTAAGCCTTTTAAAAATAGGAGAACAAAGGCTGATGAAGAACGAATACTCTTGCTGACATGTAAATAAAAGTACACACACGGAGAACAACCAATTCCCCAACTAGCCTGCAAATAAAAATCTGTCCAGGCAGACAGAGAGTTATCAAGGACCTCAACAGACTCAGTCTGGCAAGCCCAGCTGGAGTAAAAAATACCAAGCATTAAAGGGATTGTTCTAGCCACTCTAATTAAACTTCTGTCCCACTGGCAATGGGATTTCAACCTCTAATTCCTGCACTGACCCCACTAAACTGTGGCTGAATTAGAGCATCCTCCCTGCAAGGCTACTAAAGCTTCCAGCAATGAAGCATTCAAGGTATCCCTTAAAAAATGCAGTGATGTTTAATTACTCAGTGCTGCTCTTTGCTTGGATTTTCCTGTTCAGAAATGTTCATATTCCTGTTCCCACCTTTCAGTTCACGTTATTTCTTTTGCTGTTAGATTAAAAATCACTGCTGGTCTCTTTATGGGATGGGCAGAGTGCAGCCAAGGACACCCTTCACCTCCTCAGTTTCTACACCTACAGTGACTTGACCAACACCTTTCTCTGGGCTTGGGATAGTTGAGGTGAACTTCAGAATAATCATCAACGAAAGGTTGAACTTCCTATGAATTTTGTAGGGAGCATCAGGGTGAAAAGTGCCCCTACACTGTGCAGGCTTTTCATAGAATCATTAGGGTTGTAAAAGACCTCTGAGGTCATCAAGTCCAACCATCAACCCAACACTACCACTAAACCATGTCCTGAAGTGTCAAGTGATGCTTTTCTGAGCATCTCCAGGGATGGTGACTCCACCACTACCCCGAGCAGCCTGTCCCAGGGCTTGACCACTCTTTCAGTAAAGAAATTGTTCCTAATATCCAATCTAAACCTCCCCTGGCACAACTTGAGCCCATTTCCTCTCATCCTACTGCTTGTTACTTGGGAGGAGACCAACACCCACCTCACTACATCCTCTTTTCAGGTAGTTATAGAGAGCAAGAAGGTCTCTCCTCAGCCTTCTCTTCTCCAGACTAAACAATCCCATTTCCCTCAGCTGCTCCTCATACGACATGTTCTCCAGACCCCTCACCAGCTTCATTTTCTTACATCTTTTCCAGGCACAGGCAGAAAAAGAAGGGAATTTACAAAGCTCTGCCACTTTAACTGCCTCACTAAAATGGCACCTCAGGTCCTACAACCTCACTTCCTACACCACTGCTGCTCTGCTGACACCACTCTCAGGACAGTCTCTTTGGCTGGAGGATCTGAGCCAAGCCAAACTGATTTCAGAACATTTTAGGACAATGTTAATATCTCTTTGTTACATTATGAGGCAGATGTGAAGCTTTCCCCCTGGGGTTTCAACACCATGGTGGTGGTGTGTCAGTGCATGGAGCCTTCTGGTGCTCCTAAGCCCACGTTGTTAAATGTTCCTGCAAGTAAGAGTCTCTACATGCCATTGCTGCAACTCTCACCTCATCAGAAGCCAAATGAAGGAACAAGGAAAAACACTCCAAGAAGAAACTAAAAGTGAGCTGGGCTGAATTTCATCAAAATAAATATTTTTGTAAAATCAGCTGTACAAGCTCAGCTGTTACTACATCATCCAGGAATGAAGATCTACTTCTCCAAGCTGCAGAGCTTTTCTGGGGAGCTTTCTGAACTGGTTGGGCCACATCTTCACTGCATTTTCTCCTTGAAAGTAAGGTGTAAGATAAAGAATTTACTCTATAGCTTATATATAAAAGTATCTGAGTGCCAGATTAATTTAAAAATGGAAATCAACGTTTCATAAATGGCTTATTAGATACAAAGACTAAATTGTATCTCCAGATAACCACGGGATGCTCCAAGTCCCCTTTGGATTCCACAGCAGAACTTCCCCTAAACTACCAGATATACAAGGAATGACCAAGTCAGCTTCTCACTAGCAACTGAAACCAGGGTCTGCTCCTAAAAAGGAGCTTTCAGCTGGTAAAAATCAGATGATCTGGACAGATACCAAAGGGCCACAGCAATTCCCAGCACTGGAGAATCTGTCCTGCATGGATTCAGAGAGCTCCTGCAGAGCTCTCACGCACAACAGGAATACATGGATTTGGGAAAGCCATCTGGGAAAACCCCTCTGTGCCCCTCAACCATGAGGGTTACCCTGGCTTGGCTTCATTTAGCCCATTGTGGTCTCCTCTGTGCAGGGAGAGGACATTCTTCTAAATAAATTAAGTAACTCACCCCCACTCGTAACCAACCATTGTTGAGAAAAGTTGTTGTTTATGTCTGGGGAGGCCAAAAAAAGTTTTGCCAAGTGCTTCCTTTGGTAACATCTTATACATTCTAATGTCCCAGCAGCTGCCAAGCCACTGGCCCTCATGTCCCCACAATGATGTATGGGGAGTTAAGCACATCCAGATCACAAGTGTGCCCCTGAACTGGCCAAAGGAGCTGCTGCCCCACCTCACTCTTCCTCCCACCAGTCCACAACTGAGCCATAGGCATCCAACATCATCCAACACATTCCAGCAAGTGGCAGGACCAAGCTCTTCTCAGAGAAACCTCAGAAAAGCCCAGAGGCTCTGGCAGTTGGAATTCTCCAGTGTGTTCTCCCTACACTTTTTTTTTTCTTAATACAACTGAAAATAATTAAAGGCTTCAAGACGAAAAGGAAAGAAAAAATGATGTTTTCAAGGATCACAGCCTTGCAGGAGAATTAAATAAAATCTACTGTGCACTGAGAGCATCCAGTCCTGTTGCTGGAGAGGAGAGGAAAATGTCCTGCTGGTTTGCATTTCACTATGGCCACCATAAGGTACCTTGCTCACCTCAAAGTGATTCATCCTCTGCAAGGTTCACAATGCAAAAAACCCATCACTTTGTTTCTCAAATTGACCAGGAGATCTTCATCAGCATCAGGACTCTGTGTCAGGGCCCTGAGGGCACTGTTAGGACTTAATGGCCATGACCAGGCTCCCTCCACACCCCTGCCCAAGGCCCTCAGTCCCAGCCTGAGCTAAGTCTGCAGGGTTCAGGTCATCCTAACCAGAAAATAGCCAACGTTGGTCCTCACACCACTGAGGAGAGCATCAGAGCAAGCAAGGTGATGCTTGGAGCAGGCAGCTGGCCCAGGCTGGGCAGGGCAGTGGTGGAGCCCCCATCCCTGGAGGGGTTTCCAAGCCATGGAGATGTGGTGCTGAGGGACACGGTGACCTGGCAGTGCTGGGGGAATGGTTGGACTTGATGATCTGAAAGGTCTCTTCCAACCAAAGTGATTCTATGATCAGAAGATAGTGCTCAGGTGGTAACTGAGTTCATCCCATCTTCATAGAGCAGGAGTAAGTCAGAAGTGGAGCTTTTAGACCATGGCATTTCTCACACAGGTAGAAAAGCAGTTCTAGAAAACTTCCTCCAGGTTAAAACACCTAAAACACAGATTAGTTTGGGGGACATCTCTCCCCAGAACACCTTCACCACTACTCCAACACTCCCTAGAGAGCCCTCTGCTCATAGAAAACCACACACATGAAGCCACCTCTTGCAATGGTCTCATTGTGGACTTCAGAAAGGCCACCAAAATTCTAGAAAAACAAACACAGGCAGCACTTCCCAGACTCACAACTTGCTCTGACACGAGGCTCAAGTTTCTCAGAAGTAATCATCCATGTTTCAGGTTTCTATTTGTCATTGCCCAGTTTGGGGCCTGACTTTCAAAGAACAAAGAACTTCCTGAAAATGAGTTCCTGGCATTATGGGCCAGTGGTTAATTAGGGGTGCAGGTGCCTCCATGAGGCATCTCATTTGACCAGTTTTGCCTGCACACCCTGAGCTGTCACCTTCCTCCTTGCTAATCAGCTGCACATCACAGAGAGCTCCCAGGTTAATCACCCAGGAGGGAAAAGCAGCTTCCAAAATGAAAATAAAAGTTAGGAAGTGATTTTCTGGCCAGTGCAATGACAGCCTGGCTGCTACTGATGGGGACAAGATTTATTCCAGTTCTTTGGTGGGCAAGATGAGCCCTGAAAGAGCAGCTCCTATTCAAATCACCCTGGCATTTAAGTGACATTTTGGCAAAACCCCATGGAAACATTTGGTCACATCCTCTCAAGCCTTAATTTCTTCCTTAAATGTGCTTTTTAATATGTCACAGTTGTTAAATTTGTAACGACAATTCCCCTGAGACTAAACAACAGTGCCTGGTATGTGAAAAATGAACAATACATTTACATCAGGGAACCCAGAGGAAATTTTAAATAAACGTATAATTGAGGACAAATAGTCTGCATGTTACCTTGATGAAATCTGACCATTCTCTAGGCTGGTTTTAGCAGCAGGATGTCCTAAATAAACTCAACTAAAACATATGCTGTCATGTTCTTTTCCAGTTGTGACACAACTATCCAGATCTGCTCCTTCTGATGGTTTTATTACTGTTAGCCTAAAGGAGAGGCAACAAAGCTCTTGAATTCACTTTAAAACTTTCATTTTTTAAAAAATGACCCACAAAATCCTCTAACAAATCTCGTATTGGCACTTTTGGTAATTTTTGATGGGAGGTTTGTATACAAAAAGCCTCGTGTAAATTCCTGCTCACTCTAGAGTGGAATTTGACTGCACAAACACTGAGTAAATCAGTGTCCTCAGAGCAAGGGGCTGGGTAAGGAGAACATAAAGCTGGAGTTGTCTCTGCTACGACCCCCTTCATGTGCTCTGCAAGCAAAGCTGCTGTTCTTGCTGCCCCAACCCTGCTAACATCCCATTATATAAATCTTCAGGACAAGTCATTAACAACTTCTTTTATTTGTTGTGCAAAGCATCGAGGAGGTTTCTAGGTCCTGTGTAAATGCTAACACTACTATTAACCTGTGTATTTCCTGGCCAATATAAACAGCTGCATCTCCCAGCAGGGTTCAGGGCTGTCGTCCTACTCCTTTTAATGGGATTTCTGCTCTCCTAACAGAGCCCTCCCTGTATGCTCTGATGGCAGCAGGACCATTCCGAAGAGGAACTGACCCATTTGCTTTTTCCTTTAAAAATAAAATCAACCCACCTTGGCTCCTGGTTTCTAGGGCAGGAATCCCACAGCACTTGGAGCATTTACTCAGACCTCCTTTTGGCTTGGGTACAAGTGCAAACAGGAGCTCAATTTAGCAGACACATCAGCACCTGGGGATTCAGCAGCTGAGCCATCAGCTCTGCTGCTAACCACTGCCACCTGCTTTACCTCTCAGTGCTCCTGCTCCTCTCCCACTCCTTGGCTGCCTCATCCATTTGGTCTGTAGGCTCCTTAATGCAAATACCATCCTCCTGGAAGAGTGGGGAGTGCCCAGCACTGGAGCCTTGACCTCTTTGGGGACTATCAGAGCTTGGTATTGAAGAAAATAAGAGCACAGAGAGAGTCCTTCCCTCTCAGCTTTACTAATAAACATGAGTTTCCAGTTTTCTCTCAGCCCTGTGCTCTCCACCTTTGTTATCTCTAATTATTTATCTGCTAAAGCTGTTCCCTTCTGAGCAGTGCAGCCCTTCCCTGTCTCCTTAAGCTGTTGCTCTGTTAGTCAGCAAACGTTCAGAGGATGTTAGTACAGTTGCAAATTCAATCATTCCACACGATGCAGGTGCCTTAAGCCCTTGGGGGGCAGGCAATGATGTACACACCTTCTTTCTATGCTCAACCCATGTTTTTTTCCCATTACTCGTGTCCCTTGGCTTGTTAGCACCCATCTCTCTGCAAGTCCTGTTCAGTTTTCTCACACTGCTTCTTCAGACATAACCTTGGAAGACTCCTCGATCCCATCTCCCTTTTCCCCACAAGTCCTGGTCCCATCTGAATTTAAGTCACAGATTCCTCCTCTACATTTTGTGGCACTGGATGACCCAGGAAAGAACAGTAGAGGTAGAACAAGCTCTAAAGCCAACCAGCATCTCCCTCCCAGAGCAGACACCCCCATAGTCATGTTCAGACCCCTTCCAGCACCATGTGGGGAGCCTGTCTCAGCTGCCTGGGCTGCAAGAACATTTAGAGCAGGCAAACCCTTGGGGGATTTCAGCTACACCTCCACTGAGCACACACAAACTGAGACTTCTCAGCCTCGTGATCTGCCAAGGTGCAGGCAGATTTTTATTGGTATAGCAAAATATAACATCCCTGGAAGCTGCAGGACAAAGATACTGTGAAGAGTGATGTAAAAATCACAGAATCCCAGAATGTTAAGGGTTGGAAGGGACCTCAAAAGATCATCTAGTCCAACCCCCTTGCCAGAGCAGCTTTTTGCTGTTCTTCTGAATGAAATTCTTGGACTCAGTCCCCAAAAGAGTACCTGCTGCTTCTGGGCAGATATTTTTAAGGCACTTGATTCATTAATTGCACTTCACCTGATAAGTTTCTGGGCCAGTCCCAAAAATAACTGTGTTCTCCACTCAGACATATTTTGAATGGTGTCATGTGATGATGGGGGGAAGGCAGAACATGCAATCATGCAGCCTTCAAAGCTCACAGCTCTCATTAACCTGTGCTAAATGTCAAAGTCTTTCTGGCAGAACCTGGCAAAGTCACCAAGAGTTTCATACTCAGGCTCCTACAGGAACAAACCCACTTAATGTTCACCCACATCACCTCTGCTGGCCACGTTTATCCTGAAGGTGTCTTTGATCTGTTCCTGTGAACACAATAAAAGGTGGTATGTCCTCAACCAAAGCACCATCTTTCCTGACTGAATGAATTTCCAATATTCCAGAAAGAATATTGGAGCTGACAGCTTCATCCTGCTGCACCTTGCTTCCCCCCTTTCCTCTCCACCTGTTCTCCAGGAGGTGGATGACATCTCCAGAAAACAAACCCTGCAGAAGAAATCCAGCTGCAGCAGCCCAGCCCCACAGCTCTGCAGGTAGCAAATTCCCCCAGGAGTCAGCCAGACAATGCTGCTGCTCATTAGGGTTGGGTGGGGACAGGAGAAATGGGAATAGACATTTCCCTTCATTCATCAAACTGGAACAAGACGGAGAGGTCAGAAAAAAACAAGCACTTGGCAGAGTCATGACTGGGGACAAATCAGGAGAAAGAGAGACTTTGATCAGTAAAATGGCAAAGAATGAAGGTTAAAAAGAAGTTGTTACATACATGGGATTCTTTGGTTAGGGGAATGTGACCCGATTCACAGCTGAGGATGTGCACCCATTTTACACGGAAAATCCTTTAGCTTTGGTCTGAATTGATGCAGCCTGCCAGACAAATTGCTCCTATCAAGCTGTCCTTTGGATGCTCAGCCATTGAAAACACAGTTAAAGCATGTCCCTTAATTAGAAATCCCGTGGAAATGAAAACAATCCTCTCTGGCATCTGGTTACCCTGGCTGGTCAGTTGGACTTATCATCTGGCACGGCCCCTTTCCTGTTTGTGTGGGTGGACTGAGGCAGACAAGGAATTCTGCTCCCCTTCCAGCAGCTCCTGGAGACAAGCAACCTCCCAGGCCAAGGTTTCATCTCCCACAAGCATCTCCAAACAGGTCTGATAGACCCGAGGAGCTTCTTGGATTAGAGGTGGGATGGGACAGGCATCTTCAGTAGGGACCAGGAGAAGCTTAGCACAATATTTTAATGGATAAATCTATTTCCTATCTGTTTCGTGTCACTAGGTGGGAGTCTCTTTGATCAGGCTGCTTTCATTTCCCAGAAAAATGCCTTCAGTCATCAGCTAGTGAAAACAACCCAACTCAGTAAGTACCTTCTGCTACTAGGACCAGGTAATTCAGCAGGATCTCTCCTCCCAGCTCTATCCATTTGTTGCTGCTCTTCTATTAGGAAATATTTTGATCCAAGCCCCATGTCCCAGCAGCTTGTTCTTCTATAAGAATTTCAGGCTCATTAAAAATCAAAACAGGTCTCAAATCCTCAGAGTTGTGAAGAAAATCCTAAAAGGTTAAGAAGGAAAAGGTGTATTTTAGCAGCAAGGACAGTCAAGCATTGGAACAATGACCTTTGGGAAGGTCTCATGTCAAGTCTTTAAGTCAAGGTGGCCCAGCACATCCCCTTGCAGGCACCAGAGTCTGACACATGAGCCTTTGAACTCTACCCAGGAATCCCACAGAGAAATTCTCTGGCTCCTATTTTGCTGATCAGATTAGAGAAGCACAACCAACCACTCCTGGGGATCTGAGGCTATTAACTGATGGGAAGAGAACCCAAAGTGCTTGTGGTGACAAATTCATGAGCTTTGAATGTCAGACACTGGTAATGCTGATACACTGCATTGGATTTCTTTGAAAACATGCTCTGTTTATGGCCTCTTTTTACAGGACTTTTCTCACTTCATAGGAACTAGATGCTCAGTCGTCAGCCAACAGTTGAGTTGAGATGAATGACATCAGGATTTTACCCAAAGTAGATGCAGCAAATTCTTCCTTCCTTCAGGAGGAGCTCCTGAAGTGGTCACCAGATCCAAGAATGTGTGAGAAAGCCTCATCCCTCAGATTTCCCAGGTTTTACAGAGGTTACACACCAGTTCCATGGAGGCTTGGGAGGAATTTCCTCTTATTCCTCAAAAGGACCTGAAGAAGTGACACAATCTTGTCCCACAAGGACTCCTCATAGGGAAGTTCAGAGGTGTGAGGACAGAAACAGAAGGAGGGGAACCACCTTGTGCCAATCTTTCTCTGGGAAAGTTACTCCTGTTGTGGGACTAGTGGAACAAATTTGGTGTGGTTCTCACAGAATTGCTTGGATTGGAAAAGACCTTTAAGATCATTGAGTCCAATCATTAACCTAACACTGAGAAGGTCTTGACTAAACCATATCCCTAAGCACTACCTCTACCCATCTTTAGAATACCTTCACCAGTGCCCTGGGCAACCTGTTCCAATGCCTGATAACCCTTTCAGCAAAGAAATTCTTCCTAATATCCAATCTAAACTTCCCTTGGTGCAACTTGAGGCCATTTCCTCTTGTCCTTCTGTTCCTCTTCCATCACAAGCTCCTTGTTGCTTGGCTGAGCTCCCCAGGACAGAGGCTGAGGAGATTGAGTACAAGCAGCAATAAAAATTGGGTATTAAATAAGGCATTGCTATAGAGGAAGAGTGGAAAGGAACAGGCTCATGCATATGGCAGCCCTATAAAAGAGAAAGAATTCTTAAATGAGTATTAGAGAGGGCTGAGTTACAGCATGAGAAAAGCCCTTTAATCACCTATTGTGCAGCTGTGGTTAATTTGGTGCAGATCTCACAGACATCTCAGCTATCAGGCAACACCCCACTTCTATAAGAGGTGCTGTTAATGATGCCATTATTGGGCAAATCTTCTGCCAACTTCAGTTAGATGTTTCCTTGAGGAGGTCAGATAACACCTGATGACTCTACATGGCAGGAGGACCAGAATCTGGTTCCTGCCTACACAGATGAGGAACACATGGTATGTGGGGATACATAAAGAGGCACACACTTGCTTTCCACCCAGGCAACCTCAGCTGGATGAGCTCCAACCATCTTTGTAACAAACCTTTAAAGTCCCTCTGGTGAGGGGTGTCTCCTTGGGAAAGTCCTATAATGGTCTAAAACTCATTAGAGTCCAAGCCCTTGGTTGGGAATGTATTTTCTACAGATTGGGTTTGGAACTATGCAACTAGAAGCTGATTCATCTCATTGTACATCCAAGTCATGGCTGAGGGATCAGAACCATAGAATGGTTTGGGTTAGGAGGGATCTCAAAGATCATCTCGTTCCAACCCCCCTGCCATGGGCAAGGACACCTCCCACTAGACCAGGTTGCTCCAAGCCCCATCCAAGCTGGTCTTGAACACATCCAGTGATGGAGCATCCACAGCTTCCCTGGGCAACCTGTGCCAGTGTCTCACCACCCTCACAGTGGAAAACATCTTCCTAACTCCTAAACTAACTCTCCCCTCTTCAGAAAACTGATTCCTTCTGATGGCCACCTGAAAATCTAACCAACAAGGCAACTGGATGGTCAAATAAACAATTAGCAGCCAAATTAGATGATTAGTTGTCAATCAGCTCATCTGCTGATGTTCACCAGATGCTTAAAAGAGTAGCAACGAGCTAACTGGAAAATTATCCTTAACCACTTATCACTCTGCTAAATCGTGGGTACTCTAATGACCTCAACACGTCGTTTCTTAAATCCTCAAGAAGCCCAATCTCTTTTCAGAGTGCTTCTAAATCTCCAGGAGTCCTGTGAACTGTGTATTAAAGCTTCTCACTGTGTATCCTGAGAGGAACATCCCCAGTGTATGCAGGAAGGCAAGAAAAAAGTCATATTGAGTGTAAGTCAGTGAAAAGGTTGTTTTTCACTCCCCAGACAGCTCACCCCCTTAGGAATAAATCCACAGATAACCCACATCCCTGGGCCACCTGTAGTGGCCTTATCAGCATAGGGAGTTATACAGGAGAAGGAGGAATATGAAGAGCTTCCAGCATGAC
Source organism: Brachypteracias leptosomus (assembly GCA_013401335.1). Taxonomy (NCBI): domain Eukaryota; kingdom Metazoa; phylum Chordata; class Aves; order Coraciiformes; family Brachypteraciidae; genus Brachypteracias; species Brachypteracias leptosomus. The sequence continues at coordinate 354,878 of VYZX01001609.1, read as the reverse complement.
AAACATGCAGATCCTCTTGGGACAACATGGATTCCCTCCATCTCCTGCCTCAAGGGAAAGGAGAGAGTGGATCAGACCTTCTCCTCTCCTGCAGAGACCAAAGTGTGGAAGGGGGATAATTGAATGCTCTGGCTGAGGCAGCCTCAGCTTGTCCCCAGAACCTGAAAAGAAAAGGGCAGCAGCAGATGAGGGATGAGTTAATTTTCACCCTACCCAGTGAATCCACACTTGTCTGCCCTTTACATTACCCACAGCTGGAGATCAACCACACAAAGGAATAATCAATCCTCACTCCAAGGAGGACATTGAGGAGATGGAGCATGTCCAAAGAAAGGCAATGAAGAGCACAAGGCTTGTGAGGAGCAGCTGAGGGACCCGGGGGTGTTGAGCCTGGAAAAAAGGAGGCTCAGGAGAGACCTTCTGGCTCTGCACAACTCCCTGACAGGAGGTTGGAGCCAGGTGGGGTCGGGCTCTTCTCCCAGGGAACAAGGGACAGGACAAGAGGAACCAGCCTCAAGTTGCCCCAGGGGAGGTTTAGGTTGGACATGAGGAACACCTTCTTCATGGAAAGGGTTGTGAATGGCTGTCCGAAGCTGCCCAGGTCAGTGGTGGAGTCCCCATTGCTGAAGGGGTTGAAAAGCCATGGAGATGTGGTGCTGAGGGCCATGACTTGATGTGCACATCAATGCCTGGTGAGAGCAGGAGCTCTGTGGTGCTTTCCAGCACCTGCTGTCCCCACATCTCGGGGCGTGCCACCAAAGGAAGGCCAAGCCCTGTCCCCAGGGTCCTGCTGGGAAATTGCAAGAGGAATCACTGATGTCACCACTGCTGATGTGGGAACCTATGGTAAACACACTCCCCCTGCAAAATGCAAAGTTCTCCAGAAGAAGAAAGGAAATTCTGCTATTTGGGAAAAAATGTCAGATGACTTAAGATACAATAGTTCCCTTTCCTCATGGCCATAGAAAAAACTTCCTGGTGTGACTGGAATTGTCCATATGTGTGGATGGGTGTGTTCATCTTAAATGACTTGTTGGTTGAGCTTCTCCTGGTGACCTGGAGTAACAGTGGGAGTCATTTTGACTCTTCCTTTGATTTTCATTGGTGTTCCTCTATGGCTTGTTGGAATTGCTTCAAACATAGAGCCAGCTTTTCCTGAGGGACACATCGTTGTAGCTCCTACTTTCCCCTGGTCTCTTAAGTATTAAGAGCACAACTAAGATTTAGAAGCAGTTGTAATATTTTTGTGTCTTGTAGGCCCAGGGCTCCTGGTTATTGATGTCTTCTGCTTATGTGACCTTTGATGTGCTGGTCAAGTGCTTTTGGTGTCAGATTTTAGGTTCTTCTTCCACCATTCCAAGATGATCCCCTTCACCTTTTGTTGCACTAGACATAGGCACATTTAAGTGCTTTGCTGAATCAGGATGGTTGGAACTAGATGATCTTTAAGGTCCCTCCCAACCCATTCTATGATTCCATGATTCTATGAAGTCAGACACCTCTATGTCAATCTAACAGTGGGAGAAAGAAGAATCCTGAAGTATGGTTGTCATCTCAACGTTCCTTTTTCAAATTAGAAGTCAACAACAAAAATGCAGTGAGAAGAAAGACACTGATTGACCTGGACAAGGCCCATGGGCAGCCAGAGACACCCATGTAGGGACAGAACAGAGGAGAAGTGATTTCCCTGGGGACATGCACCACCTCACTCACAGCTTCTACACCCCTGTCCCATGCTACCACCACCCTACACAGCATCAGCTTGTGCTACCACAGCTCCCCAAGCAAGCAAGACCTTGCCCACCTGCATCCCCCACCAGGACCAGGCTGTAGCTTGCTGGGAAGCCCATCACACGTGTGTGGCCAGGCTCACAAATCTAACGTTGCAGTAAGACCATAAAAGAGAGCTTGAGCTCAACTTTTCCAAGGATGATGTAACTGGGTGGGGGCACTACCAGGCTCACGATAATCGAAGTCCAATAAAACATTTGCATATAAATTTTTGCTCCTAAAATTTATTAGCAGCTGAGAGATAGTGGTGGAACAAGTTGGTGAAGAGTCGCTATGAGCTCATGGTTGACTTCATGTGAAGCTCCTGGGTGTTGTTTCTGGGGAAGAAGTTCTCATTGTGTGTAGGGCTGTAAAAGCTGGGGTTTAAAACAAAAGAGATAAAATAGTTGCCCTAACACAGCAGCAGCAGCAGCATTGTCAGTGTAAATCTGCCCTGCCACGTATTTTATTACATTTTCATAGCCCAAGAGGGAATTTATGATGTGATCCTCCAAGCTCCGCCAGCCTCCTTCTGTCAGTGGGGTACCTCTCTTGACTCACATCTGAAATATTTGCTGATACTGGAAAGTGACTGTGAGATACAAACCCAGGTTTTTACAACCCCAGAGAACATTAGATTCATCTAGCTCAGAGCAAAATGAAGGAGAACAAACAGCTTGAGCAGCTGCTTCTGCAAAGAGTGGGCACTGCTCTGCTTCTGGTCTATGGAAGGATGAAGAGAGGGAGCCACGGCCAAGCCTTGGCTGCTTCTGTGATGAAGCAGTAACAAAAAGATGATATTACTGCTGTTGTCACACACAAAACCGATGCCAGGGCTGCATGTGAGAGTCTCACCTTTATTGGGGAAGGTCTACCCAGTGTAGACAGTCTTTGGGCTTGGATCCCCTGCAGCAACACACCAACAGCAGTGGGGTCAGGGCACTATATTCATTCCTTCTGGCTTGTACTAAGCCACAATATACTCCCCACATTCAAGGACTGACCATTTTCTTTCTTTCTGGGGAGCACTTACAGTATATTTTGAGTATAGAATCATTAAGGTTGGAAAAGACCTCTAAGATCATCAAGTCCAATATGTTGGCCTGGAGACAATTGTTACTCAAGCATGACAGGCCCAGGCCCATTCTAAACACAAAGTCTTTTGAAACTAAAGATTCAGGTTTGAATGAGCATTAGAAAAGGATACAGGTGACACTAAATTTAATTTGATAGAGGTATTAGGCAGGTTGCTGTTCACCTTAGTAGATAAAGAACTTGGTGTCAAGAAAATCTTCTTTGGGCAAAAGAACTACAGAAAAAGAGCAACTTGGTGTGTAGCAACAAAAATGGGGTAGGTTGGTTTAAATCAAGAGGGAACTAATGAGAAAAAGAACTTCAAAAACATTCTCAGGGAGGAACATTCCACCCAGACAAAGTCATCTGTCCTGACTTCCCCAAAAGCAGCATGATCAAAGCTGATTAGGGGATTTCGAGCCTGTTTCTTTGTCTTGCCCAAGCAGAGAGTGAAAATGTTTTATGATACCAGAAGGACAAAGGGAAGATCCTCCAATATTACAAAGCAGGGAGCAGGATTTAATGACTTTTAAAAAACCACCAGTGCCTCCATCCCACCAGGATGATGACGTGAGACTCAGCCCATCCAAGTGAGGATTGGCTGGGTAGCTGTAGGTAGTGCACTGACAGAACACTAAACAACAACATATGCACAGCACTTGTAATGAGGTTGGACTTTTAACCTTCTGAGGCAGTGGGAAACAACGGGGCTTTTAAAAATACCAGCTCAGAGGTAAGGAGAGGGTCAGCCCAATACAATTTAGAAATATCAAACCAGTTGCATAGCTGAGTTTTGCTTGAAAACGTGAATTATTCGAAAGAATAAGAGGGAGACAGAGGAGGAGTGAGAAAAAGAAAGCTGGGGAAAGAACCAGGAGACAACACAAGAGATGGAAGAAGAGAGAACAGCCCCTCCTGGGGGTTGTCCACACTTCTCTGGGGCTCAGACTCATGTACTGACATTAGTGACTGGTCTGAGCAGCAAGATCTGGACACCAGCATCTGAGGAGCAACTTGTCCTCCACACACACACTGAATTGCAACCATGGGTTCACTCCTTTAAAAAGGACCAAGCTCCTCAATCCAGATAATGCCCACTCTGTCTGCATTGATGGACCAGATGAGACTGAAGCCAGACCCTCAGCTGCTTTATTATAATGGGAACCAGAGTGGATCCAACTGATTTACAACACCTTGATGGACTGAATGAAAGCTGGGGAGGGACTTTGTACAAGGGCTTGTAGTGATAGGATGAGGGGTAATAGTTTGAAACTGGAAGAGGAGAGATTTAGATTAGAAATTAGGAAGAAGTTCTTCACTCTGAGGGCGGTGAGACACTGGCACAGGTTGCCCAGGGAAGCTGTAGATGTCCCATCACTGGATGTGTTCAAGGTCAGGTTGGATGGGGCTTAGAGCAACCTGGTCTAGTGGGAGGTGTCCCTGCCATGGCAGAGGGGTTGGAACTAGATGACCTTTGAGGTCCCTTCCAACCCAAACCATCCTACGATTCTATGATGAAGTTAAAGCTCTGAGTGCTCACAGTGCCCTCAAAAAAAACAAAATATCACTGTCATCACTGTTGTCTTTTGCCAGTGTAGGGCCCTAGGGACATGCTCAGCATGGCCCCACCTCTCCAATGTTCATGGCCACCACAGAATCATACAATCATTTTCATTGGAAAAGACCTTTAAGATCATTGAGTCCAACTGTTTATCCAGTACTTTCAGGTCCACCACTAACCCATGTCCCTCAGCACCACATCTCCACGGCTTGGAACCCCCTCCAGGGATGGGGACTCCACCACTGCCCTGGGCAGCTTGGGCCAGGCTTTGACAACCCTTTCAGAGGAGAAGGGTTGCTCCACAACATGCTCCTGCCATGTCACCAACAGAAAGATGTTTTTAATCAGGTCACTGAGCAAGACAGGATGATCATGCAGCTGCCACCCTGTGACTCAGAGGGTGCCCAGGCCTCTCCTGTGGTTGGTCATGCTCTCTTTGAATGGCCTGAGGTTTGGTTACGTGATGGGTCATATTTTGTGCCAAGGAAAAGACTTTGTGGACTACATAGGAAATGCCAGCAAGCAATGAACCACTTATAGTGACAGATAAGAGTCTGAAACTCACTTTCTGCCCCAAACTAACCTTGGGAAGAGGAGAGCAAGGAGCAAGCCCCATATCAGAAAATTATTGGACTGGGTCTGGGCTGTGGGCCACGTTTCAGCACCAGTGGGTACCACAAGAGCTCCCCTGGGGCCAAGGGAACACCAGTCAACCCTCCCCTTCTGAGTCTTCCCTTCCCTTTCAAGATTGCCAAATTCTGGCACTGTTTTTGGTAGAAATATTGGACTAGTCAGGATCACATTGAATTCACATCCCTGCAACCTCAGCCAACCACACAGCACCATGTACCTCAGGAGAGCATTTCCTTCACACATCATCAACCATCACTGGCCACTCAACATCGTTACCTGGAACTCTACTGGAGCAACTTCAGTCCTCTAGGAAAAGAGCAAGAGCTACAACTCTGACCTTCCTTGAGAAGAACAGAACAAAGAGATCACCCAGTGACCCATCAATGCAGTCAAGGGAATTTTTTATATCAAGGAACCTGGGAAAGAGAGAATCTCCCCCAAAAAACAGACCCCAAGTCTCATCTCTGGGAAATGGAAGGAGGTGACAACCTGGAGGCCACCATGTGTCCCAGCTGTCAGTCTTGCCACATCAAACACATTTCCATCTCAGCTGGTGGTGGTTTTACCCAGGAAATCTCCAGTTCTCCAAGAATTACACACTCATTTTAGGATATACATCCACAAACCTCTCGCAGTAGGCTCAGCTCAGGATTTTACTCCTTTCAGACTCTCCAATTCCCTTTCCTCAGCCTGGTTTTCACTTGTACCCTCTGAAAAGCAGCTTGCCTCCAGCTCTCCACCAAGAAATCACTCACATCCCTGCCACAGCCCTGAGGAGATGGCACCTCCTGTTCCTGCAGTCCCTCATCGAGCAACATGACTCAAGGAGGACTTGGCAGGAGAAAGAGCAGCAAAGTGGGACCTGAGTCAAATGCAGCTCTCCAAGAAATTCCTTTGCACTTGCAAGCACCATGCAGACAGGAACTGCCTCCCTGTGACTTGCCACCACCCTCCTGTGAGGCAGCTTTAGGAGGGAGCCTGTTACCCAGGGATGTTTTCCAACAATACTTCATGTCCCCTTTTACTGTCTTCTCTTTAAGCCACTTCCAAACTCGCTTTCCCTTTGCTCCCTACTCAGATCAGACTAATAAGAACATCACCTCGGGGAAAAGCCTTGTACACAGACAGACTTCCTCTGCAGAGGATCAAACAGCCCAGACTGTTCCTTTTCAAGTTTTATTAATCCTGGTTCATAATTTCCACCACATCATTAGTCATTTCCTATTATTGAATAGCTGGTAGCAGCATCATCGCCCAGTAAAGAGCAAGATAACTGTGCCACCTGCAATTTCTTGGCTGATTCCTCCCCACAACCACATCTGGGTAAAAGACCAAGAGGTAAAATTAAAAGCCAAGCCATGTAGACTTGGGTTTTTTTTGATCTGTGGCTCATTTCTTTTATTCACATCATCTGCTCAGCCGGCTACATAAGCTGCTGCAGACCTTGCTTAAAAACAGCTCCAGAGGATTAACACTAAAATCAGCAGTTTGGAAACGGGGTGGTTTTCACTGGAATTCCCCCTCCTGAGCTTTGGGGAGCTTGCTGGTTATCAGGGTTTATTATTTGTTTGCTTTCCTCAGCTTTTCTTGGTTTGTCAACACCCTTTAGGTGATTTTGACACCAAAAATGGGCAGAAAATTCGAGTGCCTTGAAGCAATCTGGTTTCTATTTTCCTTGCCCCTCTGATAAAGCTGCTTTTTCTAATAATATCCTTATTTTTTAGACCATCTGGTTCAAGTGACTAATTGGGAGAGCACAGCCTGGTCTTTGCAGTGTAGCATCTAGATACCTGAATTTCTGGACAGTCTTTTTACCCCTAAAGGGTTCTCCACACACAAGTTCTGGGGCAGGGTTCTACATGGTTCACTTTGTTCTGTGGAGGAGTGAGAAGTGTGTGGCTGTGATGCCCCAGAGGTAGCTGTTAGAAGGAGAGAAGGGGCTGTTCTCCACCCAGGCACTGGTGCTTCTCCTCTCTCCTTCTTCCCATTACCTCAGGAAATTTTCCAGCCCTCTGGCCTGCACTTTCCCCACGTGCTCTGCAGGAGAACCTCATGACGGCTCCATGCCAAGTTCACAGCAGACAATGAGACTTTCCACCATCTCCAGGAGCAGGGGATGGAGCCCCCAGTTCCCAGGACCGAGAGGATTTCCTCCTTTTCACTTGTCCTCACAAACACAGGCTGGCAGTGGGAGCAGAGCATGACTCCAGCAGCAAGGAATGGCTTTGGGGTGATGGCAGAGGAGGTTTCTGCCACAGATTTCCTGCATGGCCTCAGGCAAGAAGTCACTTGTCATTAGACTTTCTCAGTGCTTGCTCCAATTCATCCCTGAATGAGCCTATTGGTCATTAGAGGTCAGCTGGGTCCTAGGTGAAAAGAGGTAATTAAATGCCTAATGACTAATGCATTTAACAGCCTTTTGGGGAGTACAGCAGTGCCTGCAGCCTGGCTGCTTTCAGCAGGGCTGTCTGAAAGTGGGATCTGCCAACCCCTGCAGGACAGCAGGTCAGGCCTGCAGCACACGGGTCCTTGATGGTGANCCATGCTGGGATTCTGTGACCTGCCACTACTTGGTGCTTCAACCTGTCCATGAGAAGTGGCAGGAGCTGGCAGTGCCTGGGTAGGTTGTCCCTCTTCCCCCAGGAGGTTGAGTTGCCACATGCAGGTGCCTTTTTCTCTGCTCTTCCAAGGGATCCTAGAGAGTGGCTCCTTGGCTAAGCCAAGGGAGATGAATCAGACAACAAAGCCCTTAACTCCTCAATGTCACACAGGCAAGAGACTTAACTCCCTACTCCCCTCCTAGTGAACGTGAGCTGAACCTGCACAATAAAATCCTCCTCCCTTCCAGGGGTGCTGGAAAGCTCTAATTAGTGTTCCTAAAGACCTCAGACTATAAAAGTGTAACTGGCTTTTCTTCTTAATAACAGTAATAAAATCCTGGAATCAGTAACTTGACAATAATTGCTGTATGGGTATAATAAATTGCTTTTGCCACCTGAAAATGAATTTTCATGAATTAGGGCTTTTGTTCTCACAGTCACCAAGTTAATTTTTGCCCTCCTGATGAGCTCCCTGCAGTAATGATGGGGGAAGCAGGTAATGGAGTTGATGGGCACCTTTAGAAACAAAGCTGGTCACATGAGCCATAGATGAGAGAACTGGGATTTCTGGTCCAGTAACATCTCAATATCTCAAGTTATACAGGCAAAAGCCTGTTGATCTTGATATTCTGCAGAGATGACAGAGTCTTTATCTTAAGATCCTCTAATTCTAAGAGTTGGCCAAAAGGAGCAATCACTCCCATTCACTTTTAACAAACAAGAAATGAAGGCAGTGATTGACTGCTCAAAACCAAGGGCTGGAAACTGAGCCAGGTTTCCTGAGACCCAGACCTTTAACTACAAGACCCTCTTTTATCTCAGTCCTCAAGACAACCTCTGCCTTTGTCAGGATCCCAGTCACAAAGCTGCTGCATAACTCCTCCAAGCACTGTTGAGCTTCTCCTGTGCCCAGAGAGTTTGGTCCCTGCTGTGATCAGTCAGCCCCTTGCAGGATCAACCCCCACCAGCCCCATTCTGAAAGCTCAGCATGATACGAACAACACATCTTAATTCAAGGGAAGACCAAGCTCTGTAAAAGGAACAGGGGGAAGGGAAAGGTTCATAAAGGGACATAATTATTGAGCAGTGCATTGAGAACTTGCCTGGCATAGTGTGTCCTTGCAGACAGCCCTTCCTCCTCTAACAGCCATCCTGATAGCTGGAGCTGGCTTGACTTTCATCAGCAGGGCAGCCCCACACTCTGCTCGGACCCAGATGATCAAGTGGCCTCCACAGCTGCCACCACTTCCTATTAAAAGACTACAAGAGGCCCTGTGAGATTCAGAGAGGATAAAACCAAGTGCTTATCATTTGGGAAGTAATGTTGCTGGTTATCTAAAGCAAGGTCATTATATCACCAGCTTTATCTGTGAGTGACTTTTTCCTTCCAGGAGGGTAGGAACAGCAAAACGTTTCACTTCATAATGAATCCTATTGAAACCCCATTTTGCCCTTGGCAAAAGGCCATTATCCAGCAGAAACATGTAATCATCCTAAAAATGCATAATGGCATGGAAAAGGGACAAGTAGTTTCTTGAAATATTGTTTGTAAAAGGCCTAATTTATAATGGGGATTGTTTGTGTTAGGGCCTTTTGGCATGTATGGTTAACAAGAACTTGCTGTTCTGCTGCCAGTTTGCTTAATCAAGAGGGCCTTGTGTAGGTCTTGGTCGAGATGGCCATGGAACAATGGGAGCTTTTTCCTCATGACTGCCCCATGGTGACAGAGCAAGGACCCTGCTACCTCAGCTGGAGCTGCTGTGCTCCTGGAGAGCCCCTGCTGCTGTCAGTGCCCCACATCCAAACACACGTGCTCTCAGATTCAGGGCTCAGAAAAAGGATGAGGGATGGGCTGGTAGCACCACTAACTGAGGACAATCATGTCATCTGGGGAGATTCCAACTGGACTCCAGAAGAAAATGTTTCACCATGAGAACAATTAGACATTGGAATAACCTCCCAGGGGAAGTGGTGGATGCCTCTACATGGGACAGTTTTAAGACTCAGCATCCCAGGGTGCTGGGCCATCCCCTTTAAACTTATTTTTACCTTGAAAGGTTGGACTAAATGATCCTTGAGGTCCCTTCCAACCTGGTATTCTGTGATTCTATGAAATGTAGCAGTTCACACACATATTTGGAATGAAATCTCTTGCTCTGGCACTTGTCCATGCGAGGAGAAGATGTTCCCCAAAAGGAAATGTGAAAGGTTGGGGTAAATCCTCCTCACTTGCTTGGTCATCAGAGTTAGAGTATGCTTCAATCACACTTTGTATCCACAAAAGGTCAAGGTCAGGCTTGATGGGGCTTTGAGCAGCCTGATCTAGGTAGGGATGTCCCTACTTGTGTAGGGAGGTTGGACCAGATGACCTCTAGAGGTCCCTTCCAGCCTGAAACATTCTATGATTCTATTCTATGAAAATGGGGGTAGAAATGGCCCCATTATATCTGGTCATATTTTTGTCACATATATTAACTAATAACTAGATGCACCAGGCATCCTGGTTCATGGTGCACAGCAAGGTCTCTCTGGTTTGTAACCTCTGCAGATGCACAATTAATCTTTGGAATCCCTCCAACCAACTTTCTTTTCTGTTAGGAGAAGCTCGTGTTCAAGTTCTACAAACTGTTTATGGCAGATCCAACACTTGGCCCAGATACAAAGTCATGGGAGCCTCATTCCACAGCAGAATTAAAGCCATACATAACAGGCCTACCTGTTCCTGCCCCGAGCCTCACGTGTGGTTGTTCATGTTAAGCAAACTGCACAAGTTAGAGGAATCACAACATGCTAGATCATCAGTGAGCCACGTGGTGGGGATGGCTGCTGGCTCACTGGCATAGAATCATACTGGTTGGAGGAGACCTTTAAGATCATTGAGTCCAACCATTAACCCATCCCTGCCAGGGCACCACTAACCCATGTCCCTCAGCATCTACAGGACTTTTAAATCCCTCCAGGGATGGGGACTCCACCACTGCCCTGCCCAGCCTGGCACAGCCCTTCACAACCCTTTAGAGGGAGACATTTTTCCTAATATCCAACTTAAACCTCCCCTGGTGCAACTTGAGGCCCTTTCCTCTTGTCCTATCCCTTGTTCCTTGGGAGAAGAGCCCGACCCCACCTGGCTCCAACCTCCTTCCAGGGATTCTTCAAAAGCCAGAAGGTCTCCCCTGAGCCTCCTTTGCTCCAGGCTCAACCCCCCCAGCTCCCTCAGCTGCTCCTCACCACACTCCTGCTCCAGACCCTTCCCCACCTTCGTTGCCCTTCTCTGGCCACGCTCCAGCCCCTCAAGGTCCTTCTGGGAGTGAGGAGCCCAAAACTGACCCCAGGATTCGAGGTGCATCCTCCCCAATGCCTGGATGTGGAAAACAGGGCACTACACAGAGCAAGGGCATCACCACCATGGGCAAATACACGCTGGGGAGCAAGAGGTGGAGGCTGCTTGACAGCAGAGAGGAGCTTGTGGGAGCACTTTTGGGGGGGAAAAGCAGGAATTGGGGATTTCAGGAGTCACAGTGCCCAGATCTAGGCCTGGAAAGCTGAGTTTTGGTACATAAAATAGCTCTTTGCTGTATATCTGGCAGTTGTGCCTCAAGGCCCCGGGCACAGATGAGGCCTGTTGTGCCTGGCACTGCACATCTGCTTATTTTAAGACAGTCCTTGCTACCGAGAGCTTAGAATTGACACAGAATGGTATTTTTAACAAAAGCACAATAATTGCCACAACTAAAAGGGAAACCAAGCTATAATTTGGACAGCTTGACAGTGTGCGAAGGCCTTTGGGAGAGAAATGTAATTCAAAGAATTTCTGTCTCTCTGAGGGGTTCTGCTGAATCCACGGGTATCTCTGAACATATAGAAAAAAAGAACCTTTTTTTATTTGCTCCCAAGCTCTGTTTGTACAGTAAGTGCTGAAGAAAGACCTTCTTCCTTCCATAACCAAATAAAATGATCCCTTTGGTTATTTATAGTCCTCATGGCCCAAAGACATCAGCTTGGCTCTCTACCACAAGCCTGGTCGTGTGTTGCTATATTAGAAAATGTGAAAATGTAATTATGGGGTACTCAAGCCAGTGTCTGCAGACAGGAGCTGCCAGGAGTGCAGAGACAGGAAACTTGTGCCCTTCGGAGCTGCTCGAGGCCATCCCCACCTCAGGCCTCCACCAGCTCCCAAAGAAGAGAGATGGGGGCTGGATTTCCAGGGCAGCAAAGTCACATCTGCCTGTCAGGCTGCTGGAAAGGCAGAGTGCAATCCTGACTGAGAATAAAATGAAATAAAACAGAAATAAGATGCCCTCCGTGCCAATTGCAAGAGCCGCCCCGTTTACGCTTGGTCACACTGAGAGCCACCCTGTCTGCCCACAGAGGGGAACTGGGACTAGGGGAGGGTGCAGCAGATCTCACCTGCCCTGCACCAGCCTCTCCATCCATCTGGAGCTTTGCCCTCTGTGGTGAAGAGGTTTCTTAAGTGTTCACGTGAAGAGCAGAGTGAAGGGACTGAGTTATCTCCCCCCTGCAGCACAGTGATCCTCCAGGGAAAGGGGGGATGCTCCTGGGTCAAAATGGTGACCTTCAGGTCTTTGCTCAGCTTCTGGGCATCTTCCCTTCCTGCTCTGCAAGTCTCTTCTCTTCAAGGTACTGTCCCTGACCTGGCAGCTACTACCCACAGCAGGAGAGCAGAAGGAAAACCTGCTGCCCTTCAGGATTTCATCCAGCTGGTCCCTACAGGGCTGCAAGCTCCAAGCATCCCCATGTGGGCTCTGCTCTGCTCCTGAGCTGGGCACCAAACCCAGGCACAAATCCTGGCCAGCCCTGAACCCAACCCAGGGTGACTGACCTGGGTTAGCAGGTGTAGGACCTATAGAGTCCCAGTAAGGTGGAGGTTGGAAGGGACCTCTGGAGATCATCTCATCCAACCCCCCTGCTCCAGCAGCTCACCCAGAGTGGGTTGCCCAGGATCACCTCCAGGCCCCTTTGGAATCTCTGCAGAGCAGGAGACTCCACAACCTCTCTGGGCAGCCTGGGCCAGGCTCCAACACCCTCACACCAAACGACTTTCTCCTGATATTGAGGTAGAACCTCCTGGGTTCCAGTTTGTGCCCATTGCTCCTTATCCTGTCCCTGGGCACCACTGACAAGAATCTGGCCCCATCCTCCTGACCCTTTAGATAAGTGTTGATAAGATCCCAGAGATCCTCATTCTCCCATCACGTGTACAAGTATCTCCACATGGCAGTGGAGGGGAGCAGCTGAGAGGTGCTCTGGCAAAAGCTAAAGCCACCACCCAGCAGATGTGCCTGGATCACCATTAACTTCAGTACGTGACTCCAGCTTCACACTGGGGTGGAGTTAAGCTGAGACAAATCCAGGCAGAGCACCACTTTCTCTGAGACCCCAGGACACCCACACAAGTAGCTAGTGAAGAGAGAAGGCATGAAAAAAAGAAAGAGCACTTTTCCTCAGGGCACATGAGCTCTGACAGGGAACTTCAGAGAAACTCTGGGGGAGGGATAAGTCATTTGGATGATGAATCGCTCACTGGCCTTCCAGAGTCATTTCCAATCAAACTGTCTTTAGGAGGCTTTCCTCAGAGCCCAGCACAAAATCCTCTTCAAAATACACCCCGAGTCTCAGAGGGAAGAGGCTGGATGTGTAAACTCAGAGTGGGCTCTGTGGTAACAGAGCTCAGAGCCACTTGTTCACCTGCTCCTTCCTTCCTTCCTTCCTTCCTTCTGCTGTCAGTCTCCTGTTTTAGCAAAACCAAAGGCCACCAGTTTGTCCCTCACTCCTGAACATCCATTGACAAACAGGGGACTATTTGCTGACAGAAAGAAATGCAAGAGGTAGGAGTGGTTCTCCCAGCCCAGCGCTGCCAAGTCAGCCACGGAAGGGCTGAAAAGACAAAGTTCTGCCCATTTTCAGCTCAAAACAACCCAGTGACCAGCCAAAGGCATGAACTGCTCTGCAGTGCCCACTTTGTAACCCTCCTGCCAAGCTCTTTCCCTGTGGGAGTTTGCAATAAAGCTGCAAGTTCCAACATTCTGCCCAGTCCGATCCTGAGATTAATCAGATCAAACCCTTGCAAGTGGAAGATTAAGCTCCAGGGTGTCCCCTGGATCCTCACACCACTCACATCCAACCTGCTGCCTTCTCCATTCATGCTGCTCACTTTAAGCTCGCCCAGACCCTGCTGCCCTTCCAGGTAGCCTGGTTTACAGTGTCTCATTCCTGCAGGATTCCCCCCACTTTCCTTCTGCCGGCAGCAGATGGGACCTTTCCAACGCAGTATCCGCAGTGCCACCTTCTGGCCTGCGACACGAATCCCAGCCACCCACCCTCCCTGCTGCTGAAAGGCTTTGCCAACCTGCCCGTCTCTTCTGTGGCTACCAGCTGGTATGGCCACATGTGAGAGAACATTTTAAGATGGTCCCCAAGATCCCCTTGTAGCCTGGAGAAGACTCCGAGGGGATCTGATCAATGCTGAGCAAGAGCTAAAGGGTGGGGGACAAGAGGATGGGGCCAGACTCCTCTCAGTGGAGCCCAGGGACAGGCCAAGGGGCACCGGGCACCAAGTGGAACCCAGGAGGTTCCACCTGAGCAGGAGGAGAAAGTTGTTTGTTGTGAGGGTGTTGGAGCCTGGCCCAGGCTGCCCAGAGAGGTTGTGGAGTCTCCTGCTCTGCAGAGATCCCAAAGGGCCCTGGATGGGATGCTGGGCCCCCAGCTCTGGGTGAGCTGCTGGAGCAGGAGGGTTGGATGAGATGATCTCCAGAGGTCCCTTCCAAGCCCTACCAGCCTAAAAAAAAAGCAATTCCAGCCACACCACTTTAGCTCCCCAGACTGAATTGCTCAGAGCACTCAGGTCCTTACATCATGGCCAACACAAGCAACGTGACAAGAGCCACTCCTCCTCTAACACACTCCACCCCTCCCCACAACCAAGTGCCACCCTTTTCTCCAGCTCCACACAGAAGAGCTTGGGAATCCTCACGCCCTTTCCCTCCACAGGAAAATATATAAGTGAAGGAGTAGCTGCCAATTCCCTGCACTCTTTTCTTGGCCTGGTGTCCCAGCAGCTAGAAATAGGCTGCTTCTCTTGCTGCGAGCCTGTGAACCCTGCTCTGGTGTCTGTGTCCTGGAAGGAGCAGCCACTCTGCACACAGTGGTGGCTTTGCAGATGTTCTAAGCTCTAAAGACCATCCCTTGCCTTGCAGAAGCTCCTCAGCCTCCACCTACCAACAGGTGCATCTCTATGGAGGAGAATCTCTGATGTGGAAGCACCATCAGCTACAAGGAGGGTGAAAATGCATCCTGAGGAGCATGTCTATAGGTTGGTCACTGGATTTCAGTATTAATCCTCTACAACATTATTTACAGCCATACTAACAAACTAAGTGCTTCGTGGAGCTTCTCTGTGGGGTTTGGCCACATGGAACAAATGCCATTCCCTGATGCTTGTGTCTGCCTGGCAGCATTTCAGCAATTTCAGGGCAACTCTCTAAATAAGGACTGAATCCTCATTCATCACAGGCCCCATTACACCACTGGCAGGGGCTGCAGGGGCCTTGGGTTTTGGCAGAAATGTCATTTACACCCAGCTTATGGCCTTTTGATGGTGTGAGAGAGTGAGAGATAGTGTCCTGTACAGCTCCCCTTTGCATCCTGGAAGCCAGAAGTTTTCCACTGCTTGGGGAACTGGGAAGAGGTTTCAAATGCAGAGAGCAGCCTCCACTAATACACTTAATTTCCACTTCCTTGCATCTATCAAACCTTTTATAAAGCCATATTAGAATAACAGGGAAAACCAACAGGGCAGAAGCAGAACTTGTGCTATCAGAGGCATGGATGCTTCATTCCTCTCCCTCTTCAGACTGGAAGCTCTCTGAGGTCTCCTGCACACGTGGACCATGCCTGGCACAGTGGACTCTGCCCTTGGCTGGTCTTTGCTGTAACACACAGTAATATTGGGATGAGGAGAGTTTACACATGGGAAGTCCCACTGGCTTCTAGAAATCTCCCAACTCAGCCTGGGAACTGTGACTGGGAGATGTAACAAATCACAGCCTTTTATCTCTCAGTGGGAAATCTTCCAACTCCCATTTTTCTTCAACCTTATCCATCCCTTTGTAAAACATATATATATATATATATATATATATTTTAAA
>VYZX01001609.1:310387-339067 GCA_013401335.1 Brachypteracias leptosomus | reverse complement strand
TATATTTTAAAAATGCAGAACTTTCCAACTGAACTCCCAAATATGAATTTTAAAATCCATGTACAGTTTTTGGGGGTCACCTGGCAAGATTCCAAGCAAGCTCTCACCACTGCAATTAAAGTGATTTTTCCATCTGAGTGTATCCCTGCCATGGAAAGAAATTACACTATCACTGGATAAAGCTGTTCTGAGAGATCCGTTCCCTCACTGAGCATATTTTATACTCATCAAAACTATTTATACATCCTCACATAACAGAGCTATTCTAAGAATTTCAAATCTGAATAATAATATTAGGCCTTCTTGAAAGAACAAACACGGGCAGTATCCTTATTAATGCAAAGCACAAATACCTAAGAAAAAAACAATTCCCTGGGTTTTTGCCTGCTCTTGTGCACACATGCACTCACAGGCGTGCACACAAGGATCACACATCCCTACATCCCTGTGGAAGCAAAGATTCCTCTGAGATTAATTGGAGAGCAGCAAAAGGAAGCAGTTTGGGGCTATTTTTAAGTGTGCATGCTCTGAACATGCACCAAATCAAACCTCCTAAGAGCTTTTGGGAAATCCAGCTTAAGGGAATTAGGCACTCGGATCTAATTGAATTTTGGTGTGATATGGACACCTAAATCCTCGAAGCTCCTTGGGAAACTTCTCCAATCCAGGGTGCATTTTCCAGCTGAGAAACACCTCAGTAATGGTACACTTAACACTCACCAGTCATTTGACCTATTTTACTAATGTGTTTGGGAAGGAGGTTAATTAACAGTGGATAGCTATATCCTTAAGCTTAATTTTTCCAACAACCCTGCTCATAAAAGGAAAAATTGAGTACATATTAAAGGAAGCAAGCAATTAAGTTGCACAAATAGTGAGCTCATTGAACTGCAGCTGACTTCTATCATGTCAAAGAACAACTAAACACAGAAGCAATGAAAAGATTGTTGCCACGACCACCACTGAGAACTGCCTGGCAATAAAGATGAATAACTTCCTACTTGAAGATTACTGATTAAAGCTCTCAGAAACCAAAAGGTTAGACATAGGCATATCTGGAGCAAAATATTTTAGTGCATGTTTGGGAGATTCTGTAACGTATTTACAGGGGATTTAAAGCAAAGATTTATACAAGTCTAGGAAGCTCTGCTTCGAGCAGCCTTTAAAATCCCAGCAGCTCCAAACATCACAAGGACTGGGGTAAATGGGTTTAGACTTAGAGAAGGAGCTGCCCCAACTGCTTCCTAAAGATAGAGGTGGGGAAATGGAAGGCAGAGCAGTCATAGGTCTGAGCACACTGTGGGAGGGAACTGGGCTTAATGGTGTATAAAAACACCAGGCTGGCACTGGCTGGAGCATTTCCATAGAGCTCCGTGGTAGAATTGGTTATCATCCCTAAGTGCAGGGATGTGCAGCCCTAGAGCCTGACTGTGACTAAAGAACCCACATCTTGGTCCTCAATCCAATGTGACCTGAGGATAAGGAATGAATAATAGCCCCGTGCCCAGCATGGTCACTGCAGCAGCTGAGGCATTGCTGAGGAAGAGGAGAAACACAAGCTCTGGCCACCTGCTTCCCATGGGGTTGCACCCTCAGCATGCACAGCACCCTGGAGTTCCATCCTGCATCCATGGCTGGGGCACAAGGCAGCTGCAGCTGGTTCCTTTGGTGGCCTTGCAACACCTCTCCTAGAATCACACAATCATAGAATCATTAAGGTTGGAAAGACCCCTAAGATCATCAAGTCCAACTGTAAACCCAACACTACCATGACCATTAAATCGTGTCCCAAAGTGCCACGTCTACACATTTTCTGAACACCTCCAAGGATGGAGACTCCACCACTTCCCTGGCAACCCTTTCAGTAAAGACATTTTTCCTAATATCCAATCTAAACCTCCCCTGGCACAACTTGAGCCCATTTCCTCTTGTCCTATCACTAGTTACTTGGGAGGAGAGACCAACACCAGCCTCTCTACAACTTCCTTCCAGGTACTTGTAGAGAGCAAGAAGGTCTCCCCTCAGCCTCCTCTTCTCTAGACTAAATAATCCCAGTTCCCTCAGCTGCTCCTCATAAGACATGTTCTCCAGACCCCTCACCAGCAGGTATGAGGGGTCTCACACCCCCCTCACCACTAGGTATGCCAAAAAATATTCATCACAGAATGGGGGGAGAACCTGGGCAGTGCAGAGGCATTAGGAAGCTCTTGGGTTAATCCCCTGCTGATAGCAGCAAGGAGGAGGAATGAAAGAGCTGATCTGTGGAGTTTTGATTAGCCAGAAAGGCCCTTTTTGACAGCCAGAACAACATGATGTTTGTTATGATGACTGGGTGTACAAATGAAAGCCAAGTCAGCAGGTGTAGAGGACCCAGTGAGCTTGTGCTTTGCATTGGGTGCTTGCAAAGCAGCAGCAGAGCCCAAAGCCCAAAGATAAGGAGATTCCTGCAGAGCTGTAACTCTCAGCTGGTGAAAAATCTGCTCCACAATATGTACAAATACAGTTGACCAAGATCAGGAGAGGTGTCCTCATTTCCCCCTTATCTCTACCAGCAAGATCAGCTACCTGGGGAGCAAAATTCCCCTGAACACTGCTTCAGAGAATTTTTTTTCCATTTCTTGCTCTGCTTCCTTGAAGTTTTTCCCCAGAAAGCAACGTGGGTTGCTTGAAAATGAATTGGGGTTTAAAGCTGATAGAGGCTGGATGGGTTAGGAGGTGTTTGGGCATTAAAGCAATGGAGGATGAGGAGGGTCTGGGCAAGCAGTGTGTCCCTGATGTAGACACTTGGCTGCTTCACCTGGGCCACCAAAGCTATAGCAGCCAAAATCCAGTGCCCCACAACAACCCTTGTGATAGTTGCTTCATTAGTACATCAGCAAACCTACCCTCTTGAGAACTTCTAACTCAAAAAGACCCTTCAGGAGAGAGTCTGGTTGGGAAGAGTGTATCTCTGGTCCAGAGGAGCTCTCCTGGGATACTCCAGGATGGGTTATTCCTCCTCTTCCACAACCCACCTTGCAGCACTGCTTGGTGGATTTCCAGCCCTTCCAAGTTCTCCCATGGGAGCCCAGGCCATGCACCAGCAAACCAAAGCTTGATGGCCATAGCTGTGCTTCTCCTAGAGGGGTCTCCTAGGACTCTGTAGAGCCAAACCATGGTGACCTCCTCTTCCAGCACACCCAGACTCCCTGCACAGGTCTGGAAGCCACTGGCCCGAGCAGATGTGCACAGATGAGAGAGAGACATCAAACAAAACTGTCAGGCTCTGGCAGTGGAATGAGGGCAATGAACTATGCAGAAATGTGGGGAAAAGAACTGGAAAGGCACTTTGGCTGGGAACAGACAGTGAGAACATCCAGGCAGAAGACTCAGGAAAATTTTATTCAGATCAGTTCTGACTATTCGCCGGCTGTGACTCAATGTGAGGCACCTGCAAATGCAATAGAGCAAAGATCTACAAAGCAGAAAAACTGCCTCATCCACTGTCCAGGGAGCAGTGGGCTTTGTCTAGCAAAGACTCTTCCCTCTAGGTAGAGCAGGTAGAGAATCCATATGCAGTTCCATGACAAATGACATTAAATATGATTATTACTCTCTCAGCTCCCACTGTAAAACACTCCCGTGCATTAATGGCATCAATTTTGAGCTCACATTTTTAAACACCAGATCCAAAAACCCAGAAAGAAATCTGTGGGCTCAAACAAAAAAAGTCCCTTGGCTTTTAAGTGCTTGATCTTTATTTGCCTCCCCCTGCTAACTCCTTGAAGTCAACTGGCATCTTCTCCTGAGTTGGGGGGCTTTTGAGAGCGCCCCAAGAGCAAATATCTGATTATTTCCAACCACTGCATGCTGCTGGAAGCAAGATTTGCTCTTACAGTTCTTTTTAATCTGACTTGGAAACATCTAAGTTGGAGAGACCTCCACTTCCACCCTCTTGCTCCTCTGACTTGTGCCTTTTTGCCCTCGACGATTTCCTGAACCCACTTTCCCTGCAGTGAATCACATGAGGAAGTAAAAACCTTAATTGCAGCCTGAAAGTTAAACAGCAAGACATGACTTCATTCCAGTGGAGATAAAAGGGCAAGGGATTGCTGGCATTTTCACCTCATCTTCATCCACGGGGCTCCTTGGGCTGCAAGCACGTGTGGGTGCAGGAAAGAATGTTTTAAATGTATTTCTCTTAGTGCCTTTCCCTGCCTCAGCCCCTCAGCTGCAGCCCTGAGCTTTGGGCACACACAGAAATAAAACACCCTGTGGACTCACAACAGGTGAGATTTGCAAACCCAAGGTGCCCACTTACCTACCCTAAGGTGACAGCAAGTGCTCACCTAGCCAGGGAGAGCCTCATCAGAGTGGAGGTGAGAGTGAGACCTGGCAACATGAAAGGGAGGAGAGATAAAAGGCAAATACATGAACTCTAATTACATCAGAGGCAGGAAAAAGACACCCAAGGGGTGGCAGTGACTGGGTGCCTTGCTCATGAGCACATGTCACTGCCCACCCTGGTTCAAGCTACAGGTTTTCCTGCATCTCCTTTCAGAAATAGCCACTACTGGCCAACGTGTGAGAAGCAGCACAGCCCCTGATGGTCCCTTGTAGCCTTATAATCTATGAATCCTCCCTGTGTTTAGAGGGAGGAGGCAGTTTTTCAATAATTAGACTTTCTCTGATAAGGCTAATTTATAATCTTCCCTCAGCAAATGCATGAAATTGTTTAAAAACAAAATTCCTGCTTTGCATTTAGCATCTGTGTTCACTGGGCAGTGGGTATTTGGGACAAAATAAAGACTGACATAGGTAATAAAGACACCCTAGGTATGGATATTTAAGTAAATAGCAGTGGTATTTTGCACAGCTGTTGCATTCTCTTAATCATAAATAGTTTAGCCTAGAAATTTCAAATATGCTTTATATTGGGGGGGTGTCAGTTTGGGTAAGCTGGTGTCTGCAGATGGTGCATATCTAATTTTAATTTCTATTTCCAATACATTAAACTGCATTAGTCTGTGCAGCACTCGGGTTTGTTGCAGTGACTCACTCAAGAGTATTGGAGAAAAAACAACTCCCTGGGATACACCCCCTGGGACAAGAAGAGCTGGGAGGAAACAGGAGGCATTGATGGACATCACCTCACAAGCAGGTGCACAAGAACATCCCAGTTCTTCAGGGAAAATTCACATCTCAGACCTATTGAGACTTTTTGAGTGTTTTAAGTGCAGGAACAGCCACTTCTGTGCTGAACCTTGATTCTAAAATGTCATCCTGATATAGAGGCAAGGCAGGAAAACCAATCAGGCTAAATGAAGCACACTGCTAAAGGAGGTGTTCATGCTCCTTAAATCCTTTCCAGTCTGCTTCCACAGCAGCTTTTCCTGTCTTCCCAGTTTGACAGTGCTGTGAAATTACCTGGAACAGATGAAAATTCAAATCTGCTTGGAACAGGTAAAAATT
Organism: Brachypteracias leptosomus; assembly: GCA_013401335.1. NCBI lineage: Eukaryota > Metazoa > Chordata > Aves > Coraciiformes > Brachypteraciidae > Brachypteracias > Brachypteracias leptosomus. The sequence continues at coordinate 333,616 of VYZX01001609.1, read as the reverse complement.
CAAGAGACAACCCTAAAAATTGACATTAAAATAAATGAAAGGAAACCCACCATGTACTCCCTTGACCAACTGTGTTGACTTGAAGAGCATTTCTGGAGACCCTGCACAATGATGGAAGCTCTGCTAAGTCAGACAAGGACAGATCTCAATCACTTTTAATTTAGCAACAGGTTGATTATTTGGGCTGAAGTTTCAGATCAAACTCCCAGCCAAGGATCAGGGTTTTAGGGCTAAGGTGCAAACTATTTTATCCACCACAGCACTACAAAAATTTGATGAAAGAAAGAAAGAAAGAAAGATGAAGAGAGGTCTTGTAGGTGTTCAACATCCAAGTGATGACAAAGGCTGTCCAAAGGAGTGGCAGTGCTGCTTCTGTGGATGTTCCTTAGGAGGTTTGGCATCTGCAGAAGTGACACAAGTAAATGAAAATTATGACTGGAAAGCTTAATTCTATGCTGAGATAACGTGGCATGAGTGGGTTCCCAGCACACAAGACTTCCACAGGAACAAGAAGGTGTTTTGCAGAGCCAGAAGAAGACTTTCTGCTGCTCTTTGTTTTGCCCAAAATAAAGCTTCAGTTTAAAGATTGAGATTTCTGCTGGAGACCTAAATTTGATCTTGTTGTTTTCCATGTAACAGAGAAGAAAAGAGTAAACCAATGCAGCTTAGAGGATGGGAAGAAAATCACACCCTCCTGAAAACTGTGACTCTTCAGCACTGGGAAACTCAGTGGCAAAAGTTCTGCTTAGGGAGCTAATTCAGGTAGAATCTGGAGCAGCAGATGCAGGTTTTTAAGCCTGAATTTAAACCATTTTGATATAATCATCCTCCACATCAACATTCCTGACAAACAAAGGCCACCAATCCTACCTTCCCTGCCAAGTCACTCCTTGGAGGGGGATGAGAGAAGATTCTACATATTCTCACCTCCAGGAAAACAGAATGGAAAGAACTCCTCAGTGTCTGCTCCTCACACGAGAAGTATCTGCTCATCACAGCAGAAACTGGGGGTGTGGGGGGGGTGTTAAAAGCCAAACTCACATGCTTACTGAAAAGCAACTCTTTTTGGTAGAGGCATTAGCCCTGGGCTCATTATGAGGAACTATGAACTCAGTTTGACCACTGTGTTGGCGGGAGTTTCTGCAGGAACAGGGGGGAACTGAAGGGGAAAAAGGATATTAAATATACAGGATTATGATAATAAACAAGAAGGCTATTTTAATACTATTCTAGGATGTGTTTTTTTCAAGCAACCTTAAAATTCATATGAAAAATACATGCACACAAGGAATTTAGGGTTAGATTTCTCCTTCCTCCACCTCCCCCTCCTGCAGCTCCTCAGTTTCTCCTGGCCAGCTCTGTTGGTTGTGAGCAGTTTATCTTCGGAGCTGTTTTGCCCAGTTGTTTGTGTTTAGCTGGAGTTTTGATCCTTTCTGGTTAGCATCTTTCACTGGTAATTAGGGGCAGTGTACCGTGAAAAGGTTCGTTTGGTCAGTGGAGCAGAGGGTTGGGCAGGGGGGGGAGAGGGTGAGGAGAGTTTATCAACTGATCAGAGCTGCCTTGTTGGCGCTCATCCTTTGTAAACAATACGAGATGTCAGCGTGGCTGGTTGCTGTCACTGCTGACAGTATAAAGGGCAGAAGAGGGGAGCATTCTTTTGGGAAGCTGCTTTACTGGGAGAGGAAACAAGGCTCTGGGATGAAGGCACCTCGGGGATATCCGAGTAGCTTGGGAAAAGAGAGGAGTTTGGGCTTCTCACTCAGCAACCTGATGAAAACTAGACAAATAGGCTTGCATTTAATATATAGTTTCCAGCAATTCATGCTTCTTTTGTTAGGAACAATTCTGGTCTGTATTGGAAAGAGACAGTTAAATATAAAGAAATCATTTCCCATTGACAAGCAAGTTTCAGATGAAGAAGCCAAAGGAAGTTTATGAAAGGAAAGAGAGTTACACTGGGATAGGTGAATTTCCACTGCCTGACCCCACATTCCTGCAACTTTGCAACAAAAAAAAAAGAGAAGAAAAATCTGGTGCCTGAACAAATAATCAAATGGTAATTGGGAAAATGAAATAAGCATTATGAAAAGCTGGGATCCAAACAGCTACAAGTAAACCAGAAAGGTCCGTGAAAGGGGAATTGCAGCAGGAATAGGACCAACAGGAAACTATTTACAAACACAAAGTGATACCTGCAGGCAAATGTTTAGCTAAAGAACAGAATGTTCTGCTGTTTAGGATCTCTGTAAAACACAGATGCATTTCCAGGGTTCAGCTGGATCAGTAAACTCAACCCACTGTATTATCCAGCATTTCTAATACATGGCTGATGTTCTTACATTAGGAAAAAAAAGTAAAATAAAGGCAGATTTCCTCCGAGCAAACAAATGACACGTGTTGAATTGTAATAAACAACATACTGTCAAACCAGCATTATTTGAAACAACCAACACCACTCCATATCCACTGTTGGCTTGATGGGTTTGCAGAGTTATCAGTCTATCAGTCACCCTGGGAGATTTATTGCACCCGAGGCAAATAAAACCCACACAACTGTTTAACTCTTGATCTTCTAGAGGGAAGAGGAGAATGAATCGTCTGGGAAAACAGGTAGGCTCCCTGAAGCAGAACTTTAGCTGGTGTTAACTCACAGCTCCACTGCTCTCCACTCATATATCCATAGAGATAGTCCTCAGAGATAGCCCATGGCACTGCCACACACATGTGCATATAAAGCCACATAGCAAATAAACTCATATACCTGAAACACAGACAGTTAGAGACACAGAGGTGGTGACATTCTCACTGGTTTAGTGATTTTTAACCCCAAACTTGGGGAACCTGGTGCCAGGGGCACCTTCCTCTGAAAACCACAACCAGTCTAGGTGCCCTAAACTGGGCATTGACGTTGCCACGTTCCACAGGTTCCAATGTGAAGGTGCATTTCACATTTTTCACTGGGAAAATTGTGTTTGATACCTGTAAGGGACACTGGAACAGAGCCCCAGTGACCCCAGTAGCTTCATTTATTCAGGAGTAAGAGTGCACTTAAATACAGACACAAATGAGGCCTCCAAGCTTCCACTGGCACTGGTTTAGACAAGTCACTGGGCACAGGATCAGGCCCCTACCTCTCATGTTCCAAAGCTGCTTTTCCTTCCTGTGAAAACCTACAGCCAGGGAAACCAACAGGAGTTTCCCCTAAAAACTTAACAGCTCCTTTTAGATCTTTCATTCCTCCATGATAAACTCAAAACAAAGTGAGCATTATCACTGACCTAGTCCTGCACAGGGGTACGTGGAACTCAAAAATATTTCTGTTCCCTTTTTTTTCTGCTTTTTTAATTGCACAGCCACAAAAGGGGACTCTTGCTGTTTAGATCACTTTTCATTAAGTAAATCTACAGAGCCAGCCTTAAGAAACAATTGCTCTCGAGCTGCTCTCTGAAGTAACAAATAGTAAAAATAAAATAAAATAAAAAAGATGTGCCTGTCATGGGAGTTGGTCAATAAAATGCAACAGTGTTTATTACAACATTTAAAGTCTGTGATTAAGAACACCAAAAGGCCTAAACTAGAAAGGGTTTTAGCCTGTAATTTCCCTACAGTCCTGGCCTGTACTTCCTTATGAGCTAGCTCAGCAGGGCTTTTCTTCCATGTCCATCATCAGCTTGTAATTATTGCCATTCTCAAAGCTATGCCAGATGGGCTCTTTAGAAGCCGGCATGCAGCTTGTTTATGAGAGAGTGAGCTGTAATATTACTCTACACAGAGACCTATCTGGTCCTAGTCAAAGAGCCATCGTGTGCCCCCCTCCCCAGCCCTCCTCGCCCTCCCTGCTTCCCTACACAAGCCTCTCGGTTTCAGCCCGCATCCCCCACCGACCTGGGGGAGGCTGGAACCCACAATGGGGAGTCCAGGCTCCCTTTCTCACCCCTGGGGGCTGGACTGGATGACCTATGGAGGTCCCTTCCAACCCAAACCATTCTATAATTCCGTGATTCATTCCTCAATAAAGACATATCCAAACAGTGCAGAGCAGACAACGGGCAAGCCCCTGACTTGGGGGATATTTCCGTCTTTCTCCCACTTCCTTCCTTCCTCCTTGAGCTGATGTTTGCTCCTCGGGGCACGCAGCGAAGCCTGGGGATGGAATCTCCCCTGGCTGTGCCTGGTGGAGAGGATAAACATTTGTGGAGAGGTTGAGGTTAAGCAGTTGTGCACAGCAAGCCAGGGAACGGCGAGAGGGAATAACCCCGAGTTCATCTCGTTCTAGGCGGTCAGCCTTAGATAGCTGGGAAGGCCAGGACAGTGCTTCTATCAGTAGTTAATGAGGCAGGACTTGCAACAGATAGCCACTTTTAACTCACAAAAGCTTTTAGATGTCTCTGTTTACTTTGATCCATTTCAGTTCATTTGAGCCTTTTTCCTTTTTTTTTTTTCCCCTTTTTTTTTTTTTTAAAGCCTTCCCCCTCCCCACAGCCACCCCAGACAAGCTGCTTCCCCCCCTACCCCTTAACTCAAACAATAGTATCATTTACCAACTTTTATACTTAACAAGTTTGAAGATCTTTAGTCAAGTTCTGCTACAATGGCATAAAGAAAAAAAAAAACACCAAACCATGGCTCTTGAGAACAGCACCAGAAAGAGAGAGGGAGGGAGGGGAATCTGGCTGCTGAAACGTAATTAAAAAATCTGCCTGCCGAAAGATAAATGAAAGGAAGGGGGGGTGGGAATAACAGGAAAAGCTGCATTTTCAGGAGAGATTTAAAGTTATTTGTTCCTGATTGGGGGAACTGCTCATTCTTTTATCCCTTGTTATTTTATCCATGTGATGCCAAAAGAACTTTCTTTGTTACAATGTTCTCAGAACGGATAAAACTAATTTGCTGGAATGTGAAATAATCCAGAAAGTAAGAGGCCTGTGCCTAATGTTCACAGACTGAGAATGGCAAATTAACCAGCCACGGTTTCCAGTCCCTGGGGCACAGGGCTGGAATTTAAAGCTTCCGAAGAGCGCCCTGGTGCTAATGGATTTGCATGAAACTTGGCATGCTAATGGAGATTGTCTCTTGTAATGAGCTTTTAATTAGGTCTGCTTGGTGCTTGACCTTCTTGTAATATGGGGCCACTCCTCAGATGACAGCATTTCTAACCCCCAGGTGTGGATGAACAGGGCTTGTAAACAGACAGGGCTTCCCCGGCGTCCTCCAAGTCTTCCCCTCAGATTCCTTCTCCCTCCATCAGCCACCCATCCTTCCCTTCCCTCCTGTGAACATCCTGGCTTCCTTGATTATTGATTTTTTGAAAGGGGTCTTAAGGCAGTTGTTTGCATTTTCTTGTCTGTTTAAAGCAGATATTCCCACCCCCGCTGGAAAACAAAACCAAACCAAGAGGAACCTGGTGTTGTGGGTACTCGTGAGCAGCCCCAGCGTGGCACAAGGATGGAGGACAGAGTTCTTCTGATTCTCTCTGTCCTTCCAGCAAATAAATGTGGGGAAAAGCCATATTTGCTAAACAAGCAACCAGTCCAGACCAGCCATCTCTAGACACACACACATGAGCCCAATTACTGAGGCTGCACCTCCCTCCATAGTCTGCCTAGCCCTGAACACACCAAGTCTGGGTATTTTTGTGTTTCATATTCCACCATCAAGGGTTTCTTACCACTGGCTGTGGCTCTCTGAATCACTGCTCCAGCCTTTCAAGCTTGCAGGGTGCCCTTCGAAGGCTGCCAAGATGTGGTAACAGGCTGGAAGGCAGCTCCTGGTGGGAGCTGTGTGAATCACTTCTCATAGCACCAAGTTCTCACAGTGGTGGCTATCAGTGGCCATGTCTCCCCAAAGGCCCCACAGCTCCTCTCACAGACCTGAAAAAAGAAAAAGAAAAATGAAGAAAGGAAAGAAACTGGGTGTGAACCTTCTGAGTATGTAGCTAAAGAACAATGGATGCCAGTAAATGAATGTAAATCCTTTTAAAGCAGCCTCTGCCTATTCCTCTGCTTAGGAATATAATTAGCAGTCGACCTCAGAGGATACATATTCATGGATTCATAGAGTGTGAGGCCAGAAGAAACCATTAGATCATCTAGTGTGATTTCCTATATATCACAGGTCATTAACTTTCACTGCGTTACCCCAGTGCTGAACCCAATAATTTGTGTTTGACTGGAGTGTCACTTGTAGCTGCCTGACACAAACCTCTCACACAGGCAGCCAGGCCTGATGTGATGACATCAAAAGATGGAGAATCTACCAGGCCTTTTGCTACAATTTTGGGGTTGCTTTAATGATGAAGTCATTAAAAAGGGGTCTCATTTCCAGTTCAAGCAGATTGAGCTTCTAGCCAGCAGGTTTCAAAATGCATTTCTCCCAGAGATTAAAAAAACTACTGTTTTTTATACCTGTGATGGTGTTTGAGACAATTTGCTATCAATCTTATTCTGACAAGCTAATCTAATTGAAATTAGGAAGTCCTTGCTTAATTTATACCTACTGGGAAGGACTACAAAGGTACCTCCCAGCAATGAAAGCTCTGAGGAACAAAATCTACCAAACTCCATAGTGGAGGAGGGTTACTGAAGTCATTTTAGGTACCTACCTCGGAGACATCTACCTCTGAGCTTGTCAGGAAAACAAATGAAACAGGCAATTCAGGGAATATATAGTCTGAGGGACCTGGGTTTGTTCTGTCTGGAGAAAAGGAGGCTCAGGGGAGACCTTCTTGCTTTCAACAATTTCCTGAAAGGAGGTTGGAGGCAGGTGGAGTTGGGCTCTTCTCCCAAGGAACAAGTGATAGGACAAGAAGAAACGGCCTCAAGTTGCCCCAGGGGAGGTTTAGGTTGGATATTAGGAAAAATTTCTTCCCTGCAAGGATTGTCAAGCCCTGGAAGAGGCTGCCCAGGGCAGTGGTGGAATCCCCATCCCTGGCGGGGTTTCCAAGCCATGGAGATGTGGGCTTAGCTGGTTTAGGCAACTATTATGGGTAGAGACTGATACACCTTAATTCTCTTCATTCATTGTTTTGGAAGCTAGACAAGTAGCAGAGGTGTAGACAACTTGCTGTTAACATCTGCTTGTGGCCCCATTGTAACTATTAACATCCCAGTAAAAATTACATCTCTTCATGCAGGAGCTCATTCATATCAACCTGAAATTAAATAAAACCAGCTTTCCTCTTTAAACCTCATGCACAAAGGTAGGAAAACCTGAAGTGCCTTCCTAAAGAGCCTGGCTCTACCCAAAATAACTCTTAAAACCTTATTATTGCCACAATATGAAGCCTCCCATCTCTTTCCGGAGCAAAGGCTTCAAATGGAACATGTGAAATGGAATATTATAATTTAAGCAAAATTCAGATACTCCTCTTGGCCAATGCTTTGGATGAAGATAAAGGACAAGTACAAGACAAGTTTGTCTTTGTGGAGTGAATCATGAGGAGATCAGCTGTCAAGGCCTACAACTCATTCAGTTCTTCTTACAGCTGTTTTTACAATTCCAAGAAGTGGGAAAAAGAGGATTCCCCCAGGATTCATCCATTAACTCTGTCAGCAGTGCCCCAAAGCCTCCACATCAGAGCAGGTTCCTTGCCTGTTGACAATACCATAAAGAATGACTATTTACCATATGGTAATTGTAGTTCAAGATGTGTTGTCCACATGGATTCTACTTTTGCTTCTCAATAGAAACATCTTCATAGCTCGATCAATATTTCTTGTCCCTTCAGATGAGCCACAAGGACCACAAAATACTTGGTGAATGCCCCAGGGCTGTGAAAAGGTCAAAGAGTAAAACCCACCCTAGAATCCTAGTGAGATCTCCTCATGGAGAACTTGAGGTACTTCCTGGAGAGGGAATGAATGAGCAGATGAAAGACAGTATCTTGCCACCTCCTCTGTAATGAGGTATTAGGGAGGAGTGTTGAAAAGACATGGGAAGTTGTTGAGATATTAAAAACCCAGATGGGGATGGTAAATCTTCTTTTTTGTGGGTGTAAAAATAGTAGGAATGAAAAAAAAAAGAAGTGTCCTGATTGTAAATTCTAAGGGCATCTCCTCTGGATTTATAAGTTATAGTAGAAGCTACAGTGGAGAGAACCAAGAGGAAGCTATGGAGAGATTTTGTGTTTAGCACATTGCTAAGGGTAACTTGTGTACAAGTAAGGAACAGTTTCTTCTTCTTCCAGTGATTATAAATCACAAATATATTCCTCTGCAAACTCCCAAGTGTTACAATGGCTGTAAAACTTTCAAGTCCATAACAGCTTGGATGCTTTGATGATGATAGGACATATATATACGAACCTCTTAAAATTGACAAATGATCAAAATCAGAATTTTCTTCCAGAATTTTTTCTCCCCAAATGGTCTCAGCCCTCCTGGTGAAACAAGCAGCAACGTTCCCTGGATGGCTGGAAATCTGACAGATAGCAACCACTCTGGATACAGATGGAAGCCAAAATCAAGATTCTCAGCACCAAAAACACTTGATCTCTCTTATTTTCCAATAGGCAGCATGGCCAGGATCTGAAGTGCAGAATCCAGGTCATTAAAGCAACTGTGTCTCAGTTTATTAAACTTGCTCCTGTCCGTGGTGTTTGTCCCCCTGGACTGGGCACTGGGGAGGTCACACCTTGAATCCTGGGTTTGGTTTTGGACCCCTCACTCCCAGAAGGACCTTGAGGGGCTGGAGCATGTCCAGAGAAGGGCAACGAAGGTGGGGAAGGGTCTAGTGAGTGTGGTGAGGAGCAGCTGAGGGAGCTGGGGGGGTTGAGCCTGGAGCAAAGGAGGCTCAGGGGAGATCTTCTCAGTCCCAACAACTCCCTGCAAGGAGGTTGGAGCCAGGTGGGGTCGGGCTCTTCTCCCAAGGAACAAGCGATAGGACAAGAGGAAAGGGCCTCAAGTTGCCCCAGGGGAGGTTTAGGTTGGACATGAGGAACAATTTCTTCCCTGCAAGGATTGTCAAGCCCTGGAAGAGGCTGGGCAGGGCAGTGGTGGAGTCCCCATCCCTGGAGGGGTTTCCAAGCCGTGGAGATGTGGTGCTGAGGGACATGGGTTAGTGGTGATCTGGCAGTGCTGGGTTAATAGTTGGACTTGATAATCTTAAAGGGCTTTTCCAACCTAAATGATTCTACGACTCTATGTTTCACAGCTCCAGCAACAGTAACTGAGACACTACTTAAATACTTAAGGTGGAAATCTGTTCATTTGTTGGACAGGAATTCAGGATGAGCATAAAGTGTCTTCCTGGATTCAGGAAGGTCAGGCTTAGATGGGGCTCTGAGCAACCTGCCCTAGGTAGAGATGTCCCTACTTGTGTAGGGAGGTTGGACCAGATGACCTCTAGAGGTCCCTTCCAGCCTGAAACATTCTATGATTCTATTACTGATGTTACATTTGACCTTCCTGGGTTGGGAAAGGCTGGTAAAGCTGGAAGGCTCACACAAATGACCCATGGAGCAGTTGTTCAGAGACTGTCTTGTCCTTACAGCCCACAGAAATGGCCAGAGCTCAGCCAAGCTGCTCCATCAGGCAGCAGAGGTCTTAATTGTCCTGACTGCTATTGCTGAGTGCATTGTAACTTCATTTATAAGCCCTGCACAAACCCTAAACCCACTGCACTACCCAGACCCCAGCAGTTTACACCCCAAAATATTTAGATTTTGTGGAAGCAGACAATGAGGACTTTGTTTGAGAAAAAATGCAAGTAAACCAACAAATAAACAAGACAAAGACCCTGGGGACAAGCAGTTCAGCCTGGGACAGTTACAGTGTGGTTTCAGTTAACATGCCCCAGTGATGCTGGTGAGCAGGGCAGGAGATGTTCCTGCAGACACTTCAACATGTACAAGGAGGGCAACCACCAAGCCCACAACTCCCTCTTGTTCTTCCTCAGTTTCTAGCCCAGGTGCTCAAAACAGTCTCCTTGAATGATGCAGTTTCTCTCCAAAAATCAGGTTTTTTTCAAGGTGTTCTTAACACCTCCTGCTCATTCCCCTCCTTATGACTCTAGTTCCTTCCATGTCTGCCAAATGTTTTCCAGCAACCACATCTCCCTGCCCCACCTTGTCCAGAGCTCTTCCCCTTTCAACCCCAAACCTAAACTACCTCATCCATTTACTTTAGTCCTTCCCAATTAGTTCATCTCCTCGGGGGTAGCTGCTCCTTTCCCTTGGGCTCTCAGCATTTTAACAGCTGACTCTTGAACATTTCTTTAATTCATTTTCTTTTATGTGCATTCCTGATGAAAGGTCAGGCTATTACTGCTGGTTTACACACATCACAGAGAATCTAAGTGACTGAGGTTCACAGAGAACATTTGTGACAGAGCAGAGCAGTGAACCCATGTCTGCCAGGCCCACAGGACATGCTCTTCCCAAGACCCAGCTCTCCTCTCTCAGGTCCTGACCCCCCCTGTGGAAGCAGTGATGGCACGTGGCAGAAATAAATGACTTATTCTAAATTCACACACCTCACCCTGCTCCATTTCAGACCTCTGTGGTGGTCAGATCTCTCCAAGCATGCACAAAGCTGGAGAGGGTGCAGCCCCATCCTGAGACAAACCACCCTCAGTACCCTGGAGCTCAGCTAAATGAAGGCATCCAAAAGAGAGACATTTGCCAGCAGAGCAGAGCAGGGATCTTGTGTAAAATGAGCCCCAGCAGCGGGTAGCCCAGCAGCCCTGGCAGCACCAGCCTGTCTGTGCTAATGATGACAGCTGCACAGAAGAACTGGGCAAGTTTCTAACTTTGCATGTTTCCAGCTCATCTAGTTGCCCTTTTCAGGAGCCCTGGCCAACTGGAAGGGCCCGAGGCCTCGTCTCAGCCCTCCCTGGAAATGGAAAGGCAGCTGGTATATTCCACACTGTACCAAGGGCCTGTAAAAACTAATGTTCTCCAGCTGGCCAGGAAGAGGAGGACTTTCTAGAGCTGGGCCTGCTGTGCTTGCCTAGTGCCTGTGCAATGAAAGGAAGATGGGTCTGAGCCTCAGGACTCTGCTCCTGCTCATGGGTCCCACGCCTGGGGACCACTGGTCGTGCAGGCATTCCCAGACAGATCAGGGAACAAAGTGTCAGACTTCCTTAGATTACTCACATGAGCCAAACAAGCAGGATTTGGCCTGAATACAGGAATCAGTCAGTTATCCTCTGCTAAAATAGAGTGGATAATTGAAGATGAAAGGCAGCTGTAAACAAACAGTGGACCAGAATATTACACGATCCAGCCACGCTAGGACTGAGCAGCACATGGAAAAGAACATTCCTATCCATGGGGAATTTGATAAACAGGACGTCATTAGCTAATTATGAGGCAGATAAAGTGTCCCCTGCCACACAGGGGAGAGTGAATGTTGTCACCCAGAGAGGAGGTGATGCCAGGAACGGGCCCCTCTTGCCTGGGAGGAAGGGAAAGGGAGGGAAAGCTTTGAAGAGCCACGTTTGCTGCTTCTGCTGCTGGGAGAGGAGGAGAGGACAGCAAGGTGACTGCTGCTGGGGAAGGTCACCTCCTCCACACACCCCAGCAATGGAACAGCTGCCTGGTGAGGAAAGGCTGAGAGACCTGGGGCTTTTTAGTCTGGAGAGGAGAAGACTGAGAGGGGATCTGATTAATGTGTATAAATATATGAGGAGCGGGTGTCAAGAAGAAAGGGACAACCTCTTTTCACTTGTGCCCTGTGATAGGACAAGGGGCAATGGATGCAAGCTGGAGCACGCGGAGTTCCACCTCAACATGAGGAAGAACTTCTTTACTGTAAGGGTGACAGACACTGGAACAGGCTCCCCAGAGACACTTCTCTGGAGACTTTCAAGACCTCTCTGGCTGCGTTCCTGTGTGACCTGCCCTAGATTCTATGGCCCTGCTCTGGCAGGAGGGTTGGACTCGATGATCACATGCTGGGATCCTGCTGTTGGACCACGCTGGGATTCTCTGACCTCTCCTGTCCCCCCATCTCTGGGTGGGAACCCTGCACATCCTGGTGCAGCTGCACCATGGCTGGTCCAGTTGAGCACATACTGCAGAGATGATTCAGTTGCAAAGGACTCACCACAATCTGTGTCTTTTCCTTTTTTAAACATTATCTTTCAGTGTCCAAGAACAGCCCAATAGCTTTTATAAGCCCTACAAACCTTCACCTTTAAAAATACGCTCCTTCTTGCAGGAGAAATGACTTTTATGTCTATTTTGGAAGTACAAAGGAGTTGTGGTTCTCTGTGTGGTTTTACAGTTTATGGTCCCACACATTTTGCAAACTGTAAAATACGGATGTTTCCCTAGTGGAAAAATTTCACTATAAAAAATTCATGGAGTTTCCTGTTTTCACGTGGGGCTTCAGCTTTTTCTCTTTTAAAAAAAAAATAAAAATATTACCCCTGTGGAAGAATCTGGTAGAGCTTAACAGCAAAGAAGCAGCATTCTAGAGATGTGGTAAGTGTCTGATAAAATGCACTAAAAAATTGTAACCCCTGTTGGGGAAGTCACAGACTAATTCAGAAGTCCCTGTTCCTGGTTTCATTTACTGGTCTGAACATTTCTAGAGGAGGTTATTTTTCACTACAAATTGACTGGTTTCAACCTTGTTACATCTTATTTTCCACTGAAGGAGAACAGGGGAACACGGCACAGAACAGAGGACGTGGTCTGGGCACACACAGACCATGGGGGCAGAGAGATCATCCCAAGGGTTGCTCTGTGCTGGGATCAGTGACTTCACAGAGTGGGGATGACAAGAGGGACCAGGACAGTCCCTGGGGAAGGAATCAGCAGGACACTGAGTGTATGGGGAGCATCTGACCCACAGCACATGCTGCATAGGGTGGTGGTAGCAAAGAGACTCAAACATCTTACCCCTGCCTCAGGAAATCCTCCTCTTGTCTGTACTGGCTGGAGGAGCCTCTGAGGAGCAGAGGAAATAAATGTGCCACAGGAGAGTAATCAAGGACCTGAGGTCTCCTAGGATGTCTGATGCAGATTAGGTGACATAGAATCATAGAATGGGTTGGGTTGGAGGGCATCTCAAAGATCATCTAGTCCCACCCCCCCTGCCATGGGCAGGGACACCTCCCACTAGACCAGGTTGTTCCAAGCCCCATCCAACACTGGCCTTGAACACCTCCAGTGATGGAGCATCCACAGCTTCCCTGGGCAACCTGTGCCAGTGTCTCACCACCCTCAGGGTGAAAAACTTCCTAATTTCTAATCTAAATCTCCCCTCTTCCAGTTTGAAGCCATCACCCCTCATCCTATCACTACAAGCCCTTGTAAAAAATCCCTCCCCAGCTTTCTTGTAGGTCCCCTTCAGACACTGAAAGGTCCCAATGAGGTCTCCACCAGGCTGAACAATCCCAACTCTCTCAGCCTGTCCTCATAGAGATGTTCCAGCTCTCTGATCACTCCTTACTTAGGGCTTAAAGAGCTCAAAGGCAAACCCCCTGTCTCCTCAGCTGCTCTCTCTATCCTTCACACATCACTTGCCCACAGCAGGGCTGTTTCCACTTGCAGCAGCAGCAGGCTGGCTCTCCAAAGCCACTCTGCAAACAGCCTTTTGTACAAGGTGAGGACTGCTCCCACAGCCCCAGGAGAGACAGGAGCAGTCTGCCCACAGCCTGGGGTGAGACCTGCCTCCTCCCTTCCTCCTGGAAAGCAGGATCCTAGATGACAGCACTGACAGCAACAACAGTAATACCTGCTCTGGGTGCTCAAAGGCCTGCTCAGGTTTTTTTTAGCTGTGCAACTATCACTGCTTTGCACAGACTTGGCTTTCCTGGCAGCAGTAAATCACCACGGCTGCATTTGTCTCTCAATACTTTACATACAGTCACCATCTGAGCTCTCACAGCAGCTCTTTTCACCCTCTTTACTTTGATTTCAGCAGTGTAGGAGTAGTTGTACAAAGTTATGGCCTTGGCTTATCACAGATGTAGCCCTTAATGCTGTTGTCATTTGCAGTGTAACTCGCAGGGGAAGCCCACCAGCTGGGCAAGAAATCTTCTCTAGAACTTCTTGCACCTGGAAGAACATCTTCAAGCCTCTGCAAAACCTTGTGGAAGGGATTCTTTTGTCACAGAAAGAACAAATTCTTGGCCTGTCATCTCCATCGTCCCAGGTGAATTTGCCAAATCAGAAAATCCACTACTGTCAACAGAGATCTTCCCAGTTCCTTCCAGGACTGTCAGCCCAGATCAGCTGCTCAAATCTGCAAGTAAGATGAAGCTGCTGCAGTGCCTCAAGGGACCCAGGAGCCAGGCTGGAATATCTTCTTTGGCTGCACAAAAGCCCTGGAAATGTAGGTGAGGGGAGACAGCAGCTCAGTGATTTACTGCAGCCACACAGTCAGGTGGTGCAGAGCGAGCCACAGGGCAATCATTTGTATTTTCTGAAGTATTCTCTGCATTCCCTCTGCAATTCTCTGCTTTTCCACACTGGCTTAGAAGCTGGCCAGGGCTGGGAAGAGGCATTTCTCTGTAGGTTCTTCTCTACATATACACACCAGGCTCAGCAGGACCATGGGGCATGAGCTGATAATAGATTTCTCCACACCTAAGGCCTCTACAAGCTTTTCTCCCCCACAGCTTCAAACCCCAGAACTCAGACTCAATCCACTTCCTACTCCCCCTCTATATTCCTCCTTCTTTTCTTTTCCTTTTTTTTTTTTCCTCCCCTGTTTTTTTGACTGAATGGCCATAAACTTCACCAAGAGATTCCATACGGGTTATGTTACACCACCACCTGACTCCAAATCAATTACAGTCCAAAGGGATAGAGTTGCAGAGAGTCTGTGAAGCCCAGCCCTGGGGTTTCCATGAGGGACAGAGAAACTACAGTGCTAAGAACAGAGCCTGGAGATCCAGCTGAAAGAACTGAGTGATTTCATGATGAAAGCATGGGACTGGGAGGCAGGAGACCCAGGTTTGTGTGCTGGCTCTGCTGCAGGCTGCCTGTGGGAGATCAATCTCTTCATTTCATGTCTCATGGCTCCTTGCACACCAGAGTCCCCATCCTCAGGGCTTCCCAGTGCTATCACAACACTGATATTTCCTCATAAAGATGCAGAATGATTTTGGGGAGGCTAAAGGCACTGTGAGGGCCTGAGATTCTTTTTTTCAACACAATGCCAGACATCTCCACTGTAGGCTTAAGAAATATGAGCATGTTGATCAGTAAGAACTACCGGAATAAACCATCTTCTTCTCTGACATCCATCATTAAGAGGGAAATCACAGGAAGATGAGGATGGAAGGGACTTAATTCACTACATTCTGTTTCCTGCTATTACAAGCCACCATGTCATATAATCCTCTTGCTAAGTCACACACGTTTGTTTGTCAGGTGTGCCTCACCGGGCTGAACTTCTGGGGTAACTCAAGAAAGCAAAGCACACTTTCTCTGCAAGCAAGGGCTGGGAAGGATATGGCCACAGAGATAAGAGATTAGAGGTTGCAGCTGCTGTAGATCTCCTGAACGAGGCTCTCCACCATCTAGAAGGGCTGGCAAGCTGTGCTCCACACCAGGGAAGAGACACAGCCACAGAGGGTATGTGGCTTTGTCACTTAAACACAGGATTGTTCGTCTCTCCTTCCTCACGTGCCAGGTCCTGCACTTGGGCCACAACAACCCCCTGAATGCTCCAGGCTGGGGGAAGAGTGGCTGGAAACTGCCCAGCAGAAAAGGACCTGGGGGTGTTGGTTGACAGGCAGCTGGGGATGAGCCAGAGTGTGCCCAGGGGGCCAAGAAGCCACCAGCATCCTGGATGTGTCAGCACTGGTGTGGGCAGCAGGAGCAGGGCAGGGATTGTCCCCATGGATTCCACACTATGGAGGTCACACCTCAAATCCTGGGGTCAGTTTTGGGCCCCTCACTCCCAGAAGGACCTTGAGGGGCTGGAGCGTGGCCAGAGAAGGGCAACGGAGCTGGGGAAGGGTCTAGAGCAGGAGTGTGGTGAGGAGCAGCTGAGGGAGCTGGGGGGGTTGAGCCTGGAGCAAAGGAGGCTCAGGGGAGACCTTCTGGCTTTTGAAGAATCCCTGGAAGGAGGTTGGAGCCAGGTGGGGTCGGGCTCTTCTCACAAGGAACAAGTGATAGGACAAGAGGAAACAGCCTCAGGTTGGTTTAGGTTGTACATGAGGAAAATTTTTTTCACTGAAAGGATTATCAAGCCATGACCCAGGCTGCCCAGGGCAGTGGTGGAATCCCCATCCCTGGAGGGGTTTAAAAGCCATGGAGATGTGGTGCTGAGGGACATGGTTTAACTCAGCAGAGTTATGGTTGGACTCGATGACCTCAAAGGTCTTTTCCAACCTTAATGATTCTATGTCTTTTCAAGAGAGACTGGGAAAGGACAGAAAAGACAGTATTTCTTACAGCCCTGGTACACACGATGTACAGCACCGGGCAACACCACACCAAGATGTCAAAGACACCTCTGAAGGAGCAGCAGGACCTGTTTCACCAAGGCCCAGCCCTGCTGCATTCAAGCCCCCTCACTGACACTGCTCTGGGCCCTGCACTCTGCAGAAAAGACAAAATATTTTGAAGGCTGGTGACCAACAAGGAGAAATTGCTGCCTTGCAGTGCCTGAAGACCTGTGCATGTCCTAGACCTGTTGGTTGGGCAAAGATATTTCTAGCACAGAAAGAGCAGCTTTTAAAAGCAGTCTGGAGAAGTCACACTGGGCAACCTGAATCGCTGCTGAAGAGTGTTGCCTGTCAGCTCAGGTCTGAAAATTCTGGGCTCACTTGTTCTCTGAAGCTGGAACATGTCTAATGAAATGAAGTTCACCTCCTGACTGCTGAAGTCTTCTTCAGCTGCTCCAGCTTAAGGTTGAACTCACCAAATCCAGAAAAATCTTCGAGTCACAGCTCTTTATCCTTGGTTTATCTCACCAAATTGAGCAAACCAGCAATTACCAGGCACTGCTGTAAGAAAGGAAAGGATACAGGGCCTGGTGGAACAAGCTCTGTCCTTGCATGTCCCAGTGGGGCACAGCCTGAAGTCTTGGCTCAGTTTTGAACTCAGCACAGCTTGGAAGGATATAAAAGAATGGATCATGAAAGAAAGAAGTGAAGATTTCTGGAGAAACCAGTGGAAGATGCTGTTGCTAAGCACCTGTTCCATCAGTTAAATAAAGAGCCCTGACACATGGCCCAAAAGCCTGGAGCCAAATTTCCCTCTGGCATAACTCTAGCAAATCAATCAAATTCCAGGAGGAATGAACTCAGCTGAACACACCTCTGCTGAGCAGCCACTCAGGATTTGCCCTTCCCAGTTTTAGCACTGGTTCTCCAAAAGCATTGCTCGGCAGGCTGGGGAGTTCACCAGAAAGTCAGCCTTTGTAGATCTGAAGTTACAGGGAGGGGGGGTTCTGCTGCTCTCTTGCCTTGAACTTCTCTGCCACAGGAACTCCAAGCTCAGCACATTCGTTAGCACCTTTCAGTGCCCTCAGACCAACGTGAGCACGGAGAGGAAAAAAACCCTCACCCGCCAGCTTTTGATACAACCTGGAAAAACCAAAGAGCTTGGAAGAGTTCCTTTTTTCCTCAGCAGTGAAAATCGTGGTAAAGCACCATCTTGATAGTTCCCAAAGAGATTCATTTACAAAGATCAGTCTAGGGGAGGCTTGTTTGGTCTCCCGAGATGTATCTCATCCTCTGACAATTCACTGAGACCTTTGCTGTATCTCGCTATATGTGTATAATTATCTGCTCTGATACCTGAGCTTCTATGCAACGGTCTTACCCCAAGTAATCCAAACTATCCCCAAGGCATGGCACACACAGAATGGTCAGGGGAGAGAGGGGAGGAGGGGCAGGGGACTCCCCTCCTTTGCTGCTGGAAATCAGCATTTTAGGGCCTTGTAGTCATTTCCTCGCTCGTGTGAGGAAACTTTTTGTACATTTATATAAAATAGGAGGCCAGAAGTGCACCCCCCCATCTTACTTCCTCATATATTATGTCCTCCCCTGCCGAGTCCTGGGACTTAGTCTGGATTTGGTAACTGAAGTAATATAAATGTTAGCTAAGAAGTATTCCAGCAATATGGTTCCAATTTAAGCTTGTTTTGAAGTCTAAAGGACTAATATGTCTCCGAGATTCTTCACTGGCCGTTTAGCTCTCGTGTAATTTGTGCAGGAGCACACACTGCTCTCTAGAAGCCCTTCTGTGGTGCTCCAGAAAACAGGTTCCTTCCCAAGCAGGATGAAGAGCAACCAGCAGCCTGTCTTGCAGGCATCTCACTTGCCTCTTCTGAATCTGGGGGCTCTGCTGAGGGAATGGGGTTGTCTCTGCCAGGATAAATGAAGGTGCACGAGCACCGTGCTGCTGCTTTCCCTGCCCTCCTCCTCTTGCTTTTTGGGAGAAGCAGGACTGAAGGCACCTCTGAAGGAAGCCATGCTCAGCGAGCTGCTTGCACTTTGCTTCACTAACCTGCTTCTTGCAAGGCTGCCTTTATTTGTGTCGACATGCATTCTCGAGGCTTGCCTGCCCCCTTTTCCTCCCTCACACCCCTACGGAGCCCCTGCCTGAATCCAAGTAATGAGCTAACCCATGGAACTCATTGCCCTTTATCTTGCTGGGGAACGTGCACCTTTTGAACTGCCATCTGCAGATTGTGTTGATGCACTGACTTGTTAACTGTGCCATACTGTGAAGGAAATGGCATGATTTAGATCAAGTGCTCTGGACGGCTGTTCATAAGAAACACTTGAGCCAAGCTGTTACTGCTCAGGATGTGCCCTGGGGAGAGGGGTTTCGTTTCGGGTCATGCTCTTGCCTTGTATGAGGGCAGGCGCAAAGTACTGGAATCACAGCCCTTCCCTGGAGCTGAGGGGAGGGGGGAGGAGAAACATTATGAAACCATAGAAGCGAAGCTGCCAAATTAACTTCTCACCCTTTCAATCACACTCCAGAGGATAAAAGCCCAACATTTCTGCCTCAGAAACAGGCTCGGTTTACACCAAACAAGTTATTTCTCTAATTTATCAGACTCGCCAGCTATCATTCTAATTATTGGAAAGCCCAGAGTTTTTATGAAGTCAGATGTACAGTGTTATTTGCATGGTTGTAACGTATTGCTGGAGAGAGAGGGCTTGGGGAAAGGAAGGCTTGTTAGCAAGGAATCTGCAGGTTTCCTTACACAGTTAGGGGTTTAAGAGCACTATCACTAGGAAAAAAAGGGAGGTTTGGGTTTAATTTTCTTTAAAAGAAAGGTAAATTCCAACATAGCTCAACGTGAGAGGAGGAGACCACGAAGGAAAGCTTATCAAAGACTCCCATTGACTTGCCCTGGCTTTGGATCAGCCCTTAATTCTTTATCTCCACTTGCACAGCAGCACAATCAGGGGAACAAGCTCCCACCCAGCAGCCAGGCCAGGCTGGAGGAGCAGTCAGAAGGAGCCATCCAGCCACACTGCTCCCTCAGCCTTCCAAAATGCAAACGCTGATTTGTCCATTATATGTAAATGGATGATTAGAGTCATTCCCTAAGACAAATTTACTTTTCTGCACGCTCTAAATCTGTTTAGTCACTTTAAAGGTGTCAATTATTGGAGCACGCTAAGACTATGAATTTCTTAGTAATAGCTTTAATAACATTTTGAAATGAAAAGCAGATACCTTGAAGTTGGCTTACTTTGAAAAGACATCTGAGGAGATCTGGTTTTAATTTATGTCCTATTCTACATCTGGAATCCCTTATAATTAAAACTAAAAGCTGGACTACTACTTCCACCTGTCAAATGATGAAAAGATGAATGCACTAATAGCTTACTAAACAGCCCAACATGATACACTTTACTTTCCCGTTCTATACAGTAAAAAAGGATTTTGGACAGGAGGCTAAAGGTCTTTGGTCATTACTAATAACACACTTTCAGTATTAACCCTCATACCCCCCCCCACCACCACCTCCAGTGCCTTTTAGCACCAAGATCTCGAAGCAGCACTTTGCATTTTGATGAGATGAGTGTATCCACCTTCAAGCTCTCCCAATCTCCAGGTTGTCTGCCAGGTGGATTCTCTCTCCTATAACTATAACTATATATTCTCTCTCCTATAACTATAACTATATATTCTCTCTCCTATAACTATTTTCAACCACTCCATATTTTTCCTGCTCTCGCTTTATTCTCTCATTAATTACTCGAATCCATCAAGTTTTCCACCTGTATTTCAAAGTGCTCTTACCCCAAATGACAGCTCTCCCAGGGATGTGACAACTTGGGCTCTATTGTTGCCTCTTCTTGTGCCATTTATTCCTGATCCCATCCCCTCCTGCTGATCCACCTGTCTCACCTTACTGCCCTGCCTGACTCCAGAGAATTTCAATGTCTCATTTGTACAGAACCCAACCAAACTAGACCCTCAAAAGGGAATTAGGGACTTGAGGTAGAGACACAACATAAATAAAATGACAGCTGTTGGATTAACAGCTTAAAGCACAATAAAAATATTCTCCTGCAGAAATACCAAACACTTTTTCCCTAACGTGTTGATACATCACCCTTGAGTCTTTCATAGAATCACTGAGGTTGGAAAGGACCTCTAGGATCATCAAAGTCCAATCTTTGTCCAACATCTCCCTGATCTCTAATCTTTATAGATGCACAGTCAAATTATGAACTTTTTATGGGAATCCATGAGATTCCAGCTCCCCAGTGTGACCCCACAGCCTCTTCTGGCCCTCCAGAGCCATTCTTTCCAACACTTATCTTTAAAAACACCAACAAAAAAACCCAAAGCCCCTCAAAACCAACAGAGGAGTGAATCCACTTGCTGTGTTATACATTCATTTTACAAATAAACGAAGGGCAAAGGCATTAGCTGCAAAAGGAAAGCTTTGGTTGCCTCCTTGCCCAACCCTTGCAGCAGCCACCCAGCAGTGTGGGCAGGCTCTGAAGATTAATTAATTGTCTCATCATCTGCTCTTGTTTCCTCTGTTCATAGAAATACGAAAATATCTGATCTGGAAAACAGGATTTTATTCTGCTTGAAAAATAGCTTGGACTAGTCCAAAATGTCCAGGTGCCTACTCTAGATAAAGCATTCTTATTAATGCTGTTGTTGGTATTTATGGTCTAGTGGTTAGGGAAATGATGGGATGAAGGTTAGACCTGATGATCCTAGAGGTCCTTTCCAACCATAATGGTTCTATGATTCTATTATTGCAACCCTCATGGCTATTGCTATTTCCAGTGAACAACAACAAAAAAAGCCCCAGTAGTCCTTAAATATTGCTGAATTAAATATTTTCATATTGTTGTGTTCCTCAAAGGAAAAGAAAAGTGTCTCCTGGGTCACCAGCCAGCTGCCCAAATGCCTCCTTGGCACATTAATGCCAAGAGACCCGAATATTCCAGCAAAATGTTTGAGCTGAGACGAGGGAGCTCTGGAAAAAGCTGTCCCAGATATTACAAATGCACAGCCCTCAATGTCTTACGTCAAAGCAAAGAGTAATGTCTCAACTGCCCCAGCAAGTAGGAAATGATGCAGGTATTAACCATTATTACCAGAACAGAGACACATTAAGTTACTGCTTATGCAGGAGGACCGTGAATGGAGCTTTTTGTTGGGCAGGATTTTCGTGGGGGAAAGTTAATGCACTTTGTCCAGCCCATGAGATGGTACAAATCAGTGGAGTTCCATCTAAATCAATGGATCAGTGTTGATTTACAGCAGCTGAGGATCAACCCCCTCTTTTTTTTGGCCTGCTGAGGATTGTATAACACCGACCGCCTCGAAACGCCGATGACAAATTTGGAACTGTGTAGGGATATGCTGAACCAGGAGCCTGCTCCCAACCCAAAGTGGCTGCTCTCCTTTTAAATCACTATGAGCTGCTGTCTTAAACCTTACTGTCAAATGAGCATTTGCAAACATGGATCAAAATGTAGGGGCTGCCCCCTCGGGTCCGTGCCACGCACGCCACATTCCACCCAAACTCAAACCCGCCCGGTGCCGATTCATAAATGATGTGTTGGTTTAATCTATTTTTCACAGGGGGTGTTTCAGAGCAGGGAAATTAGAAACAGGTAGAAGGGACTATTATTACTGTCTCATAGTGTGCTCTTGTACATGAGGATTGGATTAAGATAACATCTGGTCTGTGTTTCTTGAACTATTTCCCTTTTATCACAAGAAAATCGGCAACCCATCTCACAACTGCTCCTAATTTAGATCTAAATATCACTGATGAAACATTGTACAACATGCTGTTATCTATTAAAATGATTTCCCTGAAGGAACAGGGGATACTTTTATACTTTCCAGCAAAGCCAACCCTATTCCCCCTTAGCATCACCGAGTTACCTTAGAATCAGACACTCAAATGGTAGAAGCAAAATCACTTTGGAGAAAGCCGAATGAGTCCTCCTCAAACCTTCAGATAGACTTTGATAGGCTGAGAGAGTTGGGGTTGTTCAGGCTGGAGAAGAGAAGGTTCCCAGGGGACCTTATTGTGGCCTTCCAGGATCTGAAGGGGGCTACAAGAAAGCTGGGGAGGGACTTTTTAGGATGCTGGGTAGTGGTAGGACCAGGGGGAATGGGTCATAAGTAGAAGTGGGGAGATTCAGATGAGAGGTTAGGAAGAAGTTCTTCACCAGGAGGGGGGGGAGACACTGGCACAGGTTGCCCAGAGAGGTGCTGGAAGCCCCATCCCTGGACATTTTGAAGGCCAGGCTGGCTGGGGCTGTGAGTAACCTGCTCTAGTGGGAGGTGTCCCTGCCCATGGCAGCGGGGTTGGAACTGGATGATCTTTAAGGTCCCTTCCACCCCTGATGATTCTATGATTCAGCTGCTGGGATTTACTGGATATTCTCTGATTTCAGTGAAGCAAGAGCCATTGACACCATCCTCCTGGTGATGATGGCTTTGATTCACACCCAGTCCAAACCTGCAAGGTGCTAAGGATCTCCTGGTTTGAAGAGGGGCTGATTAAAGCCTAGGCAGGGCTCAAATGAATAATTAAGCAACATTTTCAAGCATGTGCTTCAAGGGCTTGACTCTTAGAGGCATGGCAGAGGAGCACTGAGCAGTGCTGAGGTTCTTTGGGAAGCAGAAAGGCAGAGCCCAGCTCACTGTCATCCCTCCTCTTTGCTTCAAACAGCAGAACTGTCAGTGGAATGCAGTAATCTTTTTTTCAGCACTTTGCAGAGTTCAAGTCCCCAGAAAGCAGCCTATTGAGTCCAGCAAATAAAAACTTCTGTTTGCTCCACGAGTCTATAATTCATTTTCATGGACAGTAA
>VYZX01001609.1:190263-310354 GCA_013401335.1 Brachypteracias leptosomus | reverse complement strand
GGGGGGGGGGTAGAAGCATTTTACAATCTCAAACTATTTTGCATACCTTCAGCAAACATCAGTTTTCCCCATTTCCATCGTATCCTTACCACTTAAAACAGGGGAATTAGATCAGCATACGTTCCCTCTATTAACTGCTTTAATTTAAAAGTAATTTCTACCATCTGGAATTACTATTGAGGTTGTTTGGAGGAGGAAAGAAGAAAAAAATCTGAAACTGTAGAAAAGATCATCACAATTTCTGTCAAAGAAGAACCAATCTGAAGGAGGGAGGAATGTAAGTGATTGTCCACTGGTCAGCTCGTGGATTTTGGAGGGAATTCTGAGCAGAAAATGTCTCTAGCAGTTATCAGCAGTCAGACTGGAGCCATTCAGTTTTCACCTGCTAGTGTGTGTTGTCTGGCAACCAGTCAAGGGTGCTATTAGGAGAATTAAGCTCCAGAAGCAAAGATTACCCCGTAGGAGGTAAGATAAAGACTGGAAAGTGTGGCTTGTTATCAGGATCACAATAAGGAGCGGGTCAGAAAGGATTCAGGGTGGGTTTCATTTCAAACAGGTAATTTCTGCTGCAATAATAGAGTAATTGTTGCTTTGAAACCTTTCTGTGCTTGCAGTGTCCTACAGCTCATTTGATACAGATTTGGGATTTCATGAAGAACTCCAACAAGGCTGAAACAGACACAGAGGGAAAGCAAGACAAGAACAGTGCACGGGTGGAAAATGTCTTTATCCTGTAATTCCAGGTCAATATAGTGAAACATAAAATATTATTCAGGGCAGTTTTATACCTTGATTTATGCCTCCCCTCCTTCTCAGGCTGCTTTCTATCTGTCTATAAAGTTTTGGTCTATAAACATGCAGTAACGTAATACAAAATATTGCAAGAGTAATAACATATGCAATTATAGTACATCTCACAAATCCTGAGCACAGGCAATGAATCAAAGCTTTCCAGGGCTATTCCTTGAAATACAACTTTTCCTAGGTTGTATTTGGAGGCTCAAAAGCAGTCACTGGGACAGGCTGCAGGAGCAAGATGCACATTGCAGATGATGGACAGGATTTTAGGGTTTTCTGGCAAATTGCCTAAATGTTTGCCTTGAAAAGTAATTGTTGAGTGGGCTTTTCCTTTTTTTTCTTTGCAAAGATAGTGCACCTTTCTCTTGGTTGTCTCCTCTGGAAATGTACATTAACTGTTTGGAGATTAATCTACAGTTTGGGTTTCTTACTGTCTGTAGAAAGCACTGACCAGCAAAATAGATGAACTTCCAAGTCTCAAAATACAAAGGATGAGCTGGTAAAATGCTGCCAAAGCACAAAAAAAATATGGGAAAGAATTCTCTCATCTGTGGCCTCTTACCTTATGGCAATCTTTGGTTTCCAAGCCTTGGAGACACTTAAAGAAAGCTCCACTTTGGTGCAGGGGCCATCAGGCTGATGCATAGTCCTTCCCAAGCTGTGACAGGAGGGAAGCCTGGTAGAAGCAGGTCAAAGCTAAATATCTTCTGGGTCCTGGATGTGGAGCAGAAAGAAGTAGATTACTCAGGGTTGTCACACATGGAGGCAGTTCCCTCAATTATGGCAGGGCTTGTTACAGCCCTCAAAACAACTGAGAGAGGCCAGAGCCAGCTGAGGATCTCAGTGATGAATCCACAGGCATGTTCTGTGGGTATAACTCCCACTGCTAGGTGATGTATTTATGAATGTGTGTGTGCTCCCTCCCTTATTATCACACTCAGTATGCCTGGATTTAGATAGGAGATAATTTACACTGAAGAGTTTTGATGAGTTGTTCAAGGGGCTCTGAGCTCGTGCAGTTCTTAATGAGGAAATCTTGCAACAGCTGGGGATTTGCAGAAAATCATTTATGTACCAATGTTGCTATAAAATGAGGGAGTTGTGGGTAACTACAAAAGGGTCAGCACAGCAGCAGTTCCAGATAAGACTGTTATAAGGTTGTGATGAGATGCAATCACAGAGTGGTGGGGTTGGAAGGGACCTCTGGAGATCATCTCATCCAACCCCCCTGCTCCAGCAGCTCCCCCAGAGCAGGGGGACCAGCATCATGTCCAGGCCCCTTTGGAATCTCTGCAGAGGAGACTCCACAACCTCTCTGGGCAGCCTGGGCCAGGCTCCAACACCCTCACAACAAACAGCCGCCTCCTCCTGCTCACATGGAACCTCCTGGGTTCCCCTTGGTGCCCGCTGCCCCTTGGCCTGTCCCTGGGCACCACTAACAAGAGCCTGGCCCCAGCCTCGTGACACCCACTCTTCAGATATTTATAAACACTGATAAGATCCCCTGTCAATCAGGTATAAAGCCAAAAGCTCACAACCCAGGTAGTATCAATCCTCTTGATGAAATGGAATGCACATTTAAAGGCTTAAAATGTTTTGACTATTATAAGTTAGTTTGGTTAAAAGTAATGGAGCTGACAGAAGAAATCACCAAAATCTGCAGGGCACACTTCACAAAATGTCCATTTTAAAATAACACTTTATAAAAACTGCTTCAGCACCCAGTCTATGGCTTGAACATGGCCAAGAAGCCACCCCATGTGGAAAATCAAGTCCAAGAGGGCACAGAACATAGTTTGGGAGCTCCAAGAGGCATAGTGCAGGTTGTAGCACAGGGATCTCACGGTGGACAGTGAGATACAGTGTGGATCACAGTGTGGACATTCCCAAACATCCCAGGGTTCAGAGACCAGACAGTATTGCTGCTGAGAAAGTTTGCAGGTGACACAACACTGGGTGAAGGAAAGAATAACAAGGACATGTCAGTTCTTCAGTTTGATCCAGACTATTCGGTAGGTGGAGCTCATTTGTTTATTTCCACATCTTGTGGAAACCAGATGCAAGGTCATGGCTTGGCAAGGTCAAGGCAAGGCCAGCTTGGCATCAAGAGCTGTTTGGTTCCTGCTTAGGATATATTAGAATCATAGAATCATTCTGGTTGGAAAAGACCTTTAAGATCATCAAGTCCAACCATCAACCCAGCACTGCCAAGTCCACCACTAAACCAGCTACAATTCTGCCTCCTGGGCAAGGCCAGTCACTCCAACCTGTCCCAGGGGAAATGTTTACACTGTCCTCACTCTGTCTGCACTGCCTACAGGTAACACTAACTGGTTCTGAATCCAGCAGGAGAAAGGAACCAGCCTGGAAGGAAACTCAGGGTCCCAGCCTTTTAAGTTGATTATTGAAACAATCACTTGCTTGTGTCTTGTATTTTGCTAACCTGTTCCAGTTACTTATTTCTTCTCTAATACCTTAGAGGCAAAGAAATCAGCACACAGACCACAAAAGCAAGATGGAAAGCTCCTCAGTCATAATAAAACATAGACTCTGATTTGAAAACGAGCTCCACAGGAGCAGCCTCCAGGTCCTCCTGACTCCACAGCAGTCACTGGGGAGCCCACGGGCTCCTACAGAAGGATCATGGCAGATTTGAGCACATGAGCTGAGGGGGCTGATCCTGCTAACACTTCATAGCAGGCATGGAGCCAGGTGCACAGTGAGATTCAGCCTCACTCCTGATGGAGTGTCTGGACTCCCAGGGAAAGCCCTGACTAGGTAGATGCCTAAAGATCAATGTGGATATTGATCCAGCTCCTTATCACTGTGGGTACAACACTGATTTCCAGAGCAGATGGTGGCATTTGCCATTTTATCCTGATTTATCTTTTTTTTCTGGAATGTGAGAGAAGTAAACTCTGAGAATGATTGCACTATTGTTAATTGTACAGATATTAGGATCTTATCACAGGAAAATAATGACTTTAATAAGGATGAACCTGAGCTTGGGCAACACAGGGAGAAAATCAGCACATCACTAAAGCACACTCTACCTGTCCCTCCCCTTCCCCAAACCTTAAACCACAACAACAAGGCTGGAGAATTTTGGAGAATACATACTAGAAGAGATAATATAAAAGATTCTATCTCCTATATTCTATCTATAAAAGATACTCCGTAAAGCCTTATAAAAGAGCCAGAAGATCTTAACAGGAGTCTGAAAATGACCTATAGGCTTTTTGTCACATGCCCTTTGAAACTGGCTGATAGAAATATTTGGTGAATAAACCAAAATAAAAACATTCTGATTTCACACCAAAGGTATGTTGGGCTTCAAACAGGATATGAGAATCCTGCACCTCTTAGATCATATCTGTGCTACCCACTCAGAGCAAATGATTGATAAAGCAGACGTGTTGAATCAAGATGTGCACTCATTCTTTTCTCTTTCTCCACAGCCACTTCCAGCCAGCAGATTTTATTCTTTTTTTTCCCCCCAGAATATCTGTGATTCCTCAGATTCCTCCCTCAATAATTGGAGGAGCTGCTGGAGCAGAACTCTGCAGCACAATGCTCCTCTCTGCTGTGAGAGCTGCCTGGGTCAGCACAGCCCATCTGTGCTGCTGCAAGCAAAGCAGCCCAGCTTGAGGAAGGATAAACACTGTGGTGGGCAGAGCAGCCACAAGAAGGGGGCCAGGGGGGGAACCAGGCCTGGTGCTGTGATTTCTTTAGCAGGTTAGGGCCTGATCCAGGTCCCACTGAAGTCACTGACATGGTTCCTCTGAAGCTCAGCAGAAGGGATCTTTAAAAGCACACTCACTTGCCAGCTGAGTAATATGGTTGGGCCCTACAGATTGCTGTGGTAAATAAAGTGATGCTTCCCCACCTCCACAGTTCTCCAGAGAAGAAGACCTTCTTTAAAAGAGCAGCATCTTCTGGGGTGCATGAAGAAGAGTGTGGCCAGCAGGTCAAGGGAGGTTCTCCTCCCTCTCTACTCTGCCCTAGCGAAGCCACCTCTGGAGTGTTGGCTCCAGTTCTGGGCTCCTCCATTCAAAAGAGACAAGGAGCTACTGGAGAGAGTCCAGTAGAGGCTACAAAGATGCTGGTGGGACTGGAGCATCTCTGTGCCCAGCACAGGCTGAGAGCCCTGGGGCTGCTGAGCTGCACAAGAGAAGCCTCAGAGGGGATCTGATCAATGCTGAGCAAGAGCTAAAGGGTGGGGGCAAGAGGATGGGGCCAGACTCTTGTCAGTGGTGCCCAGGGACAGGCCAAGGGGCAATGGGCACCAAGTGGAACCCAGGAGGTTCCACCTCGATATGAGCCATGAGATGTTTATTGAATAGTAACAGCAATGACACATTGGAGGGCAGAAGTACCCACATCATTAGCATCAGGAACTGGGGTGCATTAAGAAGATAGGAAGAAAATTCTTCATGGTGTAAATGAAAGGGTTTATCTGTTTGGATCATCCCAAGGGGTGTTTGTTTCTCACAAGACTGCAGCAAATTCTTCTGACTCCCAAATCAGCAGCCAGGAAACACTCTTTACCCTGGTTACTTTCTCTTACCTCTAATATGTTCTTACCCTAAGAGGAACCTGCTCTACCCTCAGAAGGCAAGAACTCCACAGGGATTTCTTCAGAATAAATCCTCTATGGACTAAGTCCTCTACTAGGATAGTCCTCTACCAGGACTTAGTATGGATGAAAATGAATGAAATAAGCAGAACTGCAGAAATAAAGGCAATGCTATTTTCTATTGCTCATATATTCAGCAGTTATTATCAATCCTATTTATCCTTGACAGATTCCTGAGATCAGCCCATGTCCTGCTTGCTTACTGCACCAGGTGGTACACAAACATCACTCACCCAAAATTCACACTGAAATTTATGATTTATGCTGGATTTGGATGAAGAGATGGATGGAGATGAAATGTGGGCAAAACTCTGAGAATTCCCTGTGGCTCTGACAAACTGGATGGTGCAAATAATCAGCGTTTTAAGTTAGAAAAATAATGCTTGAGCCACAGGTTATTTCTGTCCACAGACTCGTGTCCTAGCTAAAAATACTTTGCTCCAAGGATGCTATTTGTTTCCTACCACTGGCAGTGTGAAAAGCTGAGATCTATGGAATCTGGGCAGATCTTATAACCACACTATTCTGAGAAAACAAATCTTAAAAACAATATATGCAACACAGCTGTTTAGCAGCTCCCCAGGGCTCTACTGGTGCTTGCTGCCAGCTCTCAGCTCTTCTTGCTTTAAGCAGGGAGGGCCAATTTCTTTAAGATTACCTTATAGAGTATTCATGTCCCTCTCTCCCCTCCATGCTGTCACCAGGGATGGCTCTAACAAGCCTCCTGCTGCCACATCCTTGTTCTCAGGAAGATCTGTTAACATTTTTCTCTCCTTTTGATCTCCTGACGTTTTTCACAGCCTCCTGAAAATGGGATTCTTGAAGTCAATAATTTGCTGATTGTCTCTCTAGTGTAAACTTCAATGTTTTTCATCTTGGAAGCTATTTCCTTATGTCCTTTTCACATGTCCTATGGGATTCGAGTGATCTGGCATTTAACAGTCATTCTACCACCTGAAATGGGATTACCTGGAATGAAATTACCTGGTACTGCTCAGTAACCAGGGTGTCTATCACTGGTGGGATTTACAGCTGATAGCTCCTTTCCTTTACACAGTTTGAGCAGTTTAAGTACATGGAGGTGCTTGAGCCAACAGCAGATTTTACCCATGAAGCCACAATTAAGGATGTGATGGTAGAGGAGACCTCTTCAGAGAAGAGGAGGCTCCAAGGAGACCTTCTTGCAGCCTTCCAGTATATCAGGGGGACCTACAAGAAGGCTGGGAAGGGACTTTTCATGGGGACTTGTAGTGACAGGATGAGGGGTAATGGCTTCAAATTGGAGAGAGGAGATTTAGATTAGAAATTAGCAAGATTTTCATTATGAGGGTGGTGAGACACTAGCACAAGTTGTAGATGCCCCAACACTGGATGTGCTCAAGGCCAGGTTGGATGGAGCTTGGAGCAACCTGGTCTAGTGGGAGGTGTCCCTGCCCATGGGGGGGGGCTGGAACTAGATGATCTTTAAGGCCTCTTCCAACCCAAACCTTTCTATGATTCTTCTATTCACAGGAGTCCCACTGAGCCTGGAAGGGTCCATGCCTCCAGCCCCCAGTGCAGGATGGAAGCCTAAAGAAACCACCTAGCACAGTAAGAAAATACTTCTCAGCCTATTATATTCCCCCCCAGCACCACCACCCCTCCCCTGGGTTAAAATAGGCCAGTATTCTGTACCACAAAAGACTGTAATTTGTCAGGAATGTGAAACACTTGGAAAAGCACAAGGGGGACACTGGGAGTGGGGAGGTCCTACCCCATAGACACCCTGTCCCTTTCAAACCATGGGAATCCTGGCTGGGTGAAAGGCAGCCTGGAGAGGTGAATGCTGTTCTTAGCAAATGAAATAGATGTTTCCAAAACTGTACAGCTCTCCCTTAGCTGGGATCTTTCTTCTGAAACAATGAAGCCTTTTGTAGGTTGCACACAAAGGAGGAACATGGAAGGTAAGTTTACTCTTGCTCCACAAATGAAATCTGATGATATCCCAGGGTTCAGCCATATGGAACAGAGAATGTCTCCACTTTAGGGATGTCAGACCCCAAGTGGTCCCCACCACCACCTCCAACCCTACCTGGCATTGAAGGAAGACTAAAGAAACAAGAAGGACCCAATCTCCAGTTGATAAGAACAGGAACAACCAACACAAAGACCTCTGGACATTCAGGCACTGTCCTCACCAACTACCTGCAGGAGACCAACATGTATGTTTGTTCACCATTTTCTGATGGTCTCCACTCCTCTCACACTACTTTAATGGTTGAACTGGTTTTAAAACAAGCAAACCCAGTTTTATTCAAGGCAAAATTCTAGTTCAGAAGACAGATACTGTTTCTTTTCTGCCCTTCTGACTACATAGAACTTCTCACAGCTCTGTGTGGATTTTCTGTGCCTTTTGCTGGTATTTTGGTGAACTCCTTCATCCTCACTGCTTCACATCAGTTGTTTCCTTCACTCCTACTCTCTTCTTCCTATACTGGGCCACCAATGACAATAGCTAAGCCACATCACCCATGGTGCTGCTTCTGCTGCCATGGCTGCAGCTGAGTGGTGGGATGGACAGGGGAGAACTGGCAGCTAAAGCCATCACAAAG
Organism: Brachypteracias leptosomus; assembly: GCA_013401335.1. Taxonomy (NCBI): domain Eukaryota; kingdom Metazoa; phylum Chordata; class Aves; order Coraciiformes; family Brachypteraciidae; genus Brachypteracias; species Brachypteracias leptosomus. The sequence goes on along the minus strand of VYZX01001609.1, from coordinate 302,329 downwards.
CAGAAGCCAGAAGCCTAAGACAGCTACAAGCAATGAGCAGGAGTTAAAACTTGCATATAGATGTTACACAGGTGGCACAACCACAGCAGAACCTTCCTGCTTCCACCATTCACTTGTGGTAAGGCCACAACTCAAGGTTTTGGGGACCTCCACACAAGAAAGACCTTGAGGGGCTGGAGTGGGTCCAGAGAAGGGCAATGAAGCTGGGGCAGGGTCTAGAGCAGGAGTGTGGTGAGGAGCAGCTGAGGGAGCTGGGGGGGGTGAGTTTGGAGCAAAGGAGGCTCAGGGGAGACCTTCTGGCTCTGCCCAACTCCCTGAGAGGAGGTTGTGGAGAGGTGGGTGCTGGTCTCTTCTCACAAGTAACCAGTGAGAGGACAAGAAGAAACAGACTCAAGTTGTGCCAGGGGAGGTCTAGGTTGGACACTAGGAAAAATTTGTTCACTGAAAGGGTTGGATAATGGTTGGATAACGGTGGAGTCCCCATCCCTGGATGTGTTTCAAAGCCATGGAGATGTGGTGCTGAGGGACATGGGTTAGCATCAGACTTGATAGAGTTATGGTTGGGCTTGATGATCCTAAATGTCTTTTCCAACCCAAATGATTCCATGACTCTGTAAGTACCATCCAGAGGAACCTCTGTTCCTCAGAGGACAGAGTAAGCTCCATACAACAACGTTCCTGCCTGCACTTAAATCTTTTGCCTAATAAGGCCAGAATTAAAGTGTCTCCATCAGACGAGGCAAATACAGGCCATGGTATCTATGCCTTAATTCCTGCTTGCCAGAAGGTCAGTTTGGATGGACCCAGAGGGAGAGCTGCATTATCCATCTCATTGGAAACAAAACTCCTCCTTTCCCCTTGAATCCTTGCTTTCTGCTCTCCTCAGGCACACCTGTTTTCTCCACTAACTCAAACCCTTGCAGCCACGTGTGCCCAGGGGATGGGGGGGGAGTGTCATAAATAGCAGAAGCAAATAATTTCCCCAGGAAAGAGCATTCCATGCTCTCTGTATGCAAATTCTGCATAAAAATTCTACATATATGGTGCAGAAGGGCTCTGAACTCAACTCTAAAAATGTTTAATGCAAACACAGCTGTTATCAAGTGTTGTTCTTTCCAAGAGTCCATTCAGTTTGATGGTTATCACTATGCCAACAGCATTCCCAGTGCAAATCCCTCTTTCTGAGACTTTAACAACTGCTTTACACACAAGAGGAGCTTGTTTCACCCTCAAACTTGTAGTTCTACAAGTGTGTGTTGCTCCCTTCTAATGGTGAGTGAGCCCAAATCAACCCTGACAGACACTGACATTGAGCTCATTTAGGTTTTTAAGAATATTTGTAATTTAAGGACATCTTTTATGACCTCTCTGCTCAGCAAATTATTGCAGTGCCTTTGAGTACACACTCAAAGCTCTCTGCTGTCAGAAGAGATATGATATATATGTTTAAACCACAGTCTCTGGTAAAATTCACTCAAGTGTTTTGAATTGTAATATCACCTGATTCAAATCTCAGGTTTTGAGGGGAGAGAGAGAAAACTTTGTCAGAGAAATCCAACAAGATGTTAGTGTGCTATTTTAGGTGACTGGTTAGACTGTTATTAGATTAGCTTTAGGAAAGGGGTGGTTTGTACCCAGCTACAGAGGAGGTTTTTAAGAATCAAAAGTCTTTGAAATTTATAATTTCAAGCAAAAACAAAAAAGGGAAACAAACCCAAAACTAAATGGGCCAGGACTTCACTGCTACTTCCTTCAGGGGGCTGATTGTAGGACCTAGCTGAGCATTGTGCTCTTGAGAAACCAGCTAAAATAAGTCAGCAGCTGGTATTTTCAAATGTCACAGGGACAGTAAGGTCAGTGCCCAGCTGAGGGCTGTTTAACTCAGATCAGGACCCGTTGATTACAGAATATGGTTTAATATTAGATGCATGGATGTGATTTGAAAAATCTGAGCTAGAACATTCTTATTCATTGAGGGGCTGGAGTGGGTGCAGAGAAGGGCAACAAAGCTGGTGAGAGGTCTGGAGAATATATCTTGTGAGGAGAGCCTGAGGGAACTGGGATTGTTCAGCTTGGAGAGGAGGAGGCTGAGAGGAGACCTCATTGCTCTCTGCAACTACCTAAAAGGAGGGTGTGGTGAGGCTGGGGTTGGGCTCTTCTCCCCAGTAACTAATGACAGGACAAGAGGTGATGGCCTCAAGTTGCACCAGGGGAGGTTTAGATTGGATATTAAGAAGAAATTCTTTGCTGTAAGAGTGGTCAGGCCCTGGAAGAGGCTGCCCAGGGAGGTGGTGGAGTCACCATCCCTGGAAGGGTTCAGAAAATGAGTAGATGTGGAGCTTCAAGACATGGTCTAGGGGTCGGGGAGATGTTGGACAAAGGTTGGACTTGATGATCCTAGAGGTCTTTTCCAACCTAAATGATTCTCTGATTCTATGATTTCACTGAATGCCTACAAAGGAGACAGGAGCTTATTGCTCCTCTGCATCCCCATGTGTTCCTCCACCCTTATTGAACTGACTCCCATGGGGGAAGGGGAGATGGCAGCCTTGTCAGGGCTGCTGCTCTTCATCCCCTTCAGCTGGGTGGGTCTTTCAGGATCATCCCTCCCAGCAGAGCAGAGCTAATGAGGTGGAGCAGGTCATCTGCACACAACAGAAGAATGGGAACAGACTTTGCAGCAAAGACAAGAGGTGCTGTGATGGGTAGGAGTTAAATGTGGTGTTAGTAGCACCTCTAACATCAACTCACAAGAGAATTCCAGAGTGTCCTGAGCACCCACCAGTATTGCTGTTGTAAACTCCAACCTTTCAGTTCAAACTCTGTCTATAAAGTGATGTAAACACTCCCCTACACAGCTTCAAACCACCCAGGACAGCCCCTCACTCATCTCATCCTCTCTCCCTCATTAGCTCACCCAGCAGCAGCAGCAGAGGGGAGTGGGGGGTTACTGGTGCTTTGTAATTCCCAACTGATGGCCTGTCACTGGGAAAAGCAGCAGAGAAGTCTCTAATTAATGTAGTTTTAAGGCTTTGTTGAAGCACAGGGTGGAGCTGTAGGAGGGCAGTCCAATAAAATACCTGAGGGTTATTTGCATCTCTGTGAGTGGCAGGAATTGGAACAGGTTTGAGTCCTGGGCACAAATGGAGCTCTGAGAAAAGCAGGAATTAAGGGCATGTGGGACTGTCCTCTAGAAACCAAGATAACAACCCCTGACTCCTAATGGAGAACAGTGACATGTGGAAACAGTCCCAATCAAGGAGTTCTGGTCTGAGTTGGCAGAAAGCTGAGCTCCACGATGCCCCTGCCCTCAGTATCACATATTTCTGGGGTGCATGAAGAAGAGTGTGGCCAGCAGGTCAAGGGAGGTTCTCCTCCCTCTCTGCTCTGCCCTGGTGAGGCCATATCTGGAATATTGGGTCCAGTTCTGAGCTGCCCAGGTCAAGAGAGACAAGGAACATCAGGAGAGAGATCAGCAGAGGCTCCAAAGATGCTGAGGGGCCTGGAGCATCTCTGTGCCCAGGAAAGACTGAGAGCCCTGGGGCTGCTGAGCTGAAGAGAAGACTCAGAGGGGATCTGATAAACACTGATCATTGATTTAAAGGGTGGGGGGCATTTTTGTATTTATGAAGTACAAGGTAATAGTTCAGGTGGAGGAGAAATTTTGTGGCTGACAGAAACATCCTTCCTCAACAGACAGGTCCAAATCACTCCACAAGGGCTCCCACACACTCTCCCAGGGGAATCACATAAAAAGCATCAGCAAGGAAACAAGAGATGACTGAAAACGTGTCACAGCAAGGAGGAAGCCTGAAATCTTCACCCTTGGGTGTATTTAATTGCACCTCTGAAGAGACTGCCTGGCAAGAACAAGCTGGAGGAACCACTTGAGAATTGCCACTGGCTCAAACCAGATGGACTTGAGGGGTCAGAGACAAAACTCTCAGCTTGCCAAAGTTGATAGATGGTCCTGCCTGAGAACCTGATGAATGAAACTGGTTAAGATGATCTCTAAGAGACAAAAGGCAGAGAATAGAAAAGCCAGTAGTCTTCCAGGCATGAAGGCAACATCTTATTACAATGAACATGGAAGATTCCAAGTTCAGGAAGGACTTCTTTGGTTGCAATCCACATTGACATCCATGACATTCCACCAGCTCTTGACAGACTCCAGAAAAGGGGTTATAAGTGATCTAGTCAGAAAACTTTCCAAGCAAGGAAAAGAACAGTAGGTGAGAGATTAAAACTGTTGTGGCCACACATCCTCATCTAATCTGGCTGATTTTTGAAGAGCTGGGGAAGGAGGACTCTTTACATTCTAGTGGTGAAGAACAGTTTAGCATAATATTATCTTGAACTAGAAGACAATGTCTAAAGGCACTTTAAGGTGTTGTGGTTTGAGAGAGACTAAGCTTAGAAGCCTCTGTGTTGTAACAGCAGGAGACATAGTAAAAAGGAGGTGTTAGAGACCTTTTCTCCCCTTCTCTCCCTGAAGAGGAAATAATTGTATGGTTGAAACATGGGGATAAGTCACTTAACCTGTTAAAATCAGTGGTTAGGAGAGGAGAAAACAGAGCACTTGGTTTTTTGTAAGGGCACTTACCTGTTAGGTTGTCAGACATCTACAGAAACACCCAGGCCTCAATGCTTCCAAAGATCTGATTGAGCAGGAAGGTGGCTCTATTCAGCTGCCATCAGGGTGTAGATAATCTGCTTTCAAACCTCTGTCTGTAAAGGAGAGAAAGAAAAACTGTATTATCATGGGTGGATACATATTAATACATATTAAAACATAACATGGAGGTTTTGCCAGTTTTATGGCAGATTGACTCAGAAACCAGTAAGGATTCAAGGAGCAATGAGCAAACACAAATCTCTGAGATGCTGTGGCAAAAAAAATAGTTCATTTGATCATAAGGTGTCTCTGAAGTGGAAGCAGAGATGCAACTGCCTCTGTACACAGATGGGACATGTTAGAGCAGCTGGTTAGTTCTGATCATGGAATCACAGAATGTATTGGGTTGGAAGGGTTGGACTAGATGAGCTTTAGAGGTCCCTTCCAACCCAATACATTCTATGATTCTATCTACTCCAACCCCCCTACAATAAGCAGGGACATCTCTACCTAGGGCAGGTTGCTCAGAGCCCCATCAAGCCTGACCCTGGATGTCTCCAGGGATGGGGCCTCCACCACCTCTCTGGGCAACCTGTTCCAGTGATCAACCACCTCATATTAAAGAACTTTTTCCTAATGTGCAACCTAAATCTCCCCTTTTCTAGTTTAAAACCCTTACCCCTCATCCTGTCGCTACAACCCCTTGTGAGCAGATCCTCCCCCACCTTCCTACAGGCCCCTTTCAGGCATTGGAAGGTCACTATAAGGTCCCCCTGGAGCCTTCTCTTCTTCAGGCTTCCCATGCTTTGAAGGAATTTGGAATATCCCTCAAGTAATCAAAGAAAGGCTACAAAAAATATCCAGATATTGAAAAGGAAAGCTCATAGTATGAGTCTATTGAGCTTAATAGATGGAGAAAAGACCTGACAACCAAGAATATCTTGATCTAACCAGATCAAAATCCTGTGCCTGGATGGAGACAGGAGAATTCAACTCTAAAATAAAAAGTAACTTCCTTGTAATAAGCATTATGAAATATTGGAACATCTCAGTACAGGATTTGGCTGGCTTTGTTCTTAGCCTTTAAGCAAGACCAGATACAGGTTTAATATAAGGCTTTAATCCAACTTCCAGGAGACACTGCATGGGGGCTGGAGACAGAGGATGGGTGGGGTGGTCCTGCCTGCCCTCAGAGCTGTGTGCAGGTAGCAGGTACTTCTTGAAGAAAATAAACAAAGACCTGCTTGAAAAGGCAGAGTGTAAAGTGATCTGACTGATGTGGTCTGATGCAACAGACTTGGCTTTATTGGATTAACTAGCAAACTTTATCAGCTTCCCAAGAGTCCCATGAAAACATTCTAGTGCTCACCCTTCCGAGACTGCTGCTTAAAAAGGGCTTGACTATGAGTGACTGTAAAAAAGAGGTGGGTCAGGAGACTGGAGCTGTTAACCTTTGTACACAACAGTAAAATCAGTTTATGGAGGTACATTCAGGTGGGTGAAGCCAACATGAACCCATTTCTGCTGCTCCTATGCAAGAGAACAACCCTTTGAGTAGATAAACAGCAAGGAGCAAAAGTAAAACTCAAGTAAAATTCAACTTTGTCACAATAACCAAACTTTACACCACTGGCTTTCAACCTGTGAGCAACAACACTAAAAAACAGCCTGTTTGCCATGGTCTTGAACTCACTGTGCAAGAGTCTACACCACCTCTGGGAGACTTCTCAGAGTCTGCAAGATGAAACCTCTAGCTTCAATTTTCAGAAGGCAACAAATGCAATTAGATGCCTTAATTTTTAACAGCCTTCTTGTGGATTTTTTTTTTTCAGGAGAAATATTCAAAGTTTCCTGAAAACTACACTCCTCTGAAGAATCTTAAACACAAAAATTAAAAAATGGAAAAAATTTCTTTTTTTTTTTCCCAGCTAAGTGTCTTTCTGTTTGTTTTTCTTTCCCTCCCTCCCTTTGTTTGTCCTAAGACCTGTAAATAAATCAGAAAAGCCATCACACCATATTTGACAAACAAGTTACAGAATCACAGCACCACTATGGTTGGCAAAGACCTTTAAGATCACCAAGTTCTCCAAGAATGAAGGTGTATGACCCCAAAAGCCAGGTGCCAAAGCTCTAACAAGTGGCTCTCCTCAGGGCTGGTACATGTGCACTGTCAGCTATTCTCCAAAGGGGCAGGTTTGAAGATTTCCACGTGCACAACACACCATGTGGGCTCCGAGCCTACAGTACAGCTCCTGCAAGTAGATTTTGATGGGTCAAAGCCATCTGATTGAATTAGCCCTTTATTGTTTACATTAAATCCAAGTGAGCTCAGAAATACTGACTTATCCTTCTGAAAGGCTGGATTATACCGCGTGGCTCGGATGCAAAAAAAGATTAGGGTTTTTATACTAATTACTTCCAGCCTGAGGAGTGCATGCATCTGACTTTGGAGACACTCTGCTGGGCATTCCAGCATAGAAATATTTCCCACCTTGCCACCAGTAGAAGGACTGCTGCTCCACGAGGTAATTTGGAGGGTGACACAGTCAGAGAATTGCCCTGATGTTGGTAGAGGGGAGTAACAACCCCTTCCACTTGTTTCTGGTTGTTTTATCCATGCTCCCACCACCACTGTTGCTGTGGAGCATCACTTCCTCCTACTCAGCAGAAAGAAGGAGAAGAGGGAGATGGTCTTGTTATTTCTACGTGGGTTTTCATTCCTTTATAAGGAAGGCATCAATAAGCAAAGCTCCCCAGACTACAAAGCCCAAGGTCTTTTCAGCAGCCTGAAAAATCAGAGTTGGACACAGATGTGAATACCTTGGAAACATGATAGGCCAGATCCCTCTCATGATGGTAAATCACAAGTGCTGCAGTCAGACAAGATGGACAGACACACAACATCCATCAGACTCTTTTCTGTGTGTTCTTCCCTAAACAAACCCTCATATTTCTCATCATCAAACAGGCACCTGCCTTTGCAGGACAGACACTCAGCTCCTGAGCAGCCAACGATGGGAATCACAGGCCAACCAGAACTATCAGGGGGTTTAATAAATTGTATGGGCAAAACAGATGTCCCAGCAGCTCACCCAGCTTCCCCCAAATAACTTCACCCACTGTGACATCAGATCTCCTCACTACACAAATTCCTACTCAGGGCCTGGGGTCTGTGGGTAGTTCTTTGAGTGATGATACTGGGGGTAGCTTGTGAAACAGAACAAACAAAAGGCTTAAATGAGCCTAAAGATTTGTGAGCTGTTGATCCTACAGAAAGGACACCCCTTAGTGCTTTTACATCCAGCAGTGTCCAACACAACCCGGGGTTCTTGTGATTCTTCCCAGATATGAACCAAAACGTTTGTGCTGAGTTAGGGGAAGGAAATCTACAGGTCTTTACACTCACCCAGGCTCTGATGTGGAAGTTAAGGCTCACAAAAGGGTCTTGTTTTAAATCTTGCATTCAATAAACTGCTAGAAGAACAAAATGAAAACAAGCTATTGTGTTAATCTCCAGATTAGCCCTCATAGTCTGTCAATTTAATACTGATTAGTAAACAATGTCCATAATTAAGCTGTTGTTGGAGACACAAATGCCCCACGAGCCCGAACTAATGCGTAGTATTCAACCCTTTGACAAAGGATGGCAGATACAATTCCAGGAATGTTAATGCTGTCAAGTATCCATGATGTACATAACAAAAGGGAAGGCAGAGAGTTGAGGTAATTAAGCTCACACTAGACCTTCTCTCCAACCTGGACGTGTTTATTGACTAAATGTTATGAGGTGCAGTAAATAAAATGCCAGCGAGCCGTGGGAGCTGGGAGCAGAAATGGCACAGGGTTTATGGGGCCGGCAGGCTCTGGATTCCCCTGGCATCAAAGCGTGCACATACCCTTTGCTAAGGCCAGTGACATTAATGTGCATGACAGGGGTCCAGGGGGCCGTGGTCCCCTAATTGTTTAGGAGACCTTTTAGTCTGGTTGCAGACTGCCTGTCTTGGTATTTGTGGAGCTAATTGCACTAAAACCCGGCAGCCCCAGTGTTTGCAGTGATGGGTTCACTCATTTATCCTCAGGATACTGCTCAGCTCTTTGTCAACCTGCTCTCCCGCATTCACTCCTGGGCTGTCCCCCCAGAAGCAGGAGGAGGAAGCTGGCTTCCAGCAGAGCTGCCCAGGGACACTCACTCCCCACACATGGGCAGGGGCAGAAACATTGGGATGGGAAACAATATCTTTTTTAGGAGTGTTTTCAATCCTGGGAACCTGCTCAACTTTTCTCATGAGGGTCACAGAGCCAGGTCTGGAGTTTAGTCCCTGATAAACTCCAAGAGTTGGGACCAGCAGAGGCGCTTGGGCTCTTACCAGTTTATTTTCCTGCACTGGGTCTCCTGGATCTTCAGTTTTGATCTAGCCTTGTGCAGCCTAATGCTCGGGGTTGCCTGTGACATCCTTTTTTCCCCCCTCAAGGAAAGAATAAAGGTGGATGTAATTATAAGCAATCTTTTTTTATCCCAGTATTTTTCACACAGGGACAAAGTGGCATTAACTATAATCTGAAAAGTGACATAACACAGAAAAATATGGACTCAAAGATTTACAAACTTCAGAGGGCAAGGAATCAAATCTTCTTTTCCACGTTTTCCCAGGGTTCTTGAATTTTTAGGAGGAAATTCTTCACTCTGAGGAAGGTGAGACACTGGTGAGAAGCTGGGGATGCTCCATCCCTGGAGGTGTTCAAGGCCAGGTTGGATGGGGCTTGGAGCAACATCTAGTGGGAGGTGTCCCTGCCCATGGCAGGGGGATTGGAACTAGATGATCTTTGAGGTCCCTTCCAACTCAAACCATTCTATAATTCTATGATTTACGGTATTTTCTCAGACTGACTTCTTGCCCCATGTTTACAAACATACAAGTAAGTAACAAAATCCTAATTCTAGCAGTTGGGACACATGGAGAACTTTCTGCCAGAGGATCTCAAACATCTTGGATGTTTACAAACATACACGTAAGTAACAAAATCCTAATTCTAGCAGTTCAGACACGTAAAGAACTTTCTGCCCAAGGATCTCAAACATCTTGGCCCACACAGAGTGGCACCGTGCAAGTTTCCTATGGGATCAGATGTCTTGATAGACCCATTGAACAGTTTTGACATCCACAAATTAAATTATTTGCTAAAGGTCAGAAAGAGTGGAAAGTAGTGGTAGAAAAATACTCCAGAATATCTTCCCCACTCCCTGTCCTAGAGTGCCCATGGAAATGTACAACAGCACTGAGTGGCTTCCTCTTTGAACATGAGGATTTGAGTAAGGCATGCTAGAAAGGAGAGGGGAGAAGGGAGTGGGAATGTGCACGTAGAGCTTAGGGGTAGCACCAGATCACAGCACATCAGTTTAGTTTGGCTTAAACTGCTGTGGAATCAGAAAATGCACCTTCTAGAACTAGTGCCACCCAGCCAGGATCCCCAGCCCTTGAACAGACTCATGATGAATGTTACTGAGACACAGGATTTCATCCTATCCTCTGATGGCCAAAAAATCTTCTCCCCTTACACAAGGAGTAAGATCTGCTCTGTCCTCACAAAACCTACCCAAAAAAGCTTGTTTGGGGTGGTTTTGAAGACTCAAGGGGAGGTGGCATGAAGCCACCATGGTACATCAAAGGGAAGAAAGGCAACAGCTGACATAGGAGGGAATGTGGGCTTGGGACTCAAGAAGAGAAGTGAGAATTAGAATTTTTTCCCATTTCACACAGGAGAGTCTCACAAGAGAGAGCCAGAGCTTTTACTGAGCCACACAGGAGATTACTAGAGGAATAACCTCCTCCTCCAATTCCCATCCAGCTTAAATGGGGAAAGGCTGCTTGGGTGAAGGCTCCAGTTGTGCTGAAGAAAGTGTATGTGCCAAACAAACCCCATTAGCAGAAAAGCAGGAGTACAGATAAACTCTAGTTCCACTCGTGTTTGAGCATCAGAATAAACCAGGAACTTCTCGTTGCTCAGTGGGGATGGAATCTGGGCTTCCCTCTGGATTCCCCACCACAAACATCCCCACTTGCCAACGTCAGGCATATGTGACTGCACTGAGAGGTAGAGGCTCCAGAGAAATTAAAGAAAATGAAATAAAAGCAGGTTCCTCTCCTCTATTAGAGGAGAGAGAGCTCAGCAGCACATCCCACCACTGAGGAAAACCCAGCTCAGCTCCCACCAGGCATCAGGAACCCCCAGAACCTCTGCCCCAAATAAAGGAAAACTTCTATTGGAAAACCCAACTAAGACACATCAATACAGAGGTGATGATGAATTTTTTCACTCTTTGCTGAGCTTCTCATTTAAAAATCCTTTTCACCTTTTCTCACTTTGCCTGGTGCTCACCCCTCTTTTGTGAGCATCTCCCATTTCACCTGCATTTCATCCAGGGTTACAAAGGTAAATCTCCCCTTTTGCTGGACCCACCACTTCAGCAGTAACAATGAGGCTGAAGGAGTTGGTGCCTCCAGTCTCCCATTTGCTGCATGCTGGTCCCTCACCCCATATCAGAAATCCCCAGGTGCTCTCCCACCCTGGCTGACAGAGCTTCCTACCCTGGGGTCTTTATCTGTGAAGAGTCTCACAGCCCTTCCTGGTGGGCATCTGGCTACACAATGCTGCTGAGGCTTCTTCCAGGGCTGGATTGGAATGAACCTCCTGGACTGATATTTAAATAAAAAATTAAAGTGCATCTGGCACCTTCTGGTATTGCTTCATATGATCAGCCAAGGACACAGGGGCTATGGGCATGATTTCTGCTGCAAACCAGAGAGGAGATGGTTTCAGTGGCTTTCCAGAGGTGAGGACATGGGGTGTGTGGTGATGAATGGAAGGAGGTTTTTACACACATCCCTCCCAAACCTCTAACAGCCTAAGAGCCATGGATTCGGATTAAGGGTAAGCAGCTCAGCATTTAAGCACACAAGAAAGAGCCTAGAGATTGCCCAGTAGGTCAGACCTAAAATCTACCAAGCTCAGCCTTGTCCCTGGGAGTGAGGAGGGAGAGGGACACAGATATAAAAGGAGGAATATAAGACACAGGCCAACTACAGTATAACTCTTCTGACTGAACCCCACCAGCTTCCAGGGATGTTTCTGAGCCAACAGGGAGTTTCTGAGCCAGGGTTGCACCAAATAATCACATGTAAAAGCCACCAAAGAACTCTCTGAGTCTCTCTAAATCTCTTCTTCAACTCTATTTTCACTTTGTGCCTTCTTAAGTTGTTGGAAGGTTTGCTGGGATAAAATATTCTGGAGCAACTCACAATTATGTTATTTGGAAAAAGGTAAATTGCCTTATTTCACATCATCCAGTGATTTCCAAACAGCACATTATCTACACACTGATTTGCTGCTCTGAATCATTGCTTTTCACACAGTTAAATCAAATCTATTTGGGTAATTTTAGGATAATTTAATTCTCCCTTTGCAAATTAAGGATAGAGCAGAGGATTCACAAGTGTCACCCATCACCCATCACCTCCACTGGTGGTTCCAGCTCTCAGGAACCAAGAATGCCATGGAAAATCAGACTGCATTTGCTCCTGAAGGCATTCCCAAAGGCAGAAGGAAAGTAGGTTATAATTTGCTGCAAGAAAACTGGGCATTGCTCCATCAAAACAGGAAAAAAACAAAAGAGAAGTGATATTTTAAAAGAAGATTATGAAATCAGATGCCATCTTGTGGCCAAAGCCCATGAAATTGCTGTGGTGGATACAACAGAGCACACAAAATACACCATAAAGACACAGACTAAAGAGAAGAAATAAGGGTTTAAAAGGTTGGTGTCATACTATGGAGACTTTTAATGTCCAAGTCTGTAGTTGTTTCTGTCTGCAGGTGTAGAACCAGCTCCTTCACACTTCTGATGGTTAAACCCCATTAAAAGCTCACTGTAATTATTGACATTTTCCCCCCACAGAAGTTTTCTGGGGAAAAAAAAAAAACAAATCACAATACATCCCCTACAAGTCAGCCCAAGTTCTGACAGAACTGAAGCAGGAAGAAAGGCAGGAGCCCCTAAACAAGGAGCCCACTGAGTGTTGTTACCACCTGATGTAAAGTAAGTGCCTTTCCCAAAAGACAAATGCTCCAATTAGGACATACCCATGGACTCCAAACCCTAAATGCTTATTTGTTCATTAACAAGGGAGCTGGGAAAGTGGCTGCAGAGAGGAAATGAGGATAGTGATGACAGCAGAAGATCTGAAGGAGAATGAGAAGGTAAAGAGACTACCTAAAATTATGCTGCAGAGTTATGGAGGGAGCAGAGGACATCCTGACAATCATAGACGGGAAGAAGGAATTTCTTCAAGGTCTCTCTTACTATCAAAGACAAGGAGTCAGCAGCATGTTACACCATTGCTAGGGAACAACACATAGATTTGATGTTAGCCCCTCCAGAACTCAAAAATGGTCACTGATCTACGCATAGAAAAGCTACTCTTGGCCTTTTAGATGATTTCAGATCATCTTCCATGTCCCAGGACGGCCAAAGGGCTTGTCCTATAGGATGAGGGGTAATGGCTTCAAACTGGAAGAGGGGAGAGTTAGATTAGAAATCAGGAAGAAGTTCTTCACTGTGAGGGTGGTGAGACACTGGCACAGGTTGCCCAGGGGGGTTATGGATGCTCCATCATTTGATGTGTTCAAGGTGAGGTTGGATGAGGCCTTGATCAACCTGCTCTAGTGGGAGGTGTCCCTGCCTATGGCAGGGGGTTGGAACTAGATGATCTTTGGGGTCCCTTCCAACCCAACCTATTCTATGACTCTGTGCTATGGCTGTAACTAGGTTACCAGTGTGGTCTATGCAGAACCCAAAGCCACCACACACTCAGGTAAAGCCTTGACTGACTCTCAGAAATCCCATGGTCTTTTCTCTCATTGCACTGTGGGAGGACCCCAATTCCTGTTTTCATCACAAATAGAGAAAGAAGTTTGTAGTGCAAACATAGGCACCCAGTGACACTGAGAACTCACCTCACAGGTCACAGCCATCTGCAGAGCACTGGAGATGTAAGGAAGGACCTACAGGAGACTCATGCCCTCTCCAGAGCGACAGCTGGAGACCAGGTGGGAAACCTTACAACATGTAAAATGGTGCTAGATGCCTGTGTTTAGGCAAATGGACTGTTCCCACCCCATGAAAACACCCAGGACCATACATCTGAAGCCATAAAGAGCTCTTAACAGCAGCAGTTGTGAGTAAGGGGTTAACTAGGAGCCATTATTACATGGAGGAAATTGCCCCAACAGAAGGATAATCCACATGGTAGAAGACAAGTGTTATTCACAAGTTATTAATAAAAGAGACCAAAAAGAAGGCAATGGAATAGTGTTCTGCTAATCTCATAAGCCCAGATGTTCGTGAAATGAAAAACAGCCCAAGTCCATGACCTTTCATACTGATGTAAAGGAATGTTTCAGATATGATGGGATGTTATATATCAGGGGATGTTAAACACATCATGGCAAAAATTCAGGATGGAAGAGCACAAATGTAGAGAATCGAGTCCTTCCAAAAAGATACATCTGATAAGATGCAAAAAATAAATAAGATCAGGTTATATTTTTCCATAATTCTAATTTTACACATTTTCATAGCCACGAGTGCTTCCACAAGGCCAAAGTACAATAACAGAAGGAATCATGATGCCACAGGATTGTGACAGTTTCTTGCACACTTCCTCCTAGTGTGAAATAAACTGTTCATCCTCAGGAAGACATGAGATGTTCTGTTCTTAGGCACAATAAAATGTTATCCAGAAAGCACCCAACATGCAGAAAAGAAATAAATCAGAGAATCACTGAGGTTGCAAAAGACCTCCAGGATCATCAAGTGCAACCTTGGTCCAACATCTCCCTGACCACGTCTTAAAGCACCACATCTCTGGACTTGGTTGCAGGCTGCTCTTGGAGTCAGTTCTTGAGGTAATCAATTCATCTGGAAGCAAACTAAGGTGGGGAAGTGAGATTCTGAAAGAATTTTACCCAAATGCTGCTCAGCCCATTCTGTTCTAGCATCAGAGAACCACAGGAATCATGTGGAGGTGAGGAGGAAAAGTCTGTGTGCACAGACAGCAAAGAATTCAGACAGAATCTCTTGGTCTTCCCTCTTGTTTCTTTTCCTTTCAGTGTAAAACATGTGGTTTACACTCCTCTCTGTGTCAACTTCCTCGGAGTGGGTTTCAGGCCCTCTGCAAACAAGGTGGACAAAGCAGAGACTCAGAGTGTGTGGGAACATGTGGCTGTTGGAGCTCTTCACTCCTACCACCACCTGGGTGAGGTGCTTCTGCAACTGCAGAGCAGCCCAGGCCTGCTGGAAGCAATGCAATAAAGGAGAAGAAACTCACCAAAAGCAACAAGTTTGTCCCCCACTCTCCACTCCTTGTACCCCCACCCTTGTTGAGACAATCTGAGGGGCAAGTTTGGGAGGTCAGTTTACACACGGGTCAGCTTAGACACCAGTGTATATACAGTATTGGGGTCTGTTTTCTATTTGCTTGTCAAATAGCAACACCATAAAGAAAGGAGTAGTACTAAATCCACCATTTTAACCTTACACATACCCACAATTACAGCTGAAATAACTCAGCAATTTTGGAGTTATATGAGTGCAAAGAAAGCATCTGTAACCAATCACCTTTTTTTGTTGTTGTTGGCTTTTTTTTTTTTTTGCTTTTTGGCAATTCTATATCTTCAAAAATTGTGAATGCAGTTCTATTTTTTTTTTTTAAAAAAAAAAACAACCAAACTTGTTAAACAAAAAAAAAAACCCAACACATGTGCTCTCAGGCTGAAAACACACATGCCAAATTCAGCCTGGAGAGAATTTTTACGGCTGAGTTATAAAACCCTGAAAATAGGGATTTATAATGGGAATGCTGACAGACCATTAACTACAATAACAACATCCACGGAGCAAGAGAATGTCCACGTTATCTCCTTTTTGTTTGTGTCAGCATTTCTGCCCCAAGAGCACCTCACTTGGGGTCCTCTCCTGCAGCACTCGTGGGATGCAGAGGAAGACACAGCAGAGGAGGTTTGATGTCCACAATGTCCATCTCTGGGGGCACCACATCCCTTTGATCAACACTAATTGGGGGCTTCTGGGACTGATGGTTCATGAGGACTCCTGCCACCAAGCAGAGGCAAGGAGCAGGGTGCTGGTTCACCTGTTTTGCTCTGTGTCCCATCAACAGGGCCACCAGTTGATGACCCCATGCAAAAAACTATTAAAGACTGTAACTACTCATTGTGTGCTCTTGATTTAAAAGCTCCAGTTACGTCTTTTCTGGAAAGATGAAGAGGGCTGGAACATCTCTCCTACAAGGACAGGGTGAGAGAGCTGGGCTTGTTCAGCCTGGAGAAGAGAAGGCTCCAAGGAGACCTTCTTGGGGCCTTTCAAGACTTAAAGGGATCTATCAGAAAGCTGAGGAGGGTCTTTTTACAAAGCCCTGTAGTGATAGGACAAGGGGGAATGGGTTCAAACTGGAAGAGGAGAAATTGAGATTGGAAATTGGAAGGAAGTTCTGCACTCTGAGGGTGGTGAGACCCTGGCACAGGTTGCCCAGAGGGATTGCAGATGCCCCATCCCTGGAGGTGTTCAAGGAAAGGTTGGATGGGGCTTTGAGCAACCTGGTCTAGTGGGAGGTGTCCCTGCCCATGGCAGGGGGGTTGGAACCAGATGATCTTTAAGGTCCCTTCCAACCCAAACAATTCTATGAATATACTGAGGATATGTAAACTCTTGTGATGCTCAAGATAATTTGTTCCCTATTACAGACAGGGATGAGTTCTCTGGAGACATTCAAAACCCACCTGGACACGTTCCTGTGTGACCTGCTCTAGGTGACCCTGCTCTAGCAGAGGGATTGGACTAGATGATCTTTTGAGGTCCCTTCCAATCCCTAAAATTCTGTGATTCTTGAAAAATAAAGAAAGTGTCAGCCAAAGCTACAGAATCTCTGCTTTTTTCACTCTTACAAGACAAATGCTCTAACTGGTGCAGATGTCCTTAGCCCATTGCTGGCATGTTGCTCCTTTATAACAGAGCACATATTCCTAATAAAAATGAAATTCAAAGTATTCTGTGTGGGAATGAGTGAGGATGACAGCCCCTTGTAGAGTTCAGCTTTGGTCAGATTGAGGGGTTTGAAACATATTCCAATACAATTGGCTCCTGAGTCGTTGCCTGGCTCACTCATCCCATCCATCCTGGAACACCTGACATAACATCCCCAGTATCATTCCCATTTTACAGCTGGTTAAAGAAAGGCACAGCGGTGAAATAAATTCCTAAATATGACAGATCAGATTTCTTCCAAACCCCAGGAAAAGGACCAAGTTTTCCCCTTGTTTTAGTAACGTCTGCTGTACAAACCCCAGATTTTAATCTTTTTCATTTGAAGGGCAAAAAGGCCAACTCTGACCCACGAGCTGACATAACTCATCTGCTTCAGAGAAGTCCTGCTTCACTCCAGAAGCAGAGAGCAAATTCCAACATCACAAAAAATAACTTTTTCCCCCCCAAAATCCTGAGTTTTATGCAGCAAGAGCAAGTTCAAACAAAAGAACAGCACAAAGCAGCAAACCAGTCTTTCTGCTGACATCCTCAACAACTCCCTGCTCCAGCCTCCACTGACATTCACCAGCTCCCTCAAAGAGGAGCCATTCTCTTAAAAACCATTATTCTCTTTATTTATCTGCATCAAAAGAAACAACTAGTGGCTGAAATGCCTCAATCTCCTTCACTAAGTCCTCGTGCCACTATTACTCTGCTTTTCTCCAACACACCTGGCTGAGCCTTGTCTGTGCTAGAGATATTTGGCACGTTGACCACCCTCTGTCCTTTTCTCATGCCTAACACACTCCAAAGATGCTCCCAAGGCTGCACAGGCACTCAGGCCACTGTTTGGACCACAGTGCCTGTAGATGACACAGCCTCAGCTCTTGTTTACAAGCCTGGCTAACACAACAGACGTGCAGTTGTCCCGGTGTCTTGCCAAGATTAGCACGTGGAAGAGCAGGAGCTGGCTGAAGGAAGACTCAGCAGGAGAGGTTAGGCTTGTAGGCAGAGGGAAATGCTCTGAGGAGCACTGTGGTTCCCTCCCAGCGAGGACACGTGCTCACAGATTGTCAAGAGAATCCATGTTCTGGAAGCTTGCTCCTCTCCTTATTGATACCGTGCTCTAGCACAGCAACATCTGGGAGAAATGCTCTCTACCATGGCCAACAAGCCAGAAGTCTTTATTACAGCCCTGTGATGGCCTGGCCTGAAGGATAAATGCCTTCCCCACTTCCCATCTGGTCCAGTTGGACTTGGAGTGTTGGCACCACAAAACCTCCAGCTGGTACCAAAAGCTGCAGCACACCTTCCTGCCCACAGTAATTGCAGGTAGATTGTTTCCTTTCTTTCCATAAAATACCCTCTTAAGGTCTTACTCTTATTTTCAAGAGACCAAAGAAAGCTGGGGAGGGACTTTTTAGGATGTCAGGTAGTGGTAGGACTGGGGGGAACGGGTCAAAACTAGAGGTGGGGAGGTTCAGATGAGACATTAGGAAGAAGTTCTTCCCCAGGAGGGTGGGGAGACACTGGCACAGGTTGCCCAGAGAGGTGCTGGAAGCCCCATCCCTGGACATTTTGAAGGCCAGGCTGGATGGGGTTGTAAGTAACCTGCTCGAGTGGGAGGTGTCCCTGCCCATGGCAGGGGGGGGTGGAACTAGATGATCTTTGAGGTCCCTTCCACCCCTGATGATTCTATGGTTCTAAATGACCTCAAGAGAACTGGTCTACATGAACACTACCCCCCCTCCAGCGTTCCCTCCTCAAGGATACTGCAATGGCTGACAATAAAATGAGGATTATTGCCCTGGAAATAGAGCTGGCAGGCAGCAGAACATTTTTTGCTGTAGCCAAGGCTGCCATAAGCATTTCCACCTTGCTGTCCAAGCCCATCCTAAACCCTTCTTTCCATAGGAACAACACACAGCTCAACCCACCCAAAAACCAGCAAACCAAACCAGTCCTCCCTGCATTAACTTGTCTCCCCACATTCACACAATCAAAGCACTACCATGCTCTGAAACTGGAAAGAAGTGGTGGGGTTTTTGGCAGATATGACCAGAAGTGAAGCAGTTAAGTGGACAACGGAGTCCTAAGATGACAAGTTGACTGCATTGGGGAATGGCAATAGGATGGATGTTCCCAGAGGAAAAACTTACCCCAGCCTTGCTGGCACTGCATAGAGAAGGTTGGCAGCTTGGAGCTTGATAATATGGTATTAAACATGCCCTTGTCCTGTTTACTCCTCATCAAAATCAAAGAGCAAGAACTGGAGAAAGAGGAAATGCTGAATTAAGGTAACACTTCCCCCACACAAGCCACCACACAGTCCTAATTCTGTCCCTGCAGCAATGCCAGCCCTTGGAAATGAGATTTCTCAGGCTGTGTGAAGTCCTGAGCAGGCAGCTCTGCAGTGAGGAGTAAGTCCATGGCTTGAAGCCACGTTTGCAACACCTCCCAACCAGTTCCTGGCTTGTCCTTGGTACTCCCCAGATGCAGCTTCATGAGCCATGACAAAAGTTGGGGGCAAAGTGGAACGGATGCACAGATCAGTTCCTCCTGCTTTGAGGTTTCAGCAGGAATGCTCCAGGCAGCCTCAGCCAGGGTTGAAGAGAAAAGGCAGCATGAGGTGGTGATGAGAGCTCAGCACCTGCCCTCACCCTGCTCTGCACCCCATGGTCTCCCTGGGTCATGTTGAGAAGAACAAACATTCTCTCCACGCAGGCCTGGCTCTGAAAGTCACCCAGCTCCTTCTGAGTGATTTATAAGGTGCTATTATAAAGTTGTTTGAATTTCTGAAAACTAGAGGGGCTCGAATTTTTATTTTATTTAGTGCTTCAATTGGGTTGGTTATTTGTTTCATTAGAGGAGATCAAAACTAAGCCTGGTATTCACAATGAGCAGTAAAGGCCATTCCAATAGGCTGGAATAACTTTAAAAGCAGGTGGCCACCTTATTAAGTGTTAAATATTCAGAGTTGAAATATGAGTTTGTTTCCATCTAGGGCAGGCAGTAAATGGCTTCCACATATGCATGACAGCCCATTAGCACAATAAAAAAATAATTAGTTATCCAGTTGAAATTAGAACAAACCTGTACTGAGTGCAAGAATTTCAAAGGATCAGGTTTATTTTCAGAGCCATTGCTCCAGCTGGATAGCCACAGATCCCCTCATCTAAACAAACCCTGAAAAATTGAAGTTATTTTGAGCTGAGTTCTTTTACCAACCATACAGGGCATGCAGGAGGAGACGGGGGGGAGAGAGAGGTTTGGACTCATCAGGTGCACGACAGAAAAGCTTCACATTTTCATTTCCTAAAGAGTTCAGAGATTCCAGGGACAGAGAAGCAGCTTCCCAGGACAAGGGGCTTGCTTAAGTCTGCAACTGATGCAATTCTCTCCAAAAACCCAGTTTAGTGAAGCAAACTAAGCTTGCTCTCAACAGTTTGATGGCACACTAGCTGCTCTCACCTCTGCATGAGCAACCCCCTGCAAAATTCACTCATTGAACTTTAATTGATCCTTTTGGAGTGAAATCTTCATTGGCAGGTGGGCTCTAAAGGGCTGAGCATCTGAGCTCAATAAGCACCCAGTCCATCAGCTTGTGTGTGTTTTAATAACCCTAACAATTTTGTAGGTATTCAAAAAAAAACCCCAAATAATTTTATAGCAACCTGTGGCAAGTCAAACGGGGAACAGGGCAGTTTAGCACTGAAGTAAATGTCCATAAACTTTTAGGCATATATGCAGAAAATCAAATGGTAGCAATAAAAGCAGGTTAGCAGTCCCCATGCACACGTTTCAGGGGAAGGTAACTGGTTCAGTCACATGCTCCTTTTCTCCTGAGAGTTCTGGTTGGTATTTTACACTGAATTCTGTGTTAATTGGAAACCACAACCACTTCTGCTGCGTTTCCCTCTGCTCTCTGTGTTTGTGACTGGCACCCAGCTGATAAAGCTGTAACGGGGGAGAAAACCCATCTATAGTCAGGGCACATGATGCTGCTCAGAAAGCCCCAGGGCTGTCCTGAAGAGTGGAACTGCTTTAGCAGATCCATCCCAGAGCTGACCTTCCAGGAGAGTCCTGCCTGCCAGACATAGCAAGACAAAACCCAATTCTACAGCCCATGTGAGGAGGAGACTCCAGTGATGGCAACAGCATCGTGTCTTTTGTACTCAAAGAGAAGAAAATTAGAAATAAGATGTAAATCTTCTAGATGATGGGTCAACATTAGGTTTCTGGTTAAGGAGTTAGGTTTCTGGTTAACTCCCAGCCTTGCACATAATATAAAACCTGCTGTATAATATAAAACTTTACTGTCAAGATTGTTATCATGGACATTGTTAAAATCAATATTAGTTACAATGACTGCAGCACTGTGGGATCACACTTATTTTTATATATATATATATATATAATATATATGTGTGTATATACATACACACATACACACATGTCTGCTGGAGCTGGGTCCAGAGAAGGGCAACGGAGCTGGGGAAGGGTCTAGAGCACAAGTCTGGTGAGGAGCAGCTGAGGGAGCTGGGGGGATTGAGCCTGGAGAAAAAGAGAATCAGGGGAGACCTTCTGGATTTCAAGGAATCCCTGCAAGGTGGTTGGAGACAGGTGGGGTCGGGCTCTTCTCCCAAGGAACAAGTGATGGGACAAGAGGAAACGGCC
Source organism: Brachypteracias leptosomus (assembly GCA_013401335.1). NCBI lineage: Eukaryota > Metazoa > Chordata > Aves > Coraciiformes > Brachypteraciidae > Brachypteracias > Brachypteracias leptosomus. The sequence goes on along the minus strand of VYZX01001609.1, from coordinate 280,940 downwards.
TCAAGATGCACCAGGGGAGGTTTAAGGTTGGATATTAGGAAAATTTCTTCCCTGAAAGGGTTGTGAAGGGCTGTGCCAGGCTGGGCAGGGCAGTGGTGGAGTCCCCATCCCTGGAGGGGTTTCAAAACCATGGAGATGTGATGCTGAGGGACATGGTTTAGCAGTGGACTTGGTAGAGTTAGGCTAATGGTTGGACAAGATGATCTAAAAGATCTTTTGCAACCTAAACAATTCTATAATACTATGATTATATATATACACACATATGTATACAGCAGTTATCTTAATGTCTCAGCAATGAAACTCCAATTTTAAATTCCACCTCTATGTTCTTGTAATATTTATCACTGGGGAGGAGACTGAGCCACTAACACTTTGCCAAACCACGTTTGGCTGCTTCACCCATTCCAAGCAAGTAGCTCCTCAAAAGTTTCCACAAACAAATCTAATTTTCTGTATCCATGACAAAAGTACAACACATTCCAGCACTACCACCATTGAAGTGCACAGAAAGATCCAAAAATCTCCTTAAATCAAGACAGCTTCCTACATACCCTCAAGGAATCTGCTCAGCTTCAGTTTCAGCTCTACCTTTGTTGTTTACCAGGAACCACACCCAGAAGTTACTCCCACAGCATGCAGGGACATCTAGTGACCAAAGAAGATATTGCAAATAGGCAGAGTATTGCATCTACTTATACACTACATTATTAAAATCAAAGGAGCAAGATTAGGTGCTTGAAAATTAAGAAAAACAGGCTTTTTGTTGTTGCTGTTGTTGAGATATTTCCTACCCAGGAAAAAAGCCCAGGCCATGGCCACTCATCCACTATTTTCACTTGGTTTAACCATCATCAGGGAAAAACAAAGTTATGTTTTGCTTTCCCTCTGGAAAAAGATGAACAGAAAAATTCTACCTACCAAAAAGAGTTTTTCTCCTCTGCACTGAACAACCAGGATTCTGAGCTCGTTAGGAGGTTGTTCACAAGTTTTGTTTCATCACACATTTCCTACACTTCAAATAAGACAAAAAGCAACATTCTGCATCACTCTCAGCTTTCTTTTTCCTCCACCATCTCTAAATACTCTCATGGCAACGGCACTGGTAAGTAAGCCCATATTTCTGACCTGCTGCATGTCTAACATTTCTTCTTTAATAACTCCAGGAGCATGGCAGGCTCTTCCTATTAACTCCATTACATCATCATTATCAAAGAGGAAAGGAAATTAATTTTGTTTTCCAAAGGCTTGGCAATAAGTCGGTTCTTTACTTCACCAGACATCTGCTGTTTTTCTACGTGTGTCATTTGTGAAGCAGAGTTTTCCTTATGACTCTCTCCTCCTCACAGTTTATCAGGCTGTTTACCCTGAAATAAAGCGGGGCAGGATTTCTCATCTGCCCTCTAAAAGTGTAAAGCCAACAGTGTAATCTTGATTTCAGTTTCAAAGAGGTTTTTCTGGTTTCAAATAAAGCTCAGCAAAGACTCGTCATGCAGAAATAACCTCTCATGGTCTTTGCCCAAAATTTATTGCCAGTGCTGCACTACTTTGTTTGAACAGATGGGACTTTATCAGCAAATTCTATGGGCAGGCCACCAACTTCCCTCAGGAATGGAGGAGTGAGAGTATTTACTTGGGCTCTTATCTATGCACTTAAGGCCATATTCTAACCACAAAATTCTATTTCCATTTATCAATATAAAAGACAAACTGCAGAGAGCCTTCTGTTCTAAAGCATGCTGCATCCCTAACCTTTGTCTTCCTCATAGGTAGCTGCTCTCAGATACTTCACACGAGCAAAACTTTTCCTCTTTTCCTCCTGAAAGTTGAATTGCTGTCATCATTTGTTTGACCATGTCACCCCATTAATGCTACACAAAAGGGGACAATTTAGATCACTTTTCAAAATATTTATTTTGCTAAATACTTCGTTATGGGTTTGTTTGGAGTTTTCCCTACTTAACTACACTGTGATTTACCTTGGGAACAGTGTTCTAAAAGAGAATTCTGCTTATGGCAAGTACTTCTAAACTGCAGCCACCAATGCATCTGCAGCTGCATGGTTCAGTCCATGCTTCCAGGGAGGAGTGGCCACCATTCCATCCCTTGCACTGGCCACTTTCACAGAATTCCAGCATGGGAGGGGTTGGAAAGGACCTCTGGAGATCAACGAGCCCAACCCACCTGTCAGAGCAGGTTCACCTAAAGCAGGTTGCACAGGATGGTGTCCAGGCAGGTTTTGAATGTCTCCAGAGAAGGAGACTCCACAACTCTCTGGGCAGCCTGGGCCAGGGCTCTGCCACCCTCAAAATAAAGAAGTTCCTCCTCATGTTTAGATGGAACTTCCAATGTTCAAGTTTGTGCTCATCACCTCTTGTCCTGTCACTGGGCACCACTGAAAAGAGTCTGGCCCCATCCTCCTGACACCCACCTGTAAGTATTTATAAGCATTGTGCTATTCCAGCAGCACAGAAGGGCTCAAAACCAAACTCCAAGCAGACAGGAGAGGGTGCAGGACCACCACAACTCTGAAGAAACCACTCGCCAGGCACTGGGAAGGGAGGGAATACAAGCAAGGTGCAAAGCCCCTCACCCCACCTCAGGCCTGGCTTCCTTCCACCTGTGGTGTGAGCTACACTCTGAGCTCCCACTGGAGGTCTGTGTGAGAAGCAGGTGAGGGAGGAGAACTAAATAAATCATAACTCTAGGGAAGGAGAGAAATAGTGATAAGCACAGAGTGTCACAGCAGCTGCCACCTGCTATGTCCCGTTACAGAACCTGATCTGTATCCTTACTTCTAATCAAGGTCTAAATATATCAGAATGTCTTTCTGAAGTGCACACATCACCCCAAAATAAACTCTTTTTGAAGGAATTTTGAAAATGTGCCTCCTTTACCTGACAAGACTCCCTTCAGTGCACTCTGAAAAAGGTGGTATTCTGAACAATATGGCACGTGGCTTATTTGGAGCCTTCCCTGATGAACCACTGCTTAACAACAGCTTGAATTAATAGGAAAGATGCCAAGTAACTTATCTCAAATGGGAAAGAAGATTTTAATAGAAAACCTTGTGAAAAACTTGCAAAAAAAACCCCACTGAAAGGTTTTAAGTCTTTTGTTCCAAATGATTGAAGATGTCATTAAAACCAAACTGTGCTTTCCAGTTCAATGTAATTAATCACAGAATGGTTTAGGCTGGAAGGGACCTTAAACATCATCTAGTTCCAACCCCCCTGCCATGGGCAGGGACACCTCCCACTAGACAAGGTTGATCAAGGCCCCATCCAACCTGGCCTTGAACACCTCCAGGGATGGAGCATCCACAACCTCCCTGGGCAACCTGGGCCAGTGTCTCCCCACCCTCAGAGTGAAGAACTTGTACCTAAATTCTAACCTAACTCTCCCCTCTTCCAGTTTGAGGCCAATACCCCTCATCCTATCACTACAAGGCCTTCTCCTTAAGGCTGCTTTCAATCCATCCCTTGCCCAACCTGTATCTGTGCTTGGGATTGCCCTGCCCCAGGTGCAGGACCTTGCACTTGGCCTTGTTGAACTTCCTGAGGTTGTCATGGGCCCACCTCTCCAGCCTGCCAAGGTCCCTCTGGATGGCACCCCTTCCCTCCAGCATGTCAGCTACACCACACAGCTTGGTGCCATCCACAAAATTCTTCCCATAGAGTTCATTTGTGTATGTCTGTTATAGAATCTCTACCACAGGACCCAATCCTGCAATGACTCCTATATAAGTAACTGTTTTGCATCACTTAGTATGATGTTCTACATTCTGGCACTTCATTTTGCTTATTGTTTCCACAAAGATGCTTTCACTGCCTTTTTTGTTTTAGCAACAACAAAAAAAATTACCTCTATATGTACCTATTACAAAAGCAATAAAATTAGTTTGAAAATATATTGGTCTATATTGAACTATTGGAATTTTTTTCATGAAAACCACCTGAGAATATTAGAGCAATGCACTTAAGACTGACTCATCATTCAGCTCTTTGTTAGTAGGATTCTAAGTTAACTGTCATCTATAAAATTCAGAATCCAGCAACGAAACAATCTCCATCACTCTGAGGTAACAGCTAAACAGGGTAACTACAGTTAAATGCAATTTGTCTTAGCTCTTAATGCCAATGCCTCGACCGTCCTATTCTTCAGCCACGTACAAAGCCCCACAAAGCAATGAGAGCTCTCCACTGTACTCAGTGGGGATGGGATCAGATCTTGACGGCCAAAGTCTGCTTCTTTTGTCCCCAGAATGAATAGTTCCTATTCCACAGGGAGCTCCCCACAAAACCCAGTGTTACCGACTGCCAGAAAACTGCCCCTCAGAGGATAACTTAATAATGCACTCCCAGCAGAGACGGTCTGAAAATCTCCTCACTGCAAAAGGAAGAGGATTTGTAAAGCAACAGTGTGAAAATCTGGTAACGGGTCCGGCCCAACCATCCCTCTCTGAATCTCAAATGCTCCAGAGTTTGCAAATAGAGACATAATCAAAGTGGTGTGGCAGGGACCACCCTAAGGATAAGGGTTATTTGCTAAACAACAGCTAATATCATGCTTAGAGGCAACAGATAATTGCCAGAGCTGTAACTCGTGTGAGGGCAGTGAAGTAAAGGCAAACTCCAAGGGTTTAGCAGCCATTCAAATTCTGACATACAAGGATAGGAACTCATGTGAAATGTGGAGCTGGATTTAAATTTTAAACTTCTTGCCATTAAAGTTCAGGATATGTTTGGGTCATGCAACTCAATGTGGGTTGAGATCTCTACAGAATATCAGGTTTTTAAAGATACTTTTCATTTTCAGATGTGACAGTGAAAAAATCCTGGGTACAATAAACCATTTGACTTGGGGAAAAAAAAAATAAAAGTTGAGCTATAAACTGAAACCAAAGTAGCTCAACTTGGGAGTGTCCCAGCTGCAGAAAACTCTTAATTTTAAAACACTTTGATTGATCCCCAATCTCTTCGAATTACACCGCAGGCCGGACCGTGCACCCTTCTGAAATCAGGCTATGCTTCAATTACTTCATCTGCGGATAAATTTCATTGTTATTTGAAACATATGCAAAATGCAGATACCACTATACCCTAAAATTGATTAAATATCTCCCTCATTAAAGTCCAAACCCTCCAGTATAAGAGGCCCTGCTACAAGGGTTTGCCTTGCCAGTGAAATGCGGCTCTGGATCCATCCAGTTTAGCTGCACATCTGTATTTTAGCAGCTGGACACTTAGAGCACCAACACCCCCACTTGGGTTTTCACCAAGTTTCTGCTGACAGAGTCAATATGAACAGACTCCCACAGCCCAAGCCTGCTCACCAGACTCACTCCAGTTGTCCAGACAAGAGGCAAACAGAAGCAGGTCTCAGGTAAAACCTGGGAGTGAAAAGCTCCATCCCAAGAGCCAACATGTTTTGAGAACCAAATTTGGGTTGGAGGGTTTCAGAATGTTTTATGAATTCAAAAGTGACTTCAGAAACATGAAACCTGCCAGGTGATTAGTCCATTCTGGGGGACTATTGCCTCCCAGACAATTATTTTCAACATGTAATTCTGAGGTCTGGAAAACCCTGGTGCCACTTCCCAGGAGGATTCAGTCTGTTGGCCAAATGTGTCTCTGCATTGTGATACAACATACACAGGGATCCTGTGTTTGCTGCCCTTGACAGGATACAGCAGCAAGCAGCTAGACAGGAGGAAAATTTCCTATCTTTGCTATGAAACACTATTAAAAATAAAGCAATAATTATTTTACAGTGACAAAAAAAGCTTATATAAACATAAAACCAAAAGGAGGTTGGAGCCAGGTGGGGTCAGTCCCTTCCCACAAGGAATAAGCGACAGGACAAGAGGAAACGGCCTCAAGGGAAGGTTTAGGTTGGGCATGAGGAACAATTTCTTACCCAAAAGGGTTGTCAACGCCTTCAAGAGGCTGCCCAGGGCAGTGGTGGAGCTGCAAGCAGACAAACTGCTCCAGAAGTGGGAGCCTACACTTCACTGGTGTTCAAGGCAAGGCTGGATGGGGCTTTGAGCAACCTGGTCTAGTAGGAAGTGTCTCTGCCCATGGCTGGGGGGTTGGAACTAGATGATCTTTGAGGTGCCTTCCAACCCAAACCATTCTATGATTCTAGGATTCTTCACAGGAGCTCGCTTCTGGCACCATGCACCTCACGGAATGCAAATCCAGGAACCTCACAAGAAAAACAAGGGTCACAATCATTGACCAGTCCTGGGTGGTGGAAACTCTCTTTTGCTACGAGGGAAATGGGATGAGGCCTTTCACAGTATTTCAAGCATTAAATGCAAATGCAGTCTCCAGAAGAAACCCACTCAAATCCACGTGGACACCTCAGCCAGGTTACCAGGTTCCCAGAAGTGTGCATTCTTGGGAGATCATTTGTAAACTTGGCATGAGGTTTGTTTTCTAAAATGCCGCTGTGAACAATTTGCCACTGACTCCACGGCTGACAAAAAGCCCCTTTGGGCTCATTTGGGTGAAGATTAGGAATGCTTCACTGGGGCTGAGGATGAAATACAGCCTTTGAAGGCATCACTTTTCCTTATGACATCCAGAAACTATCTTAAAATAACACTGACAACACAATGCCAAGAATTCAGGAGCCAGGAAAGGCCAAAATTCAGGTTGCTTCATGATATAGGTTTTCATTCCATGATCACACCCAATCCTTGTCCACCAAACCACTGCCTCATCCACTGTGGGGTAAAGGATGGCTTGAGGAAAGAATTAGGGTTGTCAGGGAGAGAGCTGTCTGTAGAAATATTCACTCATGCAGAAAACAAGCAGTTATTCAATACTTCTTGTTATTCTTCCATTCAACACGTAGCCCCAGGCTTTATCCTATATGGGGCTTTAAACCCTGCAGTTAATACAGAATTATTCATTTCCTCACGGGCATTCCTATGGTCCATAGCATCCAAGTGCTTCACATAGGGTATGAAGTTTGTCTTCCCAACAGGTGGGTGAGAACAGGTTTAGTAGCCTCCACCCAGATCATTTTCTATTTCCTGCTGCCTCGACTTTCTACTTCCCTCCCATTTTCTCCATTGAAATTCCCATCAGGTGCTTCTCCCTTTAGTTGTCCCACCTCTACCCTTCAGAAACAGCACCAGCAGCCAAGAAAAGGAATTATGAGCAAACTGAGTTTGTTCAGTTCAGATGAAAACTTCAGAGAACTTAGCTGCCAAACTCTTACAAGCCTCTACTAAACATCTGTGAACTAAAAATCTTTTGAGAGCCACACAGCCTGGCCAGATTTGGGAAAAAATTTATAGGGATGCCAAGAGATCTCCCTCTGATATCACAACTTCCACTTGCACGTTGGATTTCGAGTGTTTGTCCAAAGCTTAATTTAAAAAACACTTTTCATTTTAGCAATAACAAAACTGTATCTTTCTCTAATCTCACATACACTGCAGCTGGGTGTGATTCCAGGACCTCAGCAGCCTTTGTTTCCTTCCACATTTCACTTTTTTGGTCCATATAAATTTCCTTTCCCATTTTACACCCTAAATTCATCAAACTATTGCTGGAGATAAAGTCACATCTCATCATTTGGCAGGACTCATTACACACTAGAGAAATGGATATCGAGCCAATAAAAGGACACAAATATGAGATGGTTTGGATTGATGGGACAATGTTTGGTTTAACTTAAGATTATAGTTAAAAAAAACTAGGCTCCACTGTCTCCTAAGAGGTTAAGTACCTAATGGTGACCTGGAAAAGAGGAGAATATTAGTGTAAAACTCTCACATTTAGCACAAGGGTGCTGATAAGAGGCTGGCACAAGATCCTATTAGCTGCAGGCAGTGCCCATAACAGCAGCAGTGTTCTGGGTACTTCCCTTGGGCATCTTCCAGGTGGAAAATTTCTGTGGAGCACCGATGAGATGTGACAACCACTTCCTGGCAGCTGGGATTCGACTCCAATTCAGCTCAGAAGCTTCACAGAGGAAACCTCACCATAGTGCTGGGGTTTTTTGTACTCTTCCAGCTCTTTTTGAGCACCTAGTTCTTCCCTCCCACCCCAACTTTCTTGGTCACAATGAAAATATAAAAGTCAAAAAGTACTAAATATGCCAGAAAAACATTAGAAGCTTATTAAGTGTACTGGCAAAATGGTTTCTGCTTTTCTCCTTCCTGAAAGTGGCAAGGAAAGGTGGTAATTTCTGACAAATTTCCACCAGAAAATAATGGCCTTCAATCAATAACCTCCCTAATGATATAAAAACAAATAGATTTCCAATATAAAATACAGCTTTTGGCATTTAGTCAAAAGTTTCCATGTAAGTAGATATTTTCAACTTACAGAACAAAAATTCTATCAACACTTTATCAAAAAAGAGTCAACAGTAAATTTATGACCAACAGACACTCTTTGATGCACCTTTTTATTTTAAGAGCCCAGTTTCCTTATTGTTGTTCTTCTGAGTAAATCCTCGTGGGCCACAAAGAGCAGCACCTTTGAGACTCCTTGCACAGCACACTTCTCATTAGCTTCACAAACCCTTTTAAAATTAATCTATTTATTTCTTGTGCTTTCTTAGAAATGAGCATTTCTGGGGAGAACCACAGCCAAGAGACACGTGGATAGTGAAGGCAGATGCTGCTACCTAAACAAATAAATCACTGTGTTTTAAATCGACTACCCAATCCAATTAATTTGGGTTTCATTTATAGATCAGCACAAGTGCATTCAAAATTCCTCCCTTTCTTCTGCATTCACTACTTCAGCAAGGAATATGGCCCCACACCCACGGCCACACATGGGGCAGGGATTTACATCGTGAGGCCCCAAGGCTGAACTGCAGAAAAGAGCCTTTCAGCAGCAGGAACAGCATCTGGCTTCTTGGCTTGCTCCACACGTGGTTGTGCTGACAGACCTGGAGTTCACAGAATCAGAGAATGGTTTGGGTTGGAAGGGACCTCCAAAGGTCATCTAGTCCAATCCCCCTACAAGAAACAGGGACATCTCTACCTAGATCAGGTTGCTCAGAGCCACATCAAACCTGACTTTGAATGTCTCCAGGGATGAGGCCTCCACCACCTCTCTGGGCAACCTCTTCCAGTGATCCACCAACCTCATATTAAAGAACTTATTTCTAATATCCAACCTAAATCTACCCTTTTCTAGCTTAAAGCCACTACCCCTCATCCTATCGTTGCAAACCTTCATGAATAGTTCTTTCCCTGCCTTCTTATAGGCCCCTTTTAGGTATTGGAGTTGCCTTCTCCAGCGTCACACGGTCAGGCTGCTAACACACTGTCCCTCCTCACTTGTCCTCCATCATTTTTCTTCTTTGACTCCTCTTCAGCTCTCACACAGCTGCCCACACTCATCCCCACAGACAGGTGGGCCCACAGCCCCTCTTTACTCAGCCAAACATCCCTTCTAGTCATCCCTACACAGGCTTTCCTTAAGAGGGTTCTGGTGCTCATCCAAAACCCAACCCAACAAAGCAACGGGCTTTCCCCAACACCTTCATATCAGAGGACCAATGTCACTGCCACTTCATTAAGCAGACAAGGGAGGTGCCAAGAAAACAGTGTCCTGCCCCAGAACTCCAGTTTGTCACCACCTCAACATAAGTTGGTGTCATTTTGTGTTATTTCCACAGATCTCTAGTGTGTAAATCCAGGATATGGGCCGTAAATATAATTCACAAAGCAAGATGAAGCTGCACTGAAAAACTGTTTTTCTTTCTCATTTAAACATTCAACAGATCAAATACATAAAGCATCTCATATGTGAACCTCTTCCCCTGTGGACAGACCCACTCTAGAGAATAAGCCCTTTTTCTTTATGTCACATGAATGAACACTGGATGAGAATCTACTGTGGATCCATTAGTAGTGATTTATTGAAGCATTAGACACTACTTTCTAAACTTATTTGGTGTAACCCACCTGAGAGTCTGACCATCTGGTTAAAGAGGATATTTTTTCCAACAGATTTCATGTTGCTTCACTTGGTCTGTAGATACTAATGATAAATCACAGACTGGTTTGGGTGGGAAGGGACCTTAAAGATCATCCAGTCCAACCCCCCCTGCACTGAGCAGGGACATCCGCAACTAGAGCAGGTTGCTCAGAGCCCAACCTCACCTGCAATGGTTCCAGGGATGGGGCATCAATCAGCTCTCTGGGGAACCTGGGCCAGTCTCTCACCACTCTCAACATCATCATTACATCTACACTTATCTCACACTTCATCGAAAAGGAAAAAGAAGTCCAACTGCAAAACAATGTAAAGATTTCCTGACCAAAACTCTGCAGCATATCCTCTAATGTTGCAAATTGGCGTGAAGCAACTTACATGGGGCAAGGAGCTGGTGAGCTGTTTAGAAATGAATGGCCATAGCTCCACAGCATCTGAAATCATTTTTCTAGAAGAACTCAAGCAATCAGAGCTCACCAGATTGAAACGAGTATCTTACTGGCATGATGCTGTGAGATAAAAAGTATGCTGGCTGCTCTCCAGCAAGGAACTTGAGCATGTGCTTATCTTGAAGCTTACGAGCAGTCACACTGAAGCCCCATGCTTCATGCCTGAAATTAAACATTAACTCAAGTATTTTGCTGGAGCTGGGCCAATGCAATTTTTAAAGCATCAACTCCAAAAGCAGGGATTGTTTGGGAACAGTTACTCAGGTGCATCTAGTCCAAGCCCAGCTGACAGTGACAGGAAGGGATGAAAGCACTGTCACCTTTCTGCTCCCCAGCCATCACAGGGCATGACAGTCTCTCATTTAACCCATGGTATAAATCAGAGCAGATTCAGGACTATGTGAGTTTGTGCTGGTTAAAGTCCCAGCTGGCCTGCCACTTGCTGTTAGGAACAACCCCAGCTGATTGCCTTCATCCCACACATGCCTGAAGGGGAGGGAATCCTCAACTGCAGAGATTTTTGCAGAGCAGGACAGAATTCTTGGCCTTGATGAGCACACAGCAATCACTAGTCAGTCGCCAGATATTCAGCAAGAGCAAAGAAGTCTCAGTGTCCATGATGAAAATCACCCATCAAGAAATAGTGAGAACCCCAGCTTCCTCCAAATCAGGGGAAAGGAGCCTGAAGTATTATTATTTATTATTTTAATTTTTTTTTTAACTTCACGTTCTAATAGGAATATTTTCAAGTTACTAGCACCTTTTAAGACTAACAGAATTTAAAATAAACCTCATGCAATGCCTTGCAAAATGTTATGTATATATATCTTGAGCTCAGTCATGCAAAATAAAACCAGAGAAACTTCTAAATATCTAGCACAAAATTTTGTCAATAACTCAGTATTTTGCAGCATTAACCTGCAACTTCAGCTCTTAAAGTAAATGAAAGGGGAAGCAGGGATAGAAATCAGAAAGAAGAGCAAGAGCTGCAAAATTAAACTGTTCTCTTCCACATGTGAAGTTCAGTATAAAATACTTCCCTATAAATAGTTGTCAATAAACACAACCACTGCAAATGTATTTGGTAAATGTCGAGGTCAAAGGCCTCAACTGTTTATTGCCTTGTAAACTCAAAGGCAAGTAAATTTACTGCCTGAACCAGTCTCAGAGTATTGGCCATCATAAAACCCCTGTATTCAAGGTACAGAATAGCCCATCAGCCAGCACTGCAGTAACTTGGGGGCCACGGTGTGCGTGTAACTCAGGCTATTGCAAAGGGCATTGTTGCCTTGCTGGATACACACTGCCATGGGGTAGTGCTGACCTGCCTGTCACTGATAGTAGAACTACCACTTGGTTAATTAGAAGTGGGTTTAGAAGCAGCTTGTTCACCACGCACAAGTCCCTGAGTGGAGCAGCAATGCAATGAGTGCTGGGTGAGCACGTTAAGCAGCAGCGTTTACCCCAAATGTCCTCAATCTAAGTGAGAGCTTGCAGACAGATGAGAGGGAAAAAGAAATATTTCCCTCTGCTCTTTACAGCTGGAGGAATGGATCTCGGAATTGACATGATTTAGGTCTTGCAGACAGAAGAATATTACTTTAATGCACCTCTTTTCCCTGATTTTCAAAAGGTCGCGCTGGTTCTATAGCATTCTATAAAATGGTTAGAACAGTGCTTAGTGTTTAGTGCCAGAGCCTATCCTCAGATCCATTATTCATGCCTATACTTCCAAGATAAATGTGTTGAGACTCTTATTCTCTTCCAGCTCCAAAACTTAAAAGGGCCAGCTCAGAAAACAATGCTTTTATATAGAAGTTTTCTTCAACAGGGTCCTATTTAGGAAACATTATGTTTCTGTCCTCCAGAGTTAGAGCTTGAGAACTGGATGTGTTCAGTGTCCTTCCTCACATGTTCCTGTACTGTGTGCCTATTAATTAAAGTAAATTCACAGAGAACAGGTATCAACCTGTACAAACTGGCTCAAGAGAAAATTCTGGGCTCAAGCTAAAATGGCATATGATATAAAATATTACAGCACTGGACTTTGTAATCTAGTCTGTAAACTCTTCAGGGCAACTGATGTTTTTCTCTCTGCATCATGGAACATGCAGCCAGTGCTAGTAACTTTGGGGCTAATTCACATTTTTTATCCCCTTCAGCTGTGTGGTCAAAAGGGAGCTGTCTGGCAGCCCCAAACTGTGCTTGCCAATTTAAATGGAACTGCCTCCTGCCTTTCCTCTTTGAGTCCAGTTGTGAGCAGCTGATAGGATCTGCAGATAAAGTTTTGCAGAGGGTTATTTGAGAATGAAGCTGCTGTCAGAGAAGGAAGCACCTGACTGCATCTGCCAGTTCACTTCACCTGGGAACGTATACATAGACAGGCACATATCTACATGACATGCACATGAACAGTACCATACACCCAGCAGAAACCCATCAGAAATGAAACACAAACAGCAGCCACACTTAAAAAAAAAGTTTAAAATGAACTTCCATGGATCTGCAAGCTCAAGTGAATGGGAGATGTAAATACAAAATGTTCAGAAGCACGCAAAGGGACATTTCATTTTCTAGAGAACTATTGCACCAGTGAGGTAAACCATGCAGGTTTTTGGTTTTGCTCAGGACAGATCTAATTGTTTCCCAATATTGTTCCCATCAAAGAAATCTGTCTCAACTTTCCCCCAGCCACTTCTCTGAAATGTTCTACGATAAAAAAAAAGTTCCATCTGAGAAACCAACTCCAGTAAATTCCATGTGCTGCACAACCCAAGTTGAAGGCATGAATACCTTGTCAAAATCAACAAACCAACATTTCAAATGAAAGGGACTGTGCAAGGTACTGCCACGTTGACCATCTGACTGTCCCTTTTCTATTTGTAGCTTCTAGAAATCCACAATTAATCCAAAACACACATAGCATATGACAAGTGTGATGGTGCAAGAGTTATGTAGGAGTGGGCACATCAGAACATTGGACACTTTTTTACACCTTCCCAGAACAGCTTTATCATGGGATGCTGACACACAGGAGGCCAAAGGCAGAACACTTGGGACTGAAGTCTTCACTGGACTGAACTATTTCCATCTCCAAGAAATGCAGTGGGAATTCTGCACCTCTGTGTATAACCCATCTCCCTGCCTTCATCTTCCCTAAAGGAGAGGAACAACCCCACACCTATAAAAAAAAAGTTTTCTAGTTTGTTATGAAAAGAGAGGGTTTTTTTAAAAAAACCCTCATTTTTTTTTAATCCTGGATGAAATTCCCCATTAATTTGTGCTGTGTGGTCCAGCAATCACCAAGCTACTCTACAGAAGAATTTATTCTCCTGCCTGTGCTTGGTATATGATGCCATGTTGAGGTTTAGTGCCTCAGCATCAATCTCTTCATCCCATATAATGAGCTGAAAATGGCAGATGATGGGAATAAAATCACAACAAAGCAACAAAGAGAATAGTTACAGTAGTTCCACTAAGGTTAATGGGACTATACACAGTAGAATGGTGAAGGAGAAAGTCAAATCACCACAGAGAGAAAACAAGCCAAACAATAACAACACACAAATATTAAACTTTAAACATTTCCAGGTAATTCTCTCCTGTAAGTCTGTTTAGTACCAGTGGAATAACAAATAAGTGATTTTACATTCCCCACCCAGCACACTTTCACTCACAAAACACATGAACTTTCCTCAGCATACAAGAGATATGAATGGGGCACTGTTGCTTAATCATTCTCCTAAATGTTTATAGGATGGAAATAAGATCTTAATATAACTAGAGGGGCCACAGGAGGGACACTTTAAAGGCTGCACGACCATGTGTGTCAATACCAAGGGCTCAGCAACATCTGGTTTAATTCATTTTTTGAGCTGTTTACTAACTGGAGACTAGGTGTTATTTCCTCCTTGAGATGGGAAATGCCTTTAATTGATGCCGGTGCATCTCCCTGGTGCCAAATGGGCACTCACGAGATGCTATGAAAACCAGTGAAGCAGTTGTGGGAGAAACAGGGGCTGGGACTTGCCTGTGGTGTCTCTTTAGGTTGCAGGCCCTTGGAACAAAGGTTCTCTCTTACTGTGCATGTCAGGGTAGCATTGAGTCCTACACAGCTTGAATTTGGGCAAGGCTTCTCCCTGTTTCTGGGACACAAATGTATGAGATGATTGTTTCCAAAATCTATGCCTTCCTTTGAACAAAGGAAACAAATCCTTTGACATCATATTTTCCAAAATACCTTCCATCATTTTTAGAAAGGCAATTTTTAAAAACAATCACCTGTTAGCTAAACTGTTTGGGGGAGACCTTTTGATCAGCTGGACTCAGTTTGTCTTCCAAAAATCAGTTAGATACTAGCAAAGCTGCTCATGAACAACTTTTCAGAAGAAACCAGGGGGTTTTTTTTCACATCCATGTTTGGCTTTGCTATCCCAGAAAAAGAAAGCAGAAACAATTTGAGGCTCTTAGTGAAAAATCAAATTTTCCTCAGAGCATCTGTATCAGCAAACAAGTTGAAAGCACAGCTGCAGATGGGCTGTGTAGATGGGCTCTTTGTGCATTCGCACAGGACATCGAACCACATGAAAAGCCCTAAGAACATGCCAGAAAAAAAGGTCATTTGAAAATCATTATGCATTCATTTCTAAGGGTAACACCTTGAGGCCCCCGCTGCGAACGTGGCTGCTCTGCAGCCATTTCCTTTCATGTCAGAAATGTTTGTTGGGAGCTTGGCTGAAGAACCACACTGATATTTTTGTTTAAAAATTTCAGATTCCGCAGCAGGTCCTTGAGAAGAGCCCTGTAATGCAAGTCTTTGGATTCTTATCATTTGCAACCCAATTTCAACTTTGCCTTACATCACAATAAAATGCCTTCAAAGCTAATTTCAGCCTGCTCCCTAGAGAGCATTTGTCTGTATCATGAAAAGCAGTATTTAATTTACCATGAGTACACACACATGCTGGTGCAGTCGGATGCCCGGCTGGAATAGCAGAGTTAAGACAGGTCAGGATGAAGGTGCACTGGTGGGGCTTGGCAGGGAACCTGCTTTTAGTGCTTTTGGCTCTAGTTGAGAACATCAGTTTCTCGTTGGTGAGTTCTGAAAACAAAATCCTTTCCAGAGGAAAAAAAAGAAAAGAAATAAAAGAAATCCCTTCACAAATTCTACTTCAGGCAATTGTGTATCGGTGTCATAACTTAAAATCAAACCATCCAAAGGAGGTGAATCAAAGTTAAACACATCTGTGGATCTTACATTCTTTGATTCCTTTTCTTGCACCTACTTTTCAAAACAGAGGTCTGGTGCGTTGGACTCAGCTGGCAGAAGCATTTTATTCAAGCTCTCCAGCCAGTGCTCCTCCACAGGTATTAAGTCCCCCTGGGGAATGCAGGCGCAGAGGTAATAAACATATTCGTTTCATTACAACATCTTAAAAAATGTAAAAATTCTAAAAAACCAACTGTAAGCTGACCTCCAGCCAAAGTACACATTAATTATACAGCTTAAGTCAGGCGGATGCTCAAGGAAAAGAGATATAATGTTACACCCAGCTGGATACTTTGTAGTTAGCACAAATGTAATATAAAGCGTACCAGAGTTTGTCAAGTGTCTGTCTGGATTTTCAGTTTTCATTAGTACTATAATTAAAACCACATTTTCAGCTATATTACCTATAACAAGAAAGGAATGAGAAATGAGGTTGTCAAGGTCAGTCTCTTTCTGCTCTTTATACTGAGGATCTGCAGGCCACAAGTTGTTGAATTTGGTGTAAACCAGAGTAATAGGATGGAATGTCCCGTTACAACCAAACCTTTGTGGTGGAAAAGACAAACTTATGAGGTCACTTCCTTTTAATCACCAATGGAGCATATTTATCAACAGTCATATAAGTCAGGAAGACAGGCAGGCAGATGACAGACAGACTGACAGATATATGGCAATACAAACACCCTCCACACAGATAGGACAGAGCTGATGCACACAGACATTCCTTTCCAGAAAGCTGCTGTCAGAGTCCTTCCCACCAGCATAAACACTTTTTATGCCCTTTCTATGGCTTGTCAGAGGACACAGCAAAAATTAGGAAAATATGAACAATGAATAACTTGGACAAGAACCAGCTAAGAAGATTTAGACCCCTATTTTTAACACTTTCAGAAAGTTCATAATTTTAAGACCTACAAGGCAAAGTGAGCAGGTAGCAGAGCTCCTAGCAGAGGGACGTATTGTTCCAGTCATCATAGTGGATGCCTTAATTAAGGATTGGTGGTGAAAAGCAGCATAACTTCATTGAACTCAGCAAAGTCAACATCTTCCTAAGGATCTGAGCCATAAAGGTCACTATTAAAAATGTAATTTTTTCATATTCAAGTGTAAATAAGTACTTGAAGCAACCAAGGCACTAGTGAATGCAAATGGGATTCCCTAGATGAGCATGAGGTCTAGAAAGAAAATACCATTTTAGCTCTCAGGGGAACCCTGAAAAGAAAAAAACAAACAGAAAGCAAAGCAGCTGATCAGTCATGTTAAACATAAATGACAGTTCATTTGTGATACTAAAAAGGGATTTTAGCTCCATTTAAAAAAAACCAACAACCTGCTATGAAGGAGATGAGTGAACTATTACGACACTGAAAGACTTAAAAACGATACCCCAAGAGATAACATTCTGAGCATAAAGTGAAAGAGCTCATATAAAATACAAAAGGTGTGTTGTAAAGAAGGATCAGAAGGGCAGACTTTGAGCTTCATCTAGTCATAAATCAAAAGCTTGTTCTCCATCAGTCTTGTCTATGAGGTCAGCTTTGATTCCCAAGCTACAATTCCCAAAGGATGGAGGTATTTCTATTGGCAAGTATGTGTCTTTCTTCCCCCAGGCTGGCTCTGCCAGCCCTGCTGTCACCATGGACTGTCATTATCTCAATCTCTTTACTGCCCAGGATTGCTCCATCCTGGAGCCACAGGGAACTAGCACAGGGCTGTGAGAGGAAAGCCCAGTTGGGAGACTAAGGGCATTTGCAAGAGATTAATTGACAAAGAAGTTTATCAAGACAGGCCATCTACAATAGTGCAGTCATTCTCCTTCAGAGTGGCCAAATGCTTTAGCACACTCATCTCCAGGTGACATGGTAGGAACACAAAATGTTTCACAAAAAAATACACGTTAAAAACCACCCATTAAAAACTCTACCACCAGAAAAATATCGAGGAGAACAACTCCCCTCTACTCAGTCATGTGCTTCATGTTTTTTTGTGTCTGAGTAACTGAAGCATTAATCTTTTAGCTGTTATTCATGCAGACTGTCCACACTTAGAGGAACAGTCTGTGTAAACAGAAGTACCCACCTGAAGGCAGAGGCAGGCTCAGGGCCTCACTCTGCCTCCCCTTCCACATGGAAATGGTTACAAAATACACTTAGAATCTTGTTTCCCTGATTTTCATGTCAGTTACTAAACCAAATAATGAATTTTATCTACTTTTCATGAATCAAAATATGTTTCATTATATTTCTTTAATCCTAGCTTGAAGAAAAATGTTAATTTCAGAATACTCCTTGGGTATTCTTCAGCCACAGAAGACTTTTATAGTGTCCTCACACAGTGGATTCTATTATTTGCTCCATTAGTATTATAATGGTTTTACTTCAGTAATTCTCACTTCATATAGAGAAATGTCGCTGTGTGGTGGAAAACCTGATAGTTACCACAAGTATCTTTAACAAAGATAACATTGACAGAGGATAATACAGACACCTGATCCTATATGTTTCTAGAGATAAAAACCTTCATTCTTTCGGCAGCAATTTGTAAAGGAGAGGCACTGAGAGGTGTAAAGTCTAAATTTTTAGGACAAGATCGCCCTCTACTGCTTAGGAGACAGTAAAGCTGGTGAGGATCACCCTCACCTGTATGGGGTTTTGATGTAACTGAGATGTGAAGTTCCTGGCCTGGAGATCATAGAATGGTTTGGGTTGAAAGGGACCTCAAAGATCATCTAGTTCCAACATGCTTTGCCAACCTTGGTGGTTGCACAGCCTGGGAGTTGTTCCCTCCATCCCTCCCTCCCACACTGCTGAGTGAACTCAGCAACTGCAGAGCAGTCACTCCATGGCAAGATGATGCCAGGGTGGGAGGATGATTATTTGCACGTCCTCTCCTCTCTGAGATGGGCACACAACTCCCTCGAGTGCAGGGAAGTCTATGTTGGCTTGCCCTTTGCCACAGGTAGGCTTGTTTTCCCCTGTGCCTTCCAGACTCATAGGAAAAGATGTGGATTGCTCAATAGGATAACACCCTTAAATAAGTATTATCATACACTGCAAAGCATCTCTGCCTTAAGTGTTCTAAACTCACAAACTCTAACCACCTAAATCCAAATTCATATGCTGGAATGAGAAGACACATTAAAGCCAATAGTGACACCAGGTCAAAATTATTCTTGTAGCCAATGAACTGCACCAAGAGAGAGCAATTTTTGATTTTCCCCAAACACTATTAACAGATCTTTGAGGTCTGATTTGCTCCTATAAAGCACTGTTTACTCTTTGCCATTATAGCTTACTTACCCAAGCTCTTATTATTTCTATTTTTATTAGAACTTCAACCAGTCTAATATGGCAGCCAGAGCTGTTTAAGTCTCCTGGATCCTTGTTAGTACTCCTCTAGAAGCAGGCTCAGTGTCTGTCGCCTGCCAACCCAGTGATCTCAATTCCATTTCAGAGAGAAAGCTGCAGCACCCCAGAGTAGTTTGGTGAACTCATTATCAGATGCCTTTGAAATTCCTGAGTGAACACACATCCTGCTTCTAGCCACTTATTCTTCATTTTCATTGGGTTGGGGTTTGTATTTTTTAGACTCTTCTGCTGACACGATAATTTGAGGCAGTTCCTCAGAGACATCTTGAATAAAGAAAGACTCTAGTCTTGGAAAAGTCCTAAACTACTCTGCAAAGAACATTGACTCGAATAATTCATTTAGTCTTCGACTTGAACCTTATCTTCATTAAGGATTCCTCTTACACCACTGTCAATAGGCCATAAAAATTCCCTGGCAAGTTCTGCTTCCAATATGACTGGAAAAAACATATTAATAGTTTGATATCTCCAAGGAGTTCCCTCCTCAAAATCTTTTTTTGCTGTTTTACTATCACCTTACATTTAACTTGGGTTTTTTCCTCCCTTATTCTAACTATGACAGCATCTTCCATGGATGTCTATTAACTTTCAATAGTGTTCTCTTCTCTACTGCTTACGTAATCCATCTTTTTTTTGTTGTTTTGGTTCTTCAAATGTTTCCTACTATCACTGACTCCATGGAATCTGCACCATGAAAGCCAGAAGATGACACTTACCACTAAATTTTACTGAGTTTTCTTACAGATTTTTTTATCTAACTGCTGATCCAACCTAAACCTATTTTAAAAAGCTGAACTGCATTGAAACCTGACCTCAGGCTGGACTAAAACCATTCCAAGTAAATCAGAGTGTGCAGGATTTGGGTTTAAAGAAAAAGCACCTAGAAGATTTTAAAGCCTGTCTCCAGAAGTTTACTACTGAGCTTTCATAAAGCACTGGGCACAGCTGGAGAGAGAACTCCAGACAAGCTGAATGAAGAGGTTGGATGATGCACTTTGCTTATGGATATTATGATCACCACGTCTTGAGCCAGGATGATTCTCTCTGAAGTGAAACAAGTAGACACCCAGCAAAATAAATGACAAACCTGCTGGCAGTGTGGAGGTCCAGAGCATCCAGTCATTTTCCTTCCACTGCCCAAGCCTCTGGCGTGTCTGGCAGTGGTTTGGGTTGAAAGGGACCTCACAACCCCAGCTCCTGCTCACCACCATCTTTTTGCCCATTTACCACCTTCAACAATACTAGGAAGGTGGCTCAGAGAAATTCATTAGTGTCTGTTATACAGGAGATTTAAGGAGATCATTTGATAACCCTATTGCTCCTGGATTTCCAAATATAAAAGGAAGATGGAGGAGCCAAAAAGAACTTCCTACTTCTGATACAAGCTACAAGGCCAGCTGGGCAACTCTGCTTCTTTTTGATCAACCTCCAATTTTTAATTCACTGAAGAAATTTCCCAAACCATTAGGGGAAAACTTCTGACTATTTTTTTTCACTAACTACTTAAGATGAGTGAATGGAAAAGACAGATGTATTTCAAAAATCATCAAAATAAAAATCCTTTCTACTTTCCTTTTCCAAAATCTGCCTTTTTTTTTTTGAACCCACTCCAGTAGTTTCTATCCACTAACATTCCCAGGGCAAAGCCTCCTCTGCAACATACAGCTTAAGGGAACAGGCCAAGATGAATATCTACAGACCTAAGAAAAGAAAGAATCCTCTGACTTTGCACCCAGTGCTTTAACCCCTGTTTCTTGCAGTCACCACACACCCACAGACAGTAAGAGACAATAATATATTTTAGTCACTGAAGATACAAATACTAACCCCTGGCACTGACTTCAACCACATCCCCCCTTCATTTCTCTGCCCTCCCACAGCAAGTGCCTTGAAATCAGATCTTGGAGTTGGCAGGAAGTAACTATTGTTAATATCCCACTTTTTCACTCCAAGTTGCATTTTGATAGCTTAGAATCCTTCCTTGGGCTGAAAAATCTGGACTATGAATGTTTAAGTATCTCATCAGTCACCCCAATTGATGAGAATGTAGCCAATTTTTGCTACAACTCCCTGAAAAATGGGAAAAAAGGAGAAAGCAAGCATATAAATTTGTTCAGTCCTGTGCTCTGATAATATTTCCATTGATCAGCATGTGAAGAAAAATAAAACACTTCAAAAACTTTCCTGGGCTATCGAGCTTTAAATATAATTTAAACACATACTCATTTATTAAATATTTGGTTTGGTTCCTTTACCTTCACTACAGTTCATGAAATTATATCACAGGCACTCACTCAAAACTTCCCCTCCTGCTGTTTTCACAATGACTGAAGTAATAATTCAGCTGCCTGTTGGGGACTTGATATCATGGCTACTGCTAAAACCAGTGCTGTCATAAACCAAATATTTAATATCACTGAACAGACAATGTCTGCAAGAGCAAGCCAGAAACACACAGAGCCCCAGCCCCACTGTCACCTTCTTATGAGCAACCTGGGAAGTGCAATGAGAAAGAATAAATTCATCCAATATTTTCCATTTCACTTCTGGAAAGGTGAACTTACTTTATCCTTCATAAAGGAATCACGGATTTTAAAATCTAATTCATATTGGCTGGATGAATGTTAAATAGAAATGAAGTATCTACAAAGCTGATAAAACAGAAATAAGATTTCCTAGGCAGAATATGATCTGCAGGTAATGTAAACCAGGATAGTCACCAAGTGCAGCAACTTTCTCAGTTGAAGACTTGTCCTTCCAAGTTCTTTTTGCTCTTTCACACTTCCCTTCTTTCCTACTGCCATGTTCTGTTTAGATCATTGCTCTGAAGCTTCACATTCATCAAAAACCACTTGATAAGAATTCAAATCATTTTGCTTGCAAACAGTATCTCCACCCTCCCAATGTTTTACAGCAATTATTGTTAGTAAGGGATATTTGAATGATAATAAATAACAAGTAGCTCCCATAGTGTACCAATTTTTGGTGCTGAGCTCCATGGGCAACATCCTATTTGTTGGAAATGTAACTTTATCCCTTGTAAATCAAGTAAGTGCACACACAAGTATAAGATATAAGTGTTGTGGTCTCTCTCATCTGCTGTACTGTTGTCATTAACTGTGATTATTACTTGTATCCAGGCAGGGCTCATGTAGTCACCTCATGAAACCACACTGGGCTAAAAACTAAGTTAGGACTAAGTTATCTTAGTTTTTCCTCCATTTAACAGGCAATTTCAGTATGAAATACTAAAGGAATCACACAGTAGGGAAAACACTGCTTTTGAATAATTGTTTTCATTAAAATAGGAAGTTCATGAACAGGCTGTGGAAAGAACAAGTCATGAAAACAAAACAAAAAGTACCATGACAGGTACTTTCTTTATCACATTAGGTAGAACTTCTGTGTATTTAATACAAATAGGAAAAAAATATATATGTATAAATGAAAGAACTGTGATGAAAGAAGGGCAGACAAAAAACACACCCCCTCTCATGTCAGCTGCACAGGATGGCACAATTCTCAATGCCAAGTAGACTTTCTTTGTAGCTGTAAAAGGCTTCACATTTCAGTCCAGAATAAACAGGGATTTGTTGAAGAGCACAAGTCAAAACATCCTGATCCCAGTGACACTTAGGTCATTAGTCTCAATAAAAGCAGGGCTGCACCCTGACCAGAAACACAGAAGTTCACCTCCACCAACAATTGCCAGTAAGCATTAGAAAACTGCACAGAATACTATTTTATTTACCCATAACACTGTTTTTCATCACCAGCTTTAGGGCCAAATCTCAGTTCTGGTTTTAATTCAATAGACAAGTAGGATTTATAGGGCTAGACAGAGCTTAAGCCTCTTGCTCTTTCTTTCAACTCTTAACTCTGTGGTACTATCCTGGCAAAACAACCCATAAATCCAGCTCTATGGCAGCAGCAGCAGCACAATATGACACCATATTCACAAGGAAGTTGCTCCACAAGCCAACAGCTGCTCTTGGTGGGCAGGGTGGTTTTGTGCAGTGACAGAGAAGTGACATTTTGGAAGCTTTAGTGACAGAAACAACAGCCAGGCCATGAGCTTTAGGTTCCTGGCCAGCTGCCTGCCATAAAGGTATTTGGGTTGTGATGGGAAGCAATGAAAAAATACCTGCATGTGAAGATAAAAGAAGAGTTCTCTCAAAAAATTTGGAGTAGGAGGGTGGGTGCTTGTTATTCTGAACATACCTTGCAAAGAACCTGCCTTCAGCAAATCCTTTGGCTTGGAGCAATCACCATTCACAAATATTTCTGTTGGGGTTTTATTGGCACAGTTTTAGAATAAAATCCTAACAAAAGAAACTCAAGTGCAGCTGAAGAATTAAGCAATGATGTAGAAAATAGCATAGAACCTCCCCAAATTGTGCTTGCAACCTAAAATTCTCATTTAGGTCTCAAGTTAAAACTGTTTCTCCAAACATTACATAATTTTATCTCACATAACAAGACTTTTCTATTCATATCCTCCTTGTGAGGTGCAAAGCAAAGCTTATAATGAAGTAGTTCCCTTTTCTACAAACATATAATTTAAAGCAGGGGGAAGGAAGAGAAGATGCTTGAAAATTTTGAAGGTTTTTTTACAATTACTATTTTTTCCCCTCCAAAAACAACAATCTGAAGAATGGAAATGATGCCCCATGGGATCTTCTGGTGATATCACCAGTGGAGTGCTCCCAAAGACATTACAGTGCATCTCTTGCAACATGATATGTATTAATTAGTCCTGCTAAAACACAACTTCCAGAAACTGAGATAGGAAATGAGAGGTGACTAATGAGTCTTTGGCATTACATGGGGTTGTTTGGAGTAATCACTCAAGGATATTAAAATTCTTTTGATGGTTTGGACATTTCAGATCTCATTTTGTCAGGAAAAGAACACAGAGTGTTTGTTAAAGGTTTATCTTTGAACAAGATACATGCTAAGAGTATAACCATCCTTCACTCCTTGCTGGCTCTCTCCACTGCATACACCCCAGCTCACTCCCAGGCCTTTCCCTGAAGTAAATCTATTATTTATTTTATCCAGGAAAGCTGAGTGCAGAGGAGCAGATAGAAGATAGCACATACAAGAGCCACTCCACTCTCCTCAGGGCTGAGGGATCTTCCCCTGACCCATAGGGAGCAACACCAGGTTTGGTTTAACTCTATTTCTCTGGAAACAGGAATTTTAACACTTTACTGGTACAACAAGCTATGAACTCAGGGTATGAAGCTCTTCACTTTGTCTCTGGTTTGGTGCAGACAGAGATGAGGGCCAGGTGTAACCAGAGCAACGTTTGGAAGCCAAATGGCTCTCAGGAGCTTGGCTGTTTGCTGAGAAATGGGAAATAAAAATGACCAAAAACCCAGATGGGTTTGTACAGGGTTGTTTTCACAGGATGGGGTCCAGGAGGAAATTCTTAGCTGACCCACTAGACCTGTCTGGATTTTCATACACCATTTTCTTACATTACAAATTTTGTATACAGGTTTTGCTGCCAGACCACAAACCCATTCCACTACATCCAGGCATTTAAAGCCTGGGACACAGGGCTGCTTAGAAAACCTTGCTGCTTGACATCCCTCACTGTAAATTATTTCTCCTATCTCTAGGAGAGTATTTATTATTGCATTAGAGGCATAAGTGTCTTATGTCATGTAACATAAGCATTATTATCTAAAAAAAAAAAAAAAAACAGCCAACCAAAAAACCCTTAACCCCAAGCAACCACCATTAAGCACAAAGTAGCCACTCAAATTCTTATTGATTATTGCTGTCAGCACTCAGAGCAAGCAATTATTTTCTTAGATGAAGTAGAGACTTCCCATGTTCTAACTTGTGCCCATTGCCTCTTCACTTTCTCTAAGAACAGTCTGGCTCCATCTTTTTCAGACTCTCCCATTAGGTATTTGTAGAAAGCAGTTCCTGGCCCCATCATTTATGTAAATAAGGGTGATAGGAATATTACGGGTAAGAAGGAATCCCACAGGACCTCCTCAGGGTCAGCGTTGGGTTTTATCCTAGCCTTTTTCCTACATTTACTTGAAATTTAACACTCTCACACTACACCTACTCACTTCTGCCACAGCAGACCCTGAGCTCTTGCCTCACATCTTGCAGACTCCATGACATTATTAGTTTTTATTACTATTTCTGACTCCACACATCACCATCTTGAGTTCTACCTCATGAAGGCTTCCAAACTCCAGGGAATTCCTTTCATCTTTTCAAAGAACAACCAGGAGCATTATCATAATTGCCTTTTTTTTGTATTTCTCAGCCTCGTGTCGCTGCTTCCATAGAGATGTAATCCCCAGAGTTAAAGTCTGTATTATCTTTCACATGAATAAGCAAAATCAAGTATGGGGGGAAAAAATACAGCAAATTTCACATCTATATCAAACAGTACAAGTGTTTGTAATCTCTAAGGGGACCAGAACTACAAAGACACTGAACAGAAGCAAACAGAGCAGTTCCTTCATGCAGTGCTGGAGGAGTTATTAAAATGATGTTTACAGCTACAGGGACTGGTTGCCCTCATGTTGCCTCAATCCTTAAAATTTATTTCTTCCTTTTGCTCCTCTTAGTCAGCAACATCTGCCATATTTTAATTCTCCGTTATGCTCAGTAATGTAATTTTTGTACATCTGCTATCATGTTCTGGGTTTTAATAAACTGGTCTTCTGCTTGATCCTCTCATCATCTGTTTCTTCATTCCCTGAACCTACCCTAAATCTTGTGATACCAACCAATTTGCTCCTACAATCCTTCTCAGGCAGGTTTCATTCAAACCTCCAGCTGTGGAACTAATGTTACTAAAACCTACTCAATTCTAGACCTAAAACCTCCACACCTGGAGATCTTGCCCTGGCACTACTGGGAATCTCCCCAGACTCAAACCACTAAAGGAATTAGTACACAACCATACTTTTGACTTCAAACAACATCTCTACAAGCTCCATGACCATACATCATGCTCCAGATCAATGCCAGAAATCGTGCCTGGCTCCTTCACAACACAGTTCTACCCACGTCTAAGCACAGACTACAGAAATACCTTAATAAAAATGTTAATATCAAAACTCCACACTATCAATTTATACATTTTCTCCTATTAATCAGTGGTCAACGGTGTCGGCGCAATAAATCAAAAATGGTACAAAAAAAGGTCTACTAAAATGACCTAAGCACAGTCTAGCTCTTAAAAATGAGTGTCACAGTCACTGCCAAATGTGGAGAGTCTGATCCAGAATGGAAAGAAACAAGGCAGAAAGTAGATGATGACAGAAAACATGAGGTAGAAGCTGCTGAAGTTGAGATAATGAAATCAAGGAAGAAGATGCAGCAGAGGTAACCCAGCAGCTGAAGGCCCCATTCTTAGCAAGCCCAGTTGTCAGTACAAAACATATTGAAGGACTTACTGAGATGGAATATTTGGCACAAACACTTGAGAATCTCAAAGTATATGTTTATATCCAGAAAATTTTATTTACTCTTGGACTATAGTCTTTGCATGAACTGGGAAGCTCTTTTAAACCATTATTATTAAGATGACCACCTCTTCATTTAAATTACAATACACGAAGGACACAGCCACACACAAAAAACATGCCAATGCCAAAAAGGGCCACAAAACCACAGCCCAAGCACATCCCTGCTCTCACATACAGAGGCTTTCACCTTTCTCTATGTCTTAGTCACAGCTTGTGTGCGTCTAGATTCTGGATCCCAACTCCACATTTCAGGAAGGGTTCACCCCTTCCCTTCACCTTTTCCATCTCAACCTATTTGCCCTAAGCACAGACAAAAGACCACCAGAGACAAATGGAAATAAAAGTCCAGGAGTCTGGGGAGTACTCCACGATTCCCAGGTGCTTTCCAGCACCACATTTACCTCAGGAGCAGCATCCCGGGTGAGAAAGGCTGGGACAAATTGGAAGCAACTCGTGGTGAACCAATAAAAACCTGCTTCTATCCCTTTTTCAAGGAGAAACGTGAAGCCAAAAGGGGACTAAGAGCAGGAGGAAGCGCCGGCGCAGCCGCCCCGGGCCCTGACCGGGCCCTCATGGCGCCTCACCCTCAACGGCCGCCGGAGCTCGAGCCACGGCCGCTTCCCGCCACACCGTCTCGGCCAATCAGTGCCGAGATCACCGCCTCCTTCTGAAGAAGCCCGCCTCTCCTTCGTGTCCACCAATCAGAACGCTTTCCTTGGGGAAGCCTCACGGAAGGACTCGAGGGACGGCTTCCCATTGGGTGAAGGGAGGAAGGGCTCGGCCAATGGGGTGTCCCGGGTGGGCGGGGCCAGTTCAAAACGGCGGCGGCCGGGGAGCAGCGCCATGGTCAAACCGGTGAGGGACGGGGACGGGATCGGGGTCCCCGGGATCGGGGTCCCCGGGGCTGCCCCAGAGGAGGGGACAGGGAGGGCTCCGGCCCCCAGGTGAATCCCTCGCTCTCCTCCTGCCGCAGCCCTGCGCGATGCAAGCGGGAGACTCTGACTCGTCTGAGGAAGACGCCACCGAGGAGGACCCGGGGCCGCTGCACATCTCCTGGTGAGGCGCGGGTGGCTCCTGCCTCAGGAGCTACGTGGGGTTTGTGTTGGCCAAGGGCCGGATGTNTCGGCAGCGTAGTGGTGGAGTCCCCATCCCTGGAGAGATTTCTCAGCTGTGGAGATGTGGTGCTGAAGGACATGGTTTAATGGTGCTCTGGCAGTGCTGGGTTAATGATTGGACTTGATGATCTTAAAGTTCTTTTCCAACTGAAAGAATTCTATGAATAAACTCTTCTCCTGTGAAACAGGAGTTTTTTCCTGAAGGAAACCTGTGCCAGGCTCTGGTGACCTGCCAGAGTGAGGACTGGAGTTATGGCTGGCCTGATGGTGCCCCTCTCAAGGGGTTAAGGTGGTGCTGCTGAACTGTCAGTGGACGCAGGGCCAAGTCCACTTCTGAAAGCATTTACAAGTCACTGTTTGTAGAAATAACACAGGAATACTTCTGGTTTATTCTTAAAATTAAATTGTAGGTGGTTAACTCTTCCCATGGTTCTATGGTAAGGGAATGTCTAGTTGTGAGTTATCCCCGTTCAAATAAAATGTTTTATTCTGAATTTTGAATTGTTTTTACTTAATTGTAGGTTGTCTTTGTCTCCTGCCTACTCTTCTGAGTTCCTGGGATTATGCTCCCTCCCTGGTAAGATGCATTCACTCTCATCTGCAGGAATGTTTGAAGCTGGAGAGAGGTAATGCCTGGTACCCTAAAATTGTTCTGCATTTACTTGGTGGGGTGACTTGTTTTGTAACCTCCCACTGTGCAGCACCAACTACAGAGCAAGTCCATCCCCCAGCCCAAACGAGAGCTGTGACTCTCCCCGTGCAGTGTCCTGCAGGGGCTGCAAAATGCTTTGGTAGCATGATCTGAGGAGAAAATAGAAGTGCCTGAAGATTGAGTTGTAACACAGATTTTTAATGTGATATATGCTGAGTATTATAGAGCAATGAACTTCTTACCAGTCTCTGACCAGCCCTTTTATTTGTTGGGGTGTTTTTAAACTGTACCTTGATCTATACTATTGAAAACTTCTCATCTGGAAAATGCATCATCTCCAAACCATTGGCAGATAATTTTTAATCCTATTTCATTAAGCAGATAAAGGTGTTTAAACTCTCTCCTGTGCTAGTGACCTAAACCTGCCTGGATCTTCAAAACCTGCCTGGGCATCCTGTGCAACCTGATCTAGCAGGGGGGTTGGACCAGATAACCTCCAGAGGGCCCTTCTGACCCCTATAGCTCTGTGATCTATTTGCAAAATTAAGGGTGCTTTATTTAAGGGGTGGCTTTGCTGGTTGCTTTGGTTTTGGGGGGAGATTCTGTGCTCCACTCCTCAGCTGTAGCAGCCATTCCATGGACACCCCTGACCTGTGGAGTGGTAACTGTCATTCCTAATTTGGTTTAGGTTGCAGGTTTAAGGACATTAGAAGAAATCTTCAGAAAGATATAGGTGAGTCTTAACAGATGCTGTAGTTGTCCATGATGTTCAAACCTGGTCAGTCCTTTACAGAGTCCTGCTGTGGGGGTATGTTAGACAATGATGTCTTCCTGAGCTCTGGTCACCCCATGCTTGGAGATGCAGCAATATCTTAGCAAGGTCACCTTAGGAGTGCTAGGTATTGCTTTCCAGGTGTGCTGCCACTCTAAAAATATTGAATAAATAGGGTATTTCCAGGTTGGAGCTTTATGGGTTTCTGTCTATCACAGTAACCAGGGGTCTGCTCAGTCATGTACAGGAGAAGGCATCTTCAAAGCAGCTGGGATCAAGATGACAAACTTGTCATCTCCTTTTCCCAGAGAAAAGTGAGACTGGGGATAGAAAAGATGGAATTCTGTAAAGATTTGTGCTGAGTATTCATCTGTGAACACTAGGAGAGCAGAGACCAATAGTGTTTGGACATACAGCTGGAGAGGGGACAAAACCAGCAGTAGTTCAAGGTTGTTGTGAGCACTGATGGGCTTCCTAGTGGGGCTGTCTCAAGACTTGCTCTGCACTGACACAATTCCTCTCATGGGCTACCTGAAGGCAAAAGTAGCAGAGACTCAGTAGAATCAAATGCTGCTCAAAGCAAAATCCTCCCTCCTATTGTCTTGACCCCAAAGATTAAGAGACTCAGTACCAAGGAGCTTATCTCTTTATCCTTAAGCTTGATGGGCTTTTGTTTATCTGCAAGTGTCTCGATCTGTTGGCAGAAGAACTGAAGAACTGTGGGACCCAGGACATATTTGTGCTGTGTACCAGAGGAGAGCTCTCAAAATACAGAGTCCCAAACCTCCTAGACTCCTACCAGCAGCAGGGGATCTGTGTGCACCACTACCCTGTTCTTGATGGGGATGCTCCTGACATTGCCAAGTGCTGCAAAATCCTGGAAGATCTCAGAAGCTGCCTGGAAAGTAGCAGGAAAACAATCATACAGTAGGTTCTGGTTGTCTCCCTTTCACCCTGTGGGCCTGTCAAAGAGACCAGCTGACTATGAACCCTGTCAAGTGATACTTGTGTTCCTCAGGGTTAGTTCAGGCTGTGAAAAGCTGCTTGTTTCTCCTCATGCACCTTTTGGAGCTAATTTGGCCTTTCTAAAATTTGAATTTCCCATTTTCCCCTCACTCCCTCCAGCAAGTGCTTCAAAGTGTGGCACCAAGCAACTCCTTGCCTGGTTGAGCATCAGATATACATGAGGATAACACCCCTGGGCTGCTAAGCAGGGACTCAGTGGGTTCCAGCAGTGCAAAATTCACTTTTAAATAGCCAGAGATTGGTTTAAAGTCATTTCTTTAGTCACTTGTCACTGAGCTCAGGGTAGAGAAGAGCTTTTGGTGTCCCCTAAATGACTGACCTGTTCTCTTGAGTGGCAGCTCCTCTCACAGACACCCTCTGAGCCTTGGCCTTCTGCTGCTATTGCTGGCTCCACTGTCATCAAAGCCTGAATCTGGGGTAGGATTTAAAGAGAACTGAGGTTGTCCCTTTTCATGCCCTTTGCTGTCCTCCTCTGCCTTTGGGACTGTTCCCATGGATGAAAAGAAACTTCAAATTGCAGTTTGTCAAGAAAAGACACTACTTAAGACCTGAAGAATAAATGGGAGGCAGCCTTGTAGGTCTAGTGTAACTTTCTTGTGCTGCTGCTCCTCTCGAGGCAAGAATTATCTGTATATTTATGTATTAGGGGAGTTCTGGGTGTTGGAGTGTCCTGGGGCTTGTCACAGCCAAACATTCTCTTCTCTTTCAGCTGTTATGGTGGCCTTGGACGCTCATGTCTCAGTAAGTAGCTGCCTTCCCCCTCTCAATGCCCCACTAATCCACCCTACACCTCCTGAGGCAGCACTGCCCAAGCCTCAAGCAGAATTAGACTCCTTCAACAAGCAAACTGCCACTGCAGCTCAGTCATCTGCATTTCTTCAGCCTGATGTTCCTCCTAAAGCTTTCAGGGGTGTTAGTTAATGTTGCTGTGTGTGCTCCAGAAGGAGTTAATGCCAAAAAAACAACCAGAAGACACAAAGGGGAATTACCTGGCTATACTGGGACTTGTTCTTGGAATGACTTTAGCATTTGAAAGGCAAAGGAGGGGGGGAAATGGGAGGTTTGGGACCTGTTTCCAAAGCCTGCATGCAGATGGGGCTGGTGCCAACAAAGTCTTCAGCAAAAGCTCCAACAGGTCTGTGACCTTTGATGTGATGAGGTTGAGCTTTGCTGGGGTGGTTTTAGTGGAACAAACCTGTGGTGCTGTGCACAGCAGGAGGTGCTCAGGAGCTGATGTGTATGTGCCTTTCCCTTCCAGTAGCTGCATGTCTCCTGCTGCAGCTTTCAGACGCGCTGACACCTCAGCAAGTGATAGACAACCTCAGGAGCTTGAGGGGATCTGGGGCCATACAGACCATCAAGGTAATGGATTCATTCTGGAGAGAGTAATACTCTTGGTGACCCAAATAAAGCAGCTTTGAGTTGACATGAAGCTTCTACCTACTGAAGACCATGTTTGGCATTACTGTGAGCTCAGGTGTGCCCTTTATGAACCACAGGAACCCACCCAGGATCCTTGTCATCTGGTGAAAATTTTCAGAGGATATGGAGTAAGCACAAGAACAAACCAGAGGCTGTAGTTTTCATCCTGGGGTATCAGCTCCTTAAGATGTTTAGGGCCATGGCTTAGCAGCAGATCTGGTACAGCAGGGTTATGGTTGGACTCAATCTTTAGGTTGGAAAAGACCTTTAGTGATTCTATGATTCCAAGAGGAGTTCTGAAAGTACAGAGCACTCATGCCAAACCTGGTTGTGCTTTTTCAGCAGTACAACTTCCTCCATGACTTCAGAGAGACCCTTGCTGCACATCTGGCCACAAAGGACACGACAGCGAGATCGGTATCGCGATAGTTCACCTGGTGTGTGGTGCATCAATGTGTCTCCATGGTGAGGGACACCTCACTCCTCACCCTTACAGCCTCTCCTTGCTCCTGCCTGGGGACACATCTCTGCAACGTGGTGGGGTGGGGAAGGGAATCCTGTGGGACATGAGCATCTTCCTCTTTGGCAGAGTTTAACACTCGCTGCCCTTAAAGGACGTGGAGGTGTTTGTGCTCCTTGCTGTCCTGCTGGTGGCCTGCTGTCAATAGAATAATGACTCTTAAATGTCTCCTCCATGTTTAATGTCACTTGGTACTGACAGCACAGGCATCTGCTGCCACTGAACTGGTGCCCTGATGTTTTCATGGTGACCTCCTATAAGCTGCTTCTGTGAACTTGCCGAGCAGAAGGGAGGGTGGGTGTGAGAGCAGCCACTGAATTTCATGGTGACTTCATCACAGGGTGAGGGTGGGGACAAGCAATGGGATGTAAGAAAGGATCTGGAGGGGAAACAACAGTCTAACTGCACAGCAACCCAGTGCTCTGGGGTGGAGGGGAAGGAAACTGGGAGAGGTGAAGGACAACTCCTTCCCTGCTGCCTTTGGGAGAGTCACACTGGGATAATGGAGCTAAGTAAGGATTATATCATGGAGCTGTTTAAAAAGCAATCAATTCTAGATTTAAAACACAGTAAACATGAAGCTTTTCTGCTGGAGTGCTTGCCCCTCAGCACCCAGTAACAGCTCATTCTAAAATGCCCCAGTTCTGCTCTTAGTGTGGTCAGTGGTATTTAAGGATGAGACCCCGTGGTCCAACAGGAGAAGGTTTCACACTGAAGCTCTGTGACAAGCCCAGTTTTGTCTGAATATGGTAGGAAGAAACCCTCCCTGTGCTGGAGCTGTGTGGGTGAGTGCCTGGCACAGTGTTACTGAGTGATGACACCAGGGAAAGTAAATAAACACTCAGCTGTGAGCTGGGGAGAACCTCACAGGAACCATCCCCATCCCTCCCATTCCACTAGATCCACTCATAAAAGCCAGAGCAGGTGAACTGGCTCCCCAAGAAAACATCCAAACTAGTTCTGGCCATTCTGAGCAAGTGACAATCACCCACTTCAGTGCCCAGGTGTCCTCTGACACCCTGGGAGGTGGCTCTGGGAAGAAAGCCCATGTTACCCACACTGTGCCTTTCACTGTCAAACTGATGGACTTTGAGGAGCTGCTGCTGCTGCCTTGGGGCTGAAGTTGCTGTAGAGCTGCTGTCAGCTGAGTGTCAGCATCTTAGAATCATGGAAGATCCCCTTCCAACCTAACACATTCCAAGGTCATCTAGTTCAACACCCCTGCAGTCAGCAGGGACATCTCCAACTAGATCAGGCTGCTCAGAGCCCCATCAAGCCTGGTGTTGAACATCTCCTGGGAAGGAGCCTTCACCACCTCTGGGCAACCTGTTCCAGTAATCAACCACCCTCATAGTAAAGAACTCCTTCCTAAATCTAATCTAAATCTACCCTTTTCTAGCTTAAAACCATTGCCCCTTATCCCATCACTTGTAAAAAGTCCCTCCCCAGCTTTCTTGTAGGTCCCCTTCAGACACTGGAAGGCCACCAGAAGGCCTCCCTGGAACCTTCTCTTCTCCAGGCTGAACAACCCCAACTCTCTCAGCCTGGCCTCCCAGCAGAGGGGCTCCAGACCCCTAATCTTTTGCCTCTTGGAAATTCCACAATTAATTTATCAATTAATACCAAGTGCACATTCTGAATACAAAATGACCAATGCTCTAGCTGGGCACATGCTCCTCCTCCACATGCACCAGTTGCTTTCATGGGGACTACTCTGGTAAAACTCAGCTGTGAAGCTCATGCTGCTGGGTACAGATGACAATGTTCACACCACCCAGTGCTGGTAGACACTGACCTTTTTTATAAAATAAAAATGCTGAAACCAGGCTCTAAACATCCTTTCTCTGAAGGACACAGCTGGGTTATCACCACACCTCAACATGCTGGCTTCTTGTAGGACTTTCTAACTTCTACCTCGCCCTTCTGACCTTTGCCAGCTTAAAGACCTTTGAAATGAGATTACTGAAATTCTTCATCATGGCTTTAGCTGCAGCAGGCAGGACAGACTCCAAATAAGCACTTTGCTCCTGGGGTGAGCAGAGAATTCCAGCTCACCAGCAGGACCACATGGACAACCTCCTGCACCACTTCCACCTCTGGATTCTTCAGGAACACTCGAGTGGGCAAGTGCTGCAAACATTCTGCTAAATATTCCTGGCTAAAGCTGCTCCACAGCAGGATGGGGTTTCAGAAGGTTCTTTTTTGGTTGGACTAAGTACATCCTGCATTATTTATTCAGGCTTAAATCAGCCCAAGTCCCAAAGGAGTGAGGAATTTTTTTAGGAGGCCAAGGAGAGCCAGTAAGTCTCATTTCTGCAGCAGATTAATAAATATACAGATGGGTTAATCAGTTTTGCTTACGCAGGCTGAAGTCACATCTTGCAGCAGTCCCTGAAGCAGCAGGAAAATAAAAATGATCCAACAGGAACAATATTCCCCAAGTTTCCAAGAAGCCTTTCAAAAACTCTGCTCAAAGCTCAACATGATTGCAGGAGGAAAAGCCTCTTGTCAACTAACAACTGATCAAAAGGGATGGCAGAGGAGGAGGAGGAGGGATGGGGTTTAAGTGAGGAGGGGCTCCTCAGAATCACTAGGGTTGGAAAGACCTTTAAGATCATCAAGTCCAACCATGATCTAACCCTACCAGGCCCACTTCTAGACCATGTCCCTGAAAAACACATCCTCACAGCATTCCAGAGAACCTGAAGTTACCCCAGCCTGAATTCTCCTACCCCCAATACATTATAAGGAGAGGAATTCAGAAGCAGAGAGCAGGAAACTGCCACAGTAAATCCCCTGGGCACCCAAATCTCGTGTGATGACAATGGTTCTGGTCTCCAGCTTAGAAAAGGAACATTTGTGGAGAAAAAAAGGAGAATCACAAAGTTCTGGGAAGAATTCCAATCAAGATATTAAATAGACTCCTCCACTTTGACCAATGACATGATGACCAGAGGGGTGGAACACCTCTCCTATGAGGATAGACTGAGAACCTGGTCCAGTGGGAGATGTCCCTGCCCATGGCAGGGGGTTGGAACTAGATGATCTTGAAGGTCTATTCAATCATGCCCCTCATAAGTCAGGTAGAAAGAGGGACATTTTCAATATGCCTTAAAAAATAAGAGCTATGAGGAACCCAATCAAATCCATCAGGACTTTTAAACAAGCATTTTATACACACTGAGTAATTCCACTGCAGGACTGTCTCAGTGTATCTTCCATACAAGGAATAAACATGCTCAAAAGGAACTGAATTAATGGAAGAAAAGCTACTCAAAGGCTAAGATCCCAAAGCTCTAGCTCAGGACATTGCACCAGGCAGGTTTCCCAGCACATTCTCCCACTATCTGGGCATTCAACACCAGCCCTGTCCCATATTCTTCCCCAACCACTGCCAACACACCCAGACTGGAGGCCCCAGATTGCTGCTCAAACCCAGCACCACCATTCATACAACAAGAGACCCCAAGTGAACAAATACACAGTTTATACAAAAAAAAAGTTTTACTAGAACTGGGAAACTATTCATTATTCTCCAGCACAGATAAATGAAAGAGTCCTAATTGTTATTCCTACAGGCAGCTGTTTGCAGTCACACTTTACAGCACAGCATCAGCACTTGGGCTGAAACATCTTCCCCCAGCCCCATCTACTATTTATCTGCAAACCCATTAAAAAAAAAAGCAAATAAGCAGGAAATTGGAGCTTCCCTTCTCCAGACAAAACTTGATTCAGTGTCCTATTTTTAAAAGGAGAATGCAATTCTCCATCATGAAACAAACAGATGAGTACAGCAGGAATCTGTTCCATTTAAAAGCAAGACAAGGCACCAGGTAAAAATAAGAGCTTCTGAATTTGAGAGTATTTTTTATTCTTTATTGCACTAAGGAACAGCAGGGCAGTTTCACAATCTTGCTTTCTGCTGAGTAGAAAGAGCATTACTCTTAAACTCAGGAGTATTTCCTCATTGGACTCGATAAATGGTGTAGGTTTGTCTGTTAATAAGACAGCACAGACATTAAAAAAGATGAAATTATATTAAAAAAAAAATAAATCATCATTCAAATTCACTTCTCTGTGGACAATTCAACTCCTCCTACCACAATGACATAGGCTTGAGATTAAAGCAAGGCTTAACATTCAGTGAAAATACACGAGTCTCTGAACCATGCATGTACAGGGCAAGATTAACCAGAGAGATTAAAAAAAAACAAACAAAAAACCAAAATAAAACTCCTATTTTTCCAACTGTGTCCATGAATTCATCTCTTATGACCAACGTGGCCTACGGGGAAATCCCAGAGTGCTCCTGGTCCTTCCCAAGAGCTCAGCATGGTTAGGGTGGGATAGGCCAAGTCCAAATGCACCACTACAAAGCCCAGCCTAAAGAAAACCCCTAGTGTCCTAAGGCTAGTCAGTAACAAACACCTAGGTGAAGATTATGGCTGTTCCTTAGGGAGTGCAGAGTCAAAACCCCATCATCTTTATATTAATTTACACATAATTCTTTAGATTTCAGCGTCCCAGTAAAATATAAGAAAAGAGTCTTTCCACAAGTATAAAATGTGGAAATCTTTTAAAAAGAGGAGGGAGGGGAAGTCGTTGTTTTCTAACCCAAATGTGATCATCAAGTTCCATGTTTTATCTTGGTAAGAGGTTCTGGTTGTACAGAATCCATGGTCTGTGGCTTTTGCATGCACTTAACTGGAACAAAGCTGCTGGACGTCTTCTTAAGAGCTCACCAGAACATAAATCATGCTGGAAAAGAAAAGACAAGTGTCAAGATGCATCATTGTGATCAGCAGGATACATTTTGTTACAGAATTTAATATCTTCTAAGGGACAAATCTGTGTGAGATACATGGCACTAAAAAAGGGCATGATGAAGCACGACATCTGCCCTAGGTAGAGATGTCCCTACTTGTGTAGGGAGGTTGGACCAGGAGACCTCTAGAGGTCCCTTCCAGCCTAAACCATTCTATGATTCTATGATCAAGTGATGTAACAACCAGTGGTTGTAACAGGGAGCCCTGTTTGACTTCAACAACAACAACCCCCCCCCACATTTATATCAAAATATCTATTTAAATGTTACTGTTCCAGCTTCTTAATGAAAATTAAGGAGGGGTTATTGGTTTATGCTTAAAGGAAGAGAAGCTTGGAGCTTTCAAGTCTCCACTCATGGTATATAGTTCAAAATACAAATTCTAACCAAATTAAGGCTTTTTAAAACAGAATAAATGGTGGTCATGGATTTTTTCAGGCAAGCTGGCACTATGTATATTCCTACATACTAAATTTTTCTGGTGTATTAAGCCAACATTTCAAACTCAAGATTAGAAGGAAGAGAGAAGAAAATAAACTTACCCATATAGGTAGTAAAAAAATGATAGAAGGTAGAATGCTAATTTGCACCATCCTTCTTTCTGGCAATAGGCTAAAATATCTGCATTCATGATGGTTGTAGGATCATACAGACCAGGGCCACTCATCACGGGTCTACTCATGTACCTGAAAGTGATGCACAGTTAGTTTTGAGGGGATGGTGATGGGAAATCCTGGTTCTTGCCACCCACCCACCATGTAACACCAGAACCTAGACAAAGAGTTGCAGGAAAGTCCCTCAGCTCCATGCAGGGGATGGTGAACAGCAAGAGCAATATGAAAATATGAATCTCCAAAGAGCTTTCATGGACTCCAGACTCTTGTCAGTGGTGCCCAGGGACAGGCCAAGGGGCAACAGGCACCAAGTGGACCCCAGGAGGTTCCACCTGAGCAGGAGGAGAAAGTTGTTTGGTGTGAGGGTGTTGGAGCCTGGCCCAGGCTGCCCAGAGAGGTTGGGGAGTCTCCTTCTCTGCAGAGATTCCAAAGGGGCCGGGACACAATCCTGGGCACCCTGCTCTGGGTGAGCTGCTGGAGCAGATGATCTCCAGAGGTCCCTTCCAACCCCCACCACGCTGGGATTCTGTGATCCCCAGTGCCATGACAGCTCACCTCAACCTTAAACCATCCTGAACTCTGGGACACCAGAAGGAGACAGGACAAATGTACAAATGGTGAAAAATGGGGTTCCTTATCCAGACCAAGGTCTTATCCCACATAACCCATGGCCTGTGCTACTTAACAAACCACAGCCTGGCTGCCACGCTGGGAACACTCGTGTGGGTCAATATAAAACAACCCTGAAATGGGAGTTTAAAGCAGGCTGAGAGCAGGACCAGTCCTGCCTCCACCCCTCTGATTCCTCCAGCACTAGCACGGCTGCAGCCATGGAGTGGAGTCTGTCTTGCTGGGTTATGTTCCCAGCACAGGACTCCTTCTCTGGGGACTTTCAAAACCCACCCAGCCACGTTCCTGTGTAACCTGGCCAAGGTGGACCTGCTCTGGCAGAGGGCTGGACTAGAAGATCTCCAGAGGTTCCTTACAACCTTTACTACTCTGATTCTGTGACTAACAGCAGGTGATCCACATCTGCAGTATCAATACACCTCTAACACACACACACACCACACAACTCAGACAGCACAAGAGAATAACAAATACAAATGGCAGAGAAAGCAAAAGTGATGCCTCCTATTTCATAGCCACACCATAAACTTCCTCAGTGTCACATCAGAAAGCACTTTTCTCTACCAAAGACACAGAAAACTCCACAGGAAGCAAGAGGAGAACAAGTGACAAGTGACACAAGTGCAGAGACACCAGACTCATCAATATTACCTCCAAATATGATAAGCCAACAAAGGCATATTGAGACCCAGCGTGAGCCACTCTGCTGCACAGAGAAACATGACACAGAAGAATGCATGGATGAGGTACTCTGGAAGTACAAGCTGGAAAAGAAAAACAGGAGTTAAGATGTTTTGACTGCTCCAAGCACAACGTGTGGTGCTTAATCTAGTTTGGAGGTAAGTTATTGTTTAAACGACATTCTTGAGAAACAAAACTAACAAGAACAAGACTGCAGGAAGTGAAAACAGCAACTGGCAGCAGGAGCTTTGCTGTTTTCACCTGATATTCATGAACCAAGAAATGAAATTTATAAAATTCAATGCTCAGATCAATAATTTAATAGAAGCAATTAAAAGAACCCAACCCTCAGTGCACTGTTAACAGATTCCACGTTTTATATGTGACCTTGGTAACAAGAGATCAAGATATTTCTGCTCATGCAACAGAGAAATATCAGTAGGAAACATGCTCCACGTAACAGTTTAGAGGGAAAAAGATGTTTGGTGCTTTCCTGCTTGACAGTGTTGGTTTGGTATTCACACATCCAGAATTTGTCACATTTTTGTGGCCAAAACATAAGACCCTGGGCAGAGGTTTATGGAACCAAGCCAGGAGTGATGCTGTTACACACAGGGGTGCTCTGGGGGGCACACAGAGCTCAGGGGGTGTTAATCCTCCACAAGTCCCTGTCATGCACGTGGCACAGCACCATGCTTTCTGCTCTCTGCAGAGCACCATGCTTTCTGCAGGAGCCCCCACAGCTAATTACCCATTTGCTATGAAATCACAGGAAGCATGAAATGCCAGGGAGCATTAGTGTGATTAACAGGAACAATATGGAGAGATAGGGAGGTCAGAGGCATGCAGAGAGCCAGCAAAATCTCACCCCCCACCACAAGCAAAATCTCACCCCCACCACAAGAGTAACACCCAAAGTGGTGTCATTTACTCTTTTATCACCCAATTCAGACAGAAGCAAATCTTTAAGCTTCCAACTTCTCCACTCAGACCCATTAAATCATCTCCTTGTGAAAAACACTCCCTTTCTACCCAAAGATTTGCACTATGTGTGCACACACCCTCCCCCCTCACTCTGCCCCTCTTTTTTTGTGTGATATGACTAATGTTACATAGCATTACACCAAAATTTCACTGGTTTATAAATTCTTTTTCATTCTAAACACACGCTTCTTTTAACCCCCTAAAAATATCTTCCAGAACTCCAAAATCCTCCACCAAACAGGCATTCTCACCACCTACTTCATATTCTGCTTCTCCCAATAAAGAGCATCAATCAAAGCAAACTCACATCAACAAAAATTTGCTGTCGTGCACAAAACATTTCAAGGAAACATTTCCCTCCAGATCCTTCTTTGTATACTTACCATTTACAACCTGGCAATTATTTACACCCTACCCAAAACACAACACATTTGGCAGCCTCCTGAGACAGATTCACCAGGGCTGAAAATCTGTAGTTTATTGAACTACACATCATCTCTAAACACATTTTTCTTGACCTTGTTTATCCCACCCCAGAACACCTGCCTCTTTAAAACCTGCCACACTACATCCTCCCTGGATGGCTGAAGGACAACAAATTCCATCATGTTCTACCACAATATTTATCAAGAGAAGGGAGGGAGGGAGAAAATCTCATTGCTGAGGAGAGATATGACTAGAAGAGGAGCAGGGAAGAGGAGGCATCAACAGTGCACTAAGCAGTTACTATTTTGAGCTAATCTTTCTATGGAGGTGCCTCAATTCCCACCAGGATTTTTGATGCTTTGTGCAGGAAAACAACTCTCCAGTGTGTTTGTTTTCCCAGATCCCCCTCAAAAGCCTGGAGCTCAACTTCACTTGTAGCTGCTGATCTCCTTCCACCACAGAAGAGCAAATAGGAAGGGACTGAGCATTTCCAGCTCACAAAGCTATGGTGTAAATAAACACCCCATGCACGTGGGCCAACAGAAGGTTCATATTTGCATTAGACATGCGCCTTATAACACCCCCAAGGTTGCAGTAAGACCATAATGCAGAGATGTCATGAGAATCTGCCTTCCCCCCCATTCTGCAGCAGGAATGGCTGTTGACCAGCCCAAGCAAGGGAAACTGTTAGATGCTCAGCAAACCTCACTCCCTGCAATGCAATCCTCTGCCTGGCTTCCCTTCTCCTCCCCACCCCTGCTCGTGCTGTAATTCTCCCTCTTAATTTATGTGCTCTATGTCTAACAGGCTTTTTTCCCCTCCTCTAGCTGCTGTAAATTCATTTTTTCATGTGCATAATTTACTTAACTCTTCAAACTACTATAAAGTTACAGCACTGCTGTGCTGCCCCTGCACTCTGCCTCAGCCTGGGCATGTAAAAACCATGAGGAATGCACAAAAAAATGGCTGTATCAAACCATATGCTCTTTAACAAGCATCCCTTGTATTACTGGCCAGAGAGTTTTGCCTCAAATGCTTTCATTAAACCAAGGAGTGTCTGAGTTGCAGCCAAGAGAGGCCACCAAGATACACCCCTGAGCCTGTGACACGAAACAAAGGAGTGAAGGTAACACCTATCACTTATGCCCACCTAAATCCTCAGACAAAATCAGAATTTATTTAGTCAATGCTTAAAAAACAACCAGTCTAGAATCTCAGTGTTCAATAAATCTTGCTTGAAAAGTACTACTTGTTTCTATCTGAGGTTACTCCAGCTAATTGATAGGACATAAACCAGGCATTTAACAGTTTTCCCCACTGGATAAAGCAAGCAGAATCATTTTGCACAAAATATGGAAGTCCATGAAGTTGTTATAAACCCCAACAAACAAATCACAGGCAGATGAACAGGCAGACTAAACAAAACAGCTGAAGAGTATTACAAACGTTCCTAACAAAATGAAAGGGGAGTAGCAGTAAAAAAAATAAACAAAACAAATGTTAAACTGAAAAGCAGTACACACCTTTAATGCAATTTTGACTCTTTTAATCTTTTTGACCTTTTCAACTGTCTTTGTGCCGAAAATGTGGAAAGCAGATTGAAAGAATGTTAGTATGACAGCTGACAAGATCACCAGCAGATTAATAACAGTCAGAATAGTCAACTTGAAAGTACAGAATCAAAGTATTTCCCCTAAGAGTTCTACCAAAGAGCTTTGGTTTTGCCAACCCAGATGCAATTCTATTGCCTGGTTTGGTGTTATCTTGATATACTCAAAAATAAACACTTTACACGTATTTATTTTAAAAAATACAGACATTTAGCAGGCTACTCACAGGATTGAGTGTGTTACATTGGTCTATGGGATTCTTGTAATCGGTCTTCAGTTCATCAAATGCTATAATCTAGGAAAAAGAAAATGGAAACAATTATTTTTCAGCAGCAACAATGTATTTTACTCCTGAAAAGGGACATTTTGGCACAGAGCCATAATATTCAACTGCTGCCCTCCTGTTCAGGCACATAACTACTCCTGAGAAGGTTCTACTGTCATAAACCCACAGGTAGCACACATTTAAATAGGTTATAGAAACAAGAAAGGCACTCAAAGACCTCTGTCCACACTCTACCTTCTGACCTCCCCCCCTGTAAGGAATTCAAACATCCCTTTCAGCAGCTTTTAACCCCACTCACTGCACAGACCCCAAACATCACAAGTGACTCCAGTTTTGGGCCCCACAGGATAAGAAGGACATTGAGGGGCTGGGGTAAGTGCAGAGAAGGGCAACAAAGCTGGTGAGAGGTCTGGAGAACATGTCTCGTGAGGAGCACCTGAGGGAACTGGGATTGTTCAGCTTGGAGAAGAGGAGGCTGAGAGGAGACCTCATTGTTCTCTACAAATACCTACAAGGAGGTTGTGGTGAGGCTGGGTTTGGGCTCTTCTCCCAAATAACTAATGACAGGACAAGAGGTGATGGCCTCAAGTTGCACCAGGGGAGGTTTAGATTGGACATCAGGAAGAAGTTCTTTACTGGAAGAGTGGTCAGGGACTGGCCCAGGCTGCCCAGGGAGGTGATGGAGTCACCATCCCTGGAGGGGTTCAGCAAACGAGTAGATATGGCACTTCAAGACATGGTCTAGGGGTCAGGGAGATGTTGGACAAAGGCTGGATTTGATGATCCTAGAGGTGTTTTCCAACTTAAGTGATTCTATGACTCTCAGCAGCCAGCAGGAACCTGACCCAGGG
Organism: Brachypteracias leptosomus; assembly: GCA_013401335.1. Classification (NCBI taxonomy): domain Eukaryota; kingdom Metazoa; phylum Chordata; class Aves; order Coraciiformes; family Brachypteraciidae; genus Brachypteracias; species Brachypteracias leptosomus. The sequence continues at coordinate 237,958 of VYZX01001609.1, read as the reverse complement.
TTCACTGATCAAGAAAGAGCAATAGCAATCTTAAAAGCAGCCAAACGTTGGCTTTGTAAATGCTGCCCTACATATATGTCCAAAACATGCATCCTTAAAAATAAAACTATGTAAAATCGACCTTTTCATGCCATGAAAATTAGACAAAGATGCAGCACGAAACAACAAAGGCCACTTCTAGAGAACAAATATCACACAAAACATTTAAAAAGTCTTAAGACGGGCCAACTTATCAGCATGAGATTCATCTATATTCAGTAAGAGCTCCAATCTGCTCAGAGGACAGGGCTGAGATTACATCAGAACAGTTTTTGTTAAGGATAACTACGAAGTTTGAAACTGTGCCAAGAGCAACATCCTCCTCTGGTCCCTTCCCAGAGCAGTGGGTCCATGGCAGGTTCCTGTTCGGCTCTCCTTGTGTTGGGCTCAAGGCAGAAAACCCCCCCAAAAATATAATTAAAAAAAAAAATCTCAAAAACTAAGTCTGAATATAAAGCATGGAAAGAAAGCAANGCCGGGTGAGCCGCGGCGGGGCCGGGAGCGGCGAAGGGGATGCCGGGCACGATCATTCACCGCCGGGACGGGCCATGGCGGCTGGGCCGGGCCCGGGGCCGCGCAGCCTCCATCGAGCCGAGCCGCGCAGCGGGCGCCCTCTGTCGGGGACCGCCGGTACCGCCGCCAGCGCGGCCGCCGCCATTTTGTCGTGGTGGTGTGAGGGGGTGTCTGAGGGGGGTGTCTGAGGGGGGCTTGAGGGAGCGGGTGTTTCTCTTCCTTCCCCTGTTGGGACCTGCGGTGAAAACAGTGAAAACGCTGTGAAATATGAGAAAAGGGAAGTGTAAATATACACCGGCAACCCCACGGGACTAAAGAGTAAGGAAACGGGGGTAAAATCATAGAAGGGACCTCTAGAGGTCTGGTCCAACCTCCCTACATCAGCAGGGGCATCTCTACCTAGGGCAGGCTGCTCAGAGCCCCATCAAGGACTCCAGGGGTGGGGTGTCCCCCCCCTCTCTGGGCAACCTGTTCCACTGATCCATCACCCTCTTATTAAAGAACTTTTTTCTAATATCCAGCCTAAATCTCTCCTTTCCTAGCTTACAACCATCACTCCTTGTCCTATCATCTCAAACCCTTTTGAATAGACCCTCCCCTGCCTTCCTGTAGGTCCCTTCAGCTATGGAAGGTCAATTGTTGGAAGGGATCTCAGGGATCATCTGGTCCAACCTTTAAATCATCTTGAAAATGGAATGTGGCCTAAAGTTGATAGGAAGAGATTTTTCAGGGTAAAATGTGGGAGATGGGTGTGTGATCATAACATAGTCCTGGAGGGGTCCTGGCAAGCATGAGCAATGTCTGGAGAAAGGGAGATGGCAAATTTCCCTTAGGAATAAATCCTGGAGAAGGATGCTCTGTGTGTGTCCCAGAGCAGGGGGTAATAACTGCTTCACACAATCCCACATCCATACAATTTGGAGCCTGCTCACAAAAAAAAACAGTTTAAGGAGAAAAACAAATAGTTTGAGGAGAACATCATGTATTTTCCATCTGTGGGGTCATATAAAAGTCGTTTCAGTTTTAAGCAATGATACGTTGCACTAAAGGAAAGTCTGGGGAGTGTGGCTGCAATCACTTCTTCCAGGCCAGCAGCAGCAAGTAGAAATTTCCATAAAAATAACAGGTGCCAAATAGTAAATAACATTTTCCGGTGATAATCCGCTGGAAAGTTTTACACGCAGTTAATTGAGTGTCACAGTGAGAGATGAGCAGGAGCTTTATTTCCTCTGCTGGTTGAAGAGGGAAAACTGTAGCAGAGTTGTTAGGAAATTAGTTGTTGTAAGCATAGAGTTGATGTCTCAGTGTAAAATCACTCATATTGTCAACCAGCTACTCCCACAAAACCACTACAGCATCATTATGGCCAACAGAACTTCAGTGTGAAACCCAGGAAACTGATTAAAAAATTAATCTTAGTGAATATTAATTAAAAGGGAAGAAAGCACAAGGGGTGGGCACTGCAGCCTGAGCCCAGAGCCAGCCCCTGCTCTGCCCCAGGAGCCTTCCCATCCCCTTCCAAGGCAATAAGAACATCAGTAAAGGTTGTCCTCTTATGGTTTCCTTCCATCTCAGGGTGACTGGATGGATTCACAAGATGGCAACCACCATGTTCATGTTTTGCAGAAGGAAACACGTACAGTGGGGTACAGATGTCAGGTCATGGTTGGTCCTGCCAGTTCAGGCAAATGCAGCTCTTCAGCCCCTGGCCAAGAGCCCCATCACGGCCACCTCCCAACCCCTCCTCATCCCTTGCTCCTGAGGAGTGAGTTACCAACAGCAGGGGACCAAAGTCTTCCTCTGCAGTAACTTATTTTTCTACATATAACTTATTTGGTGCTTCATTAGGCCTTATTTGTGAGCATTTTGTTTATTTCTTACTTCAGTAGCCTCGAGCTCCACAGATCCATTTACTCCCAAGACCATTTGACTGGACTTTGCTGGAAGACCTGACGTTCAGTGTTCAAACTCCCCATTTCAGGCTTTTCCCCAGCCATCCAGGAGGATCATTTGCACCAGAAAAGCTGGGGGAGATAAAGAAAGGATGTGTGCAGGGATGCTGTTATACACTAGGACTGGGGTGCACTGGTCTTCAACCACAACATGGAGAACAGCACTTTGATCCATTCGAGGTAGATAAATCTATAGATATAGATGCCTTCAAAAGGCACACAGATACAGTGACCATCAGGGCTCCAACTGGCGTGTCTAGAGCCTCCCTAGTGAGGCAAAGTCCCACAAAACTAGAGATGCTTTGGTATTAAGTCTATTAATGGTTCATGAAGGAGATCTGGCTCCTCACAAGATGCACTCCAAAGCCACCAGGCTCACCTAGACCATCAGAACGTGTACTCCAAGACACAGAAACATGCACTAAGGGCTCTGCTGTTCATAAAATACTAAAATCATTAAAAGGTGTGTCAGCCACATACTCACATGTGCAATTAATGCTGGTTCTGCCTCAAGGAATGCAACGTTTCATTACCTCTGGCTGCTTGTGTAACATCCAACTGCAATTATCTTGTCAGGAGAAGTGGGAGGCAGCTGTAATCTTGTGCAACAAAGATTTGTTCATTGAAGGATTTCTTGTGTTATAGATTGTCTTTGTAAGATAGCACAAAAGGAAATTGAAAGGAAATTCTGGAGAGAAGGGTCTAATTCATTCTCATTCATTTATTTAGGATCTCAAATCAAACACCTGAATTTTTTCTCAGAATTTTCTCCCATTAAACTTTGTAAACAATGTGAGGAAGACACAGTTAAGAGATCTGGAGATGGCCTCCAGCTTTTAATGCACTTTCCTTTGAGCCCAGACTCATTGGGCTTAATCCTGATTGGAATCCCAAGGGAAAATGTCAGTGTCTGTTCACTTCATTGTAAATCCCTCTCAAGTATTTGCCCTTATCAGGAAACTGTCATATAATCAGTCATAATTCAGCGTGTCACAGGCTGCTCATAAGGAAGATTTAGCTGCAGAAAGAAAACTCTGGCTGGTCATGACAAGAGCACTTTGGCAGAGCTGTGAGGGGAGATCACAGAGTGGTTTTGTTAAATTATCATGGTAGAAATGCTTGAGTCAACCACGTCCTTCAACATTAAGAGTATCATCCCTGGAAAAATAGTCATTTCAATCATAGATATCAGGGAAGAGTCTAATACTATTGGACACAGTAATAAAAATCCTGCTGACTTCAATAAAGACTTTGCTTTACTGGCTTTTCAGGAGAGGAAAATCTGAATATTTATCTACGGTTGAGAAGAGCCTCTCCAAGCACGTCTGATGTAGTCTAGCAGAGGTCACCTTTCTGTACACCTTTTAAATACACACCAGTGCAGCAAAAACCCATGATCTCCTCACCCACTTACCTCATCTGGGAGCTCACTGACATCAGGATGGAGGATGCTGGTTCCCTGCTCCATCTTTGACCAGCAGGATGAAAACCTCCCCGGACTCTTTGGTGCCACCACCTTCCTCTCCAAACCAGCACGTTCCCTTTCCTGTTGTGCTCATTAACTCATCTTCAGAATCCCTGTTTAGACTCCACCATTACGTATGTGACCACATAAACACATTTATGTTGGAAATCCCTTTGCACATGAAAGGGAAGCTCAGGAGAAACAAGAATCAGGTTTAAAACTCAGTTTCAAAACACGGACACTGCTTATTATGGAATCCACTCGTGGCCTCAGTCCCTCCAACATCTACTGTCAGATGGCAACAGTTCTCTTTTAATACTGAATATTCTACCTGTCCTTTCAGTGACAGGGTTTGGTTTTCTTTTGCTGTGCAGAGCTCCTGTTGCTGGCCATCCACACAGTTCTGAGCCCAGGACATAACACCAGTGTGTGATGGGCAAAGGCACCAATAACTGTTTTTTCAAGAACTATTTTATGTGTTTAAGGATTCAGCTGCTCATTAACAAAAGGATTTTCCAACATTCTGCTTTAGCCCAACTGCAGCAGTGATGACTCAGGAAATGTCACCCGTAGTCCTTGGCTCTTCAAAGAACAACTCCAAGTTCTGCTCCAAATATAAACCCAGGCAGTGATGTCAGCCTGAGTAAACAGAAGCTGAAACCCCAGGGGTAGCATTTTATGATGGTGTTACATCTGGTACCAAATTATGACACCTAAGAACATCTCCCTTGTTAATGATTTCACTGCTAATTGTTTTAGCAGAGATCTCATCACAGAAGATTGCATCCAGGTAGAGTCAGGACAGCTTCTCACTGGGACAAATGAGGCATTAAGCTGCTGCCAGATGTACCATCATCATCGTTTCTGCCCAAAAGGAGGGAAGATACACACAACTTCTGCTTTGTATCAAAAAAATGAGCTGTTCAGGGCTCAGCATCTTGTCAACAGCCTGAAGACACAGCCCAGTTGCCACAGTATCAGCTCTTTCAGTCCTGGTGGAAGGTCTGAGCATGCTTGAAAACTTGGGAGGGAGATTAAAGAGCAAGGGATGAAGGAGACTTTGCCCTCCCTCTTCTCCCCCAGACACCCCATGTGGCCTTGAGTACAGCACCTTCAGGCCCAATGCTTCAATCACTCTAAGCAGATTTCAAAAGCCTTCATCTACATCTAAATTCCCTTATAAATCCTACTTTTGCTCTCTACAGCTATATGCACATTATCAAACCACCTCGAGGCTCCACCAGTGCTAGAAATCCATTCCCCTGGTTCCTCTTAAGATCTAAGTCCTGCCCTACACTGGCTCTAGATCAGTACCAGTTCCCCCAGCAGTAATCTCAGGCACAGGGAGCAGGGGGTGGTGGCTCACACTCCACATCTGCCTCTCAGGGCCATGTAGACAAGGTCTCAGAGCCAGCAGCTCCAAGATCCTGGGGCTAAAGTGCAGCGAGGAGAGCAAGAGCAGTGTCGGCGTAGGGAGTCTGTAAAATGAGAAGAGCTTGGCTGTACCTACAGGGAAAATAGGCTTGAGTTAGGCTGTACCTACAGGGAAAATAGGCTTGTGTTGGGCTGTACCTACAGGGGAAATAGGCTTGTGTTGGCCTGTACCTACAGCCCTTGGAATGGGGCCACGTGAGGAGAAAAGGGCTGTTGAGCGCATGGGTCTATTTTTCTATCCTCGCCGTAATCCAGCCGTACAACTCGCTTTGTCCTTCTGGACCAAACAATTGCACATTCACAGTTGGAGGTAGGGTATAAATATTGTCTCTGGCTGATCCCTTGATCCCTCTGTCCGTCCTGGCTGCATTAATCACCCTGGCAGATCAATCCCGGATTTGCTGCTGGCCGAGCAGATGGCCAGGCAGTGGTGAGCAAGGCGGGCACGTTCTCCTTCCAATTATCCCGCAGCCTTTTCCAACAGTGGATATGTAAATTTAGATGTTATTTTGAAGCAATGCTAAATCTCTCTCCTTATTCAGCTCGCTGACCTTAGGCACTGACCCCAAACTTTCTGCTCCACTTGTGTCCTCCACAGCCTCAGTGAAAGCGTAGCCTGGCTGGTGCCCCTTTCCCTTCCAACTCAATATTTTCTGCCCCATTTTCTTCTGCTCTCTTCCCATTTCCTGCAGGAAAGAGGTGACACAACAGATGCTGTTTGTCAGGGGGGTTTCAGGGGTGCTTTATCTTAATCGTTGAGCCGAGCATGGCAGAGAAGGGAAGAGGAGCCACGTTCATGTCTCTGGCTGCCTGCTGAGGCACGTAACGGCAGGAACGGTTCAGAGCACACTGTTCAAAAAGCCTTTGATGGGACATCTCCATGGCAGGAGTAAATTTGCTGTGAAATACAGTCATGCTGTTTTCCCAGTGCTCACATCTGCTCTGCAGGCAGGGTCTTTCTGGCTGATAATTGTGCTCCTCTCCCCTCAGTCTCCTGCCAAGGAACTGCTCGAGCTGCCAGGGGAGCTTCAGTGGAGCTCAGTCACGTTCTCCATGAGATGTCTCACTTATCACCAAAGGGGAACGAGGTTAACTAGAGTATGTTTGCAGTCCCTGAAGGAATGAGACATGACAGAACAGTCCAGAGGAGACAATACCACTGGGGTGTGACAAAACAGACCACACTGAGTGACTACATTTGAGCACCTCACTCCAAGGACATTGAGGGGCTGGAGAGTGTCCAGAGAAGGGCAGAGAAGCTGGTGATGGGTTTAGAGCGCAAGTCTGGTGAGGAGCAGTTGAGGGAGCTGGGGCTGTTCAGCCTGGAGAAAAGGAGGCTCAGAGGAGACCTTCTCACTCCTGACAACTCCCCGAAAGGAGATTGGAGTGAGGTGGGGGTCAGGCTCTTCTCCAGCTTCACAGAGGTTTTCCAGTTTGTCCTACTCCCTTCTCTAACTGTGACTTTAATGGCCACTCAGCTGCCCTTTCCATGGAACTATTACAAGGCAATGACCTTTCCTGAATGAAAGCAGCTGCCCTTCACTTCACATCCCTACATCTCCTTGCAATTCTGTTTCAACTGTCTCAGTGATCCAGCAGTACCAGTAAACATCACCTCAAGATGCCATTCAAGAGCCAGGATCACAACAGGCTGGGGATGAGGGGCTGGAGAGCAGCCCTGAGGAGAAGGACTTGGGGGTGAGGAGCTGGAGCTGAGCAGCTGGAGCTGAGCCGGCCCCGTGTANCAGTCCATGATTCTATGAGCTGAAGCAGCTGCACATTTTCTCCTTCACAGAGCTCTCACCCAAGAGAAAAGGGGGTTAATTTGTGGCCTGTTCATGTTGTTCTTCAGCGTCAGCAGAAACAACCATATGCCAGCTACCAAAGCTGAATTCCTTAGATTATCTTCAGTAGTTTTTTCAACAATATAGGAGAAGAAAAAAAAATCTTCTCCAAAGATCAGGGAGAGAGCAAGAGTGATGAAAAGGAGCTTTGATCTAATTAATCTAGTGGTCTCTTGGGCAGGAAAGAGATGAGCCAACAACTGTGAGAAGAAAAAGGTACAACTAAGGTCCTTTGGCTCCATGCTCTGGGGTTTCCTTGACAACTACTTAACATTGTTGATGTCTGCACTCTACATTGTATTTCACAGCTCCAGGTCCTGCCAGGAGCCTTGATCTCACACATGGAAGCGTGAGCAGCAGTTCAGAATGTAATCAGGCCCCCTGTGCTCACAGCTCACAGCTACACACGCTGAGTTTTGTGACACAAAGGTGCAAAGGTTGTGGAGTCTCTTCTGGAGACTTTCAAAACCCATCTGGACACATTCCTGTAGAACCTGCTCTAGGTGACCCCGCTTGGGCAAGGGGATTGGACTAGATGATCTCCAGAGGTTCTTTCCAACCCCTACCATTTTATGAAAGCAGTGGAAGAGGGCAGCAGTTATCTCCTAGTACTCCAGCAACTGCTGTCTTCTCCTCTCCCTTGCTGCCACCCTTCACAACAGAGGGAAAGAGGAGTTATTTTAGGTAGAAGAGCAAGTGAGGGAAGGACATTCAAGACTGAAGACCATGCTACAAGTCCAAAGCAAACTCCAGGAAGAAGATGGTCATACCTGGTGTTAATCAGTAGCTGTTCCCCATCAGATACCCATACCAGCTGTGCTACTTCACAATTAAAACAGGGCAACAGAACCTCTTAATTAAACATTTTATTTAAACCAATACAAGCACCATGCTTAGCAAAAAAGATTTGGTTTAAAGTAAACATGCAATGTGAACTAGCAGAGACTGAACAGCATATGGAAGTTGTACTGGTTATGAGGATTTTCATGGAATTGTCAAATCCTCCAACTGGCCGTGAACCTCTCGCACCTTCTCCCACCCCAACGTGTCACAGAGCATGAGCCACATTGAGTCTGCATCACATAAAAGCAAGAGCTCCACTGTGCCCCACCTCGTGTCCCATCATACCCCCATCTCATGGTTACTACATGTATGTATAAAGAAGAAATACATGACATGATGGTTTTTTGGAGCGAGGAATGGAGCTCCCTTCCTTTTTGCACATGGGATTCAGACCCCAGTTACCAGTTTAATGTTGCTCCTGGACCAGCTGTTTTACAGTTAAAGATACAACAATGGAATCCTGGTACAAATGCCCAAGGTGCTCCTTTGGAGAAGTGAAAAGGTGTCAACACCCACATTATTGCCTCCTTTGATAGATCAAGACAACATTTGTGATACTAGAAACACTTAAACCATCAAATACCAGCATTGATTTTTTTTTTTCTTTTTAAAAATACTCAAACTATACAAGTCCATTGTATGGGCTGACATGCAAATTCATGCTTTAATTCAGCTCACCATCAATTAACAGGATTACAAGAGCTGTATCCCAGCCATCTAGTCAATATTTAAAGCAAACCAGATTAATTGTGGCAGAAGTCTCCCTTTGAGAGACTTTAACTCCAGGCCAAGGATTTTCAAGGCCAACTTACTGAACTCCTGAAAAATAGGAGCTCCCAATGGAAAATGCTGACTCACAGACCTTTAGCTACAAAGGCTCCCAGAGGTGGCATGAGTTAATTTACATTGTCCTTCAGTTTGAACCCTCTTAGAGATCTGAAAATTCAAGACAAATGCATGATCACAGATGGGCAACTCACTAAAGCATAGTTGGGACATACTGGCCTCCTGACTGTGGACACATCTGCCTCCCACTGAGCTTGCAGGGGAAGCAGGACAGAAAATACAGTTCTCAAGATAAGGTAGGAAGAGCCTGTTATGAAAACAAATATTATCTGCCCAGGAAAGAGTTCTGACATAATTAATGGCTTTGTTTAATCAAGTATTAGCACTACCTGTATCTCAAGAGCCTAGGACAGTAAGCAGCAGAGCATTGTGTCAAAACACTGCATTAAAGACAAGGAAACCACAAACAAGCCTCAACAGCAAACATCCTCTGCACACTCATTCTCCAGGTACCTGCAGCTGCTTCCTCACTTCCACAGCTCAGAGAGGGGAAGGAGTGAGGCTGGTTGGACAAGAATACTGGTGGGCTGAGCAGTACCAACAGCACCTCCCACAAAAAACTGGCCTTCAACACTCTCATCAGGATTTGTTCACTCCCTCCAAGACCTGAGGGGCAGCACCCAAGACACCAAGTCCTTAAGTGGAGGCAACAAGCACATCCCAAGTGAAAAGACAAGAATTCAGACTGAAGATGTAGCCATAAGTAGCAATATTTTCCTTGGCAGAAGGTGGAGAGATGCAGAGATGAAGCAGCAAATTCAACCATTTGACCGCAGCAGCTCCTCCCTTCTCCTCCAAGAGAGATGGGCCCCTTCTGCAGTTCCTTTGCAGCAGTTGGATGCTGGCAACCCACCAGTGTACAAAGTACAACCACAAAAATTATTAATCCAGTTTTCCCTACTGCAAATCGAGCTGAGAGCTACAAGCAGCAGCTTCCCTCTCACCCACGCTGTACTTTGACATGTCTTTCACCTTTAGCAGAACACCACCAAAACAAGATCCCTGCTGTTCCAAGACTGATGCTTAGAATGACACTCTTCTTGAAGCCCAAGCCTTATTTATACAATGTTTGTCACAAAAGACATTGTTTTTATTGATCCATGGTACAGGATGATCAAGCGACAGTTTCACAATCAACATTTTTTTGTGTCCAGGGAAATGAAATTGTTTTTCCAGTTCACTACATCACAGAAATTTAATTACAAGCATTTTTTCCTCACACTGGCAGATCAATTTAACTGGATCATTCTAACATGAATTTGGAAAAGCTCCTCAAGTCAGATTTATATAAGACTAAATGAGCAGTAACATCAACCTAAGAAGATATTTATCAACACCGAGGACCTTTGCAAATGAATTCCTTGTGGTCTTAGAGGAATTAGTGTTTTAACACTAACACAATGTATGTTTACAAACAAAACAAAAAAAGAACCTTCTTTCTGCAAAGGTTTCACAGCATGAAATACTGGCCTCCAAATTGAACACTGCATTCCATTTGTTAGAGGGCAGCTGTATTTTAAGGTATGTTATCAACAGGAAGCTGCTCTTAGGCAGATACTCACTCAGTAGCACAACAAACACTCATGAGCAAGATAGTGAGATACTGTCACATGAGTTCTCCTTTTGCCACTGCATGGGCCAAACGTGTCCCATGTCAGACTACTACTCTATTCAATAGAAAACAAGACCTGTAAAAAGACTGGTCACTTATAAAAGTTAAATACTATTTTCACATTAGAATATTTGCTGTTTCAAAGAGATGAACCGTAAAGTAAATGAAAAATCAAATTGTCACTTATGCAAAAGCTTTACCTGGAATGTAATTCTGACCAACAAGCAGTTAAGAAAGTTTGAGACTGTAATTAAAAGTACTCAAAAGCTACATGTGGCCAACTTGTACAACAAAAGAGATATAAATCATTCATCATCATGAAAAAGCTTTAACCTCCTGACTCCTACAAATGGAGTAGATGAGTGGAATTTCAGAGAAAATGAGGTTAGCTTTTTTTGTTGTTTAAACAGATGTCAACTGCAACACGAGGCACTAGGAAAAAAAAACATTACTTGGATTCTTTTACAAAGTTTTTACCAAATTTGTACTAAGTGGCAGTGTAAAATTCTCAAGTCATTTTAAAGCTAACAAATTAAAGGCACACAGTATTACCAGGTGTTTGTATAACAGGAAATGAGCAAAGAGGTAAACTTCTGAACAGTGTAGTAAGTTATATATGAAAGAGATCTGGTACAAGAGGAACCAGAGTCATAATTCAGCCCTTGGTTATCACCTAGTTCCTGTAGCATGAGAACTGGACAAAGCTTTGCCCTGAAATTTAGTCAGATTGACTCAAACAGAGGAATTACTGGAATGACAAAAATCAGTTCCAAGAATTTGAGAAAGTTCACATGGCCTCGATGGAAAGATAAAGAGATGGATTTGCTGTACAAAGGTTTTGTCTTTTTAATACTAAATGCTTCCAGGGAGTAGTTTCCAAAATTGAGAAGACATGAAAAGTCTGAGGAGTAAGGGAGAGTACACAAGTTCTGCAGATAAATGGCTAGTACATGTCAGAAGGATGCAGTTGTAGCTCAGAAAAAGTTAGCGTCAGCTTCCAAAGGATGGTCGTAGATAGTTACAAATCCAGAACTGAACTAATTTAGTTATAGAAATATTAGTCACAAGAGTGCAAAAGGAGTCCCTGCAGAGGAGTATTCCCTTTGAACAGGTACAAATAAGGAAACACCTGCAAAGATTTGTTACTTCAAGGAGACAGACCTGCTAGTCTTTGCACAAACTTTGCACAAGAGAGAGACTGCAGGAGACAGATGTAAATACAGTGCATATTTTAGATGTAAGTATTCATGTCTGCTTCCAGTATTATCAGGATGGTACATAAATACTTAGTACAGAGGGGTTTTCTTAATGGAAGAAGCCCAGTTTCTCACGCAGCCATTCTTCAGTTAAGTCTTCTGTATTTCTTATTTCAAATACCTAGACAAAAATGGCAGAAGCCCTTGAGGTGATGGCATTTGGAAGGGGTGAGCACACAATGCAGTCAGCACCTTCCCACACAAGGTGTTTGAGCCATAACACGCCAGTAACCAGCCTAGAGTTTCCATGTGCTTTTGAGAAAGGATCAGTTAACACTCTGACAGTAACATCAGTGGAAAACACACAAGGTTCAGTGGTGAGGAATGTTACTACCTTGAACAAGAACCCCAGAATTCCTATTTCTAGACTTCATTCTCCTCCTTGAATATGGAGCATGTACCACATTTGACAGTTACTCTGAAATGGCACCATCTCCTCTACAGTATCTCAGCAAGAGGATTGTCTGTTTGGATACAAATGAATTTAACCTCTGGGCTGAATTAAGCCCAAAGTTCAGGAATTTTGCTCAGCCCCAAGACAAGGTTACTCCTTTGAACTGATATAAATCCATAGGGGTTTTTTTAATCCATTCTTTGCCCTGTAAGAAACAAGCCTGAGGTACCTCAAAATAGAAACCCTGAGAAAAAAAGAAACCAAAACAACAACCACCAACCCAAAGCTTTGCAGAAGCCTTAAACAAACCTTTAACATAACCTTGAAGCAGAAAACAAGACTAAAGACACCAACAGAGCCTTTACGTTCCATATGGGCAAGTAACTGCTTTGGGATTTGGTCTTTCTCTTTTAAATACCCTTGAAGAGAGGTTAAGTTAACTCCATATCACTAACTGGAGTCCTTGAGATGCCCACAAAGAGATCATCTTTTCACAAGAGCCAAATAAGTAAATTTTATAAATCCCCAGGCCTTCAAAAGTGTTCTTCTAGGCAAGGGAAATAAAAATATTAACTGGAGACTGTTTTATTCTGAAAACACTGAAAATGAAGCCATGTGAGCACCAAATCAGTTACCTGCCCTCCTAAGGGCATGGAGGGCAAAGCTGCAGGTCAGCAGAAATTATGGGATTTTGTGAGACTCAAAACCAGCTTCTCAGTGAACCTGCTGTTTGGACTGAACTGTCTATTTAGTCCTGTCCTCAGCCATTTCAACATTTCAGTCCTCAGGAAACAAGTTTTGTACCTTTTCTTCCTCATTTCCCATCTCTGCTATGGGCTATGGACACTGGTGTTTAGATAGTGAGCTCTACTATCAACTAATATTGATTTTATTCTTTTCTAAGAGAGGGGAAACCCACAAAAATCAGTGTTCTAAGAACAGATTGGTTTATCAGAAGCCAAGCTACTAAGCAAGCCACTGAAAAAAATAAAGACTTGGTTGAGTCACATACAGAAATCTCAACAGGAGGAAGTCACAGCATGAGCTAAAATGAAACACAGCTCAGCAAGTGGCAAGAATAAAGCACGTGTGAAGAGTGAATAAGCAACCTGAACTGGAGACAAGCTATTTCCTCCAGCTTCAGATGATCAGGGGCCTCTATATCCACTCCTAGGCCCTCATTCAAGAGCCTTCCAGGCTGAATTTCTCCCACTTGACAGGTGACTACCTCCAACACAGCCAGTCCTCAGACTTTCACCTTTTTCTCACCTACTCTTCCTCCTCATTGACTGAAAACTCTTCCTCCTCAAGGAACCCTTTTCTCAGGCCTCTAAAGTCATTTTCAACAGAGCTAAAAAAAGATTTCTCAGGGCTGTACTGATTGTTTCCACCATCTTATCTTCTGCTTCCTATTTACTCCTCTCAACTTGACATCCAATTTAAAGCAGAGAGGTCCTTTCTTACAAGGCACAGCTAGAAGAGGTGGAAGTTCACAGTCCTCTTACTGGCCCAACATACATTTTTACTGGGATGTTGAAGTGCTTAGGATAAGGAAGGCCAAAAGGGAACTGTTGGGGAATGGCAAAGTCATTTCACATTGTATGGAAAACCTGACATGACCACTGACTATTTAGCTTTACTGCTTGAAACTAAAACTTTAAGAAATGTAGGTGCCAATTTAGCAGAGATTTCAAAGATTTGCTGAACAATTAGATACCTGCATTTTTTTTCATATATATCTATGTATCTATATCTAGGCCTAGTGAATGCAGTGATTTCTTCTGGTCTCAGCACTGGAGGAAGCAAACAGGAAGATCTGGAACTGTTCAGCACTTGTATGTGTCTTATTCTGAAGGCTCTGTTCTGCAAGCACACAACCCCATAAACCATGCAGCAAACCCAGTCTGCACCACACCATACCAAGCCTTTAGTCTACTCTTCCCATCAATAAATTCATTCCCCAAATAAAGGCATCCAGCCAGCCAAGGGGTATTTCAGAGAACCCTTTCGTCCTGCACCCTAAAACTCCAGAAATCCCCATATATACTCCTCTCTTCCTAAAATGGAATCTGTTCACTCTAATTAGTCTAACACCCTTCTGTGAGAGGTTCAAGCAAGACATAAAACATCTTCTGCACCTTGCATTTACAGGGGAGGGTTAATTCAACTGCTCAATCATACCTTAGTGAGTTCAGCTGTCTGTACAAGCTTATTCTTGCTCCCAGCATACATCATCTGCTGTTCAGGCTTACACCCTGTAGTTGTGGGGGAAAAAAAAGGATGTTTTGTTTACTTATTTTGACTGCAACTTTGCTCGTTTCTCCTCATCTCTCCCCAAACATCCCAATTGAATTGGTAGCTCAAAATTATCATACACCCCCCACCCCAAGCACAGAGTCACAGCTGAAGTTAACCACTCTTTGGAGTTCCAGCAAATGGTTCATTGCTTCTGACTCCGGTACCAGTCTAACCACTAACTTATGTTTGCAGAAAAAAAATATTAAAATAGAAAACCTCAAGAAAAAAAAAAGGCTTTTCTTTGCTTGGTTAGAAGTTTCTAGATATGAGTGTACTTTTAAATTCTCATGAAGAACATTGTCTAAGCTCTCTTCTCCTGCCTGCTTTGCTATTTTGAGGTGTCCCAGGAAGTTTTTACTGCTGTTCTTACTCACTAAATATCTATTCTTCAGAAGTAACACCCTGAACATTCATACAAAGATTCTCAGGTAACTACAGAATACACTCACTACTTGCTAAACTTTTACCTAACTAGTTACTCAAGTAATGAAGGGTAAAACAATGCAATCAGTTTATCTTCTTCTGGAGGCTAACAAGGAGAACCCAGTAATAGCAGGAGCAATTTATTCAGCTCCAAGTCCAAACCAAGCCATGGGTTATTTGTCTTCTGTTACAATGACAGAGCTCCCTGTGCAGGTGTTTCTGTTGAGGGTTGCTGTGACACAAGCAGAGGAAGCCACTGCTCTGTATAGAATTGGGATGTTCTAAGATTACAGTCTCTTTTCCTTCAACATCAGTTCACCCAGCACTTTCACCTGCCCAGATCTGGGTTATGGGGCCTTCTTTTCCTCCTCTTCACCCATAGTTTCAACAGCTCTTTAGTACTGTTTGGAGGTGTCCTCTGCTGCTGCCCACTGCAGACAGACCTCTGGAAAACCTTCCTTTCAAACCCCATCCTATCCCTCTCACAGAGTCCTGTTGCTTTCCAGTTGTGGCTTTCCAGGCCCTTCTGAGAAGGGGAGGAATTTCTTCCCACCTAGTCACTAACATCTGAACAGCAAGATGGACACAGATGAACAGAAACTCTCAGGAAGGCCAGGCTGGATGGGGCTCTGAGTAACCTGATCTAGTGGGAGGTGTCTCTGCCTATGGCAGGGGGGTTGGAACTAGATGATCTTGAAGGTCCCTTCCAACCCTGACAATTCTATGGTTCTATGAAAAGAGGGCATATCTTCCAACCCTCTCCTTCCTCATTCCCTGAGCCCTGTCTGGTCATATTTTGAGGATTCCTCAAGATTTGAGGAGAAGGTGACAAGAAACATTAGGTTAAACCTCCATGAGGAGATGCAGAGTGCTCCAGGCTGCTTTCCTTTACAGGAGGGTGTTGCTGCACACACACCACTGAGAACACAGTGGGCAGGAACATTTAGCAAGACACCATTTGGCCAGCTATGCAGGAAACCAACGCTTCTGTTCAGAAACAGGAAAGAAAATCTCTTCTCTCATACATCCTAAATGCCCTGAACATGAACCTCAAAGGCAGTGAAACCCTTCAGCAATTAGGGAGATCCAGGCAGATGGAAGTGCTGGCACTTGTCATGAGCTGATGGTGAGGATGGAGCTAATACACCAGAGATTCCTCTCTGCCAAGGAAGGTCTCTAGATATGCTATAGCTCTATAGTGCTTTGCTTCCAGCAGCAGCATAAGCAAATCCAGCCCTGAGCATCTGAACCATTATTTGAGCATTAAGGACTCATTTTATCTCCCACAGCAAAGAACATTCCCATATTTACAGCACATAGCAACTCTCATTTACAATGTGCACTCACCAACTGGACTGGAGAAGATAAAGCACAAAGGGTAAGAAACTCTTCCATCATCGTGCTGATACTTGTAACTATACACAATAAATGTTTTTTCTGAGGTTAAAGAAACTAAGAAATCAATGACATTATTAGGATATAATCCTCAGTTATCAGAGCCTGATGGAGGTATCAATAAATCTGGATTCTAGAAGATGCTTTTTTGCTAAGTCATCTCACTGTTCTCACTTCCATATTTGACTTTCAGAACTGACCCCACCTGTCTCTATAGACCTTGATCACAGCTGGGTATTACTGCCTACTAAAAATCACCCTTTCATCACAAATACTCCTCTCCCAGCTTTGTAAGATGACTTCCCACACCCACCAATGTAGTTCTGGCTTATTGAAAAGCCAATTCTTTCTGTGCAGATTAAGCACTTCATTGTTTCAGGTGTTTTGCTGAGTCTGACCTCCACTAGGACTCCTGCTTCAGAGCCTCCTACTGCACTATGGTCATGAAAGGAAAGATTCAGAGTGGATGTGGAGGAGTGCCAGCCAGTTTATGAGGGTAATGGAGGCAGATATTTTCTTCACTTATAACTTAAGCACCCTCTTATTTCATCTAATGAAAGAATAATTTACTTGTCCCTCTTTTTTTCCTTTAAATACAAGGATTCTTCCCTGGATCCCATGCCTCCTGCACTCCCAGAGTCAGGAACTGCAGCAAAATAGCCAAGGCCACATGCTGAGAAAGCACCACGACAGATCCTGAGTTACACTTTTCTATCTCTAGAAGTAGCCACATATGAAACTGGTACATCTCACTCACTTCTTTACATTAACAGCAGCCTGGCTTCTTTACTTCCCCAAATAGAGTCTAAATGGAAATTAAAACATTAGGAAGGGCTTAAATGTGTCAGTCATTGTTTCAACAAGTGGGACAACTCTTTTAGTGCATCATGAGAACTGATCCCTGGCTTATCTCACAAATAAAGCACCCGTGAAGTCACACTACAGGCCAGCATTGGCCTAAAAAGGTAAAGTCCAACTCTGAGCACTCTGCACAGCTTCCAGGAGGCAGCAAGACCAAATGCCAGCAGCATAAGAAGGATATCGAGGTTGTCTCTCAGGCAGCTCATCTTTTAGCTCATCAGGAGAAATACCCTGGTGACATGAAACACAAGCAATATTGAACAAAGGATCTCACACTCAGGGGGATACTATGAAGGCTAAAGCAGAATAACAGGACAGTGAAACTGCTGTAAATTAGATGTACATCTACAGTTGAACCAGTAATGATCTCTCACTAATTACTAGAGCAGTTTAGGAGAGTTCTGCTAATAGATTCCTGTGACTAAACATAGAATTAATGTTAGCATGAATAATCATCCCTATTTTAGGCATAATGAGTTTAGAAAACATTTTTGGCTCTAGTTGGCTGTGCTGGCAGTTGCCATGCTCTCCTAACTCCAGTGTTACACACAAGCAAGCACACACCAAAAAGCATCTGTTAAAACCAGCTACATAAATGGTGCTTATGAAAAATTCAGTCCTTCCTCCTTGAGCAAGCAAAAAAGAGTCCCCGTTCCATTTCAATATTATATTCACTCCTACATTCTAGGGAATAAGAGCTCTGGTTAATGCTCAAATCCCTGGGAAGGATTTCATTTTGCCCTATGTGCCATTAAGGAACTCTACACGCTGGGCTGACCTTATTATACCACCTATCAAATGTAGAGGCTGCAGAGGATTAGCAATCCTCATTCCTAATTGATGGCAGAGCAGCTCCCAGTCAAATATGCAGATCTGGAAGCACAGCAGAAACCCCTTCTGAAAGCCAGCAGGTGCCAAAGATGCTGTTTTAGGTAGTTGTATCACAGTTTCAAAGTAACTTTTTGGTGCAATTAATTAGTCAACTCAATTGCTTTGGCATAGTTCCATTAATAGCTCTGTGCTTTACATGCAGAGTGACCATGCATTTAAATAAGCTCATGACCCAAATTAGATTAAGATTTGATAACAATTTGAAACTAAGGCAGTACCTTAGAGACAACAATACATTGCAGGCTGAAGATACTCTTATTTACAATTCATTTAACAAACCTCATGCTCCTCATCCAGCACCACCAGCTGCTTATCCTTGTCGATTTTCACTGTAAATCAAAAGAAACCAGAGATTAGTGTTTTATTGATTGATTTGTACAATGTAGACATGATGCTTTTTAGCATTTACCCATGAGGATACTCCTTGTGTTTCCATTCTGCTGCTTCAGCACATCCCATGACTCCACAAAACCACCAGTCAAGAGAAGTGCAGAGTCCAAGCACTGTTCAGGGCAATAGGCTCTTCTCCAATTTCAGACAGAAATGTCCAATTCCCTTACTTAAAGGCTATAAATTTTATAAATTAAAAATGACTGTGCCCTGATATTTTTTACTATCATTTTACAAACAGGGGTAGACTCTGAGCTGCAATTAGCAATCCTCTAAGAGCAGATACACTCTTATATCATAAGACTGGTGCTGCTTTACTGTTAAAAGTGCAGGCAGAATTGAAAGCACTTAAGTTCCTACAAGAAACAGCCTCTTGGCTCACATTTACTTGTTGCAGCAGCAACATTACACAGGAAAGAAAAGCAGAGATGGAATTTTCTGCAAGACCTCACAAATTTCGTCAAGACAGGTTTTTAACTTACTTATAATGGCAGCATTGTTGGTTTCTTTACGAAACCGGAATTTTCTCAGTTTCTCCACCAGGTCTTCAGCAACATCACAAACCACCAGAGATTCACTCTACAAAAAGGAAATGGCAGAGGGGAGGGAAAGATAAATCTTTCTAGTAAAACCAGAAAAAAAACCAAACCCACATCACACACGTGCACATAAATCCTACTAAAGAAGAGCTGTGGGCAACTTGTCCAACATTTCAGATCATACACAAACTAGAAGAACCATGGATGAAAGCACAACAGCAGAACACTTACCTGTTAACAGCCCTCCTCAAAGCCACACAGTTAACCAGAAATATTTGAGTAGCTCTTCCTGACATGGGATTATTCTCATAGCTCTTAAAGTAAATAAATGTAACAGTTCACTTGCCACGTCCTGAAATAAGGAAGCCTCTTAAAGTGGCTGTAAACTGGCTAAAGCAATTTAAGAATTTAAAATAATAGGAGCTACTGTTAGTATTTCAGAGGAACACAGAAAGTAATCAAGGGTCACTGCTTATTCTCACCCAAAAATAAACTGAACTTTTGAGATTTCCACACAGAGAAAGCATTTAAGACATTTTAATCAAAAAGCATAAAGACTTCTCCCTCACGTCTTTATATGTCACTAACTCCCAAGTTTTCAGAAGAAGTGTCCAGATATCATATTAGTCATCACCCTGAAGATGGGGAAGGAAATGACTATTTCACAAGCAGCCAGGCAGGTTATCTTCCATTGCACATGCAATTTTTTAACTGTACAAAGCCAACCACTGCCATTTCCTGAGCAACATTTTACCCACCCCAGCTTTATCACCACAGTTAAGAAACACACAGAGAGAAGTTATTTAACATCTCCAGCTTACTCATATTTATTACTGTACTTGTAAATTCCTAAGGCATCAAGGCTTTGGTGACAAAACAACTGTATTTAAAGACTTCTTTAAAGAAATAAAACAGTTACAAGATTACCTATCACAAGCTCTACTAAAAAGCTGTTTCACTGAGACAAATCACTGCTTACAAATCAGAAGAAAGTTACTATTTAACTGCCTCTCATTCAACATCAGCTTGTTTATGAGAAAAAGCAAAGAAGTGTCTCTCCTTCTCCCCTTCCAAAATCACCTTCCAAATATCCTATGTTTACTGTTACTCCTAAAAAGATTTCCACCTCAACCAAATTCTGGCACAAAGTCTTGTGCCTCTGCTTCCTTTTAACAGCTGGAGAGGAAATCAGGCTCTGCTGCAACAGGACAGGTCAGGTGCTCTGTGTGAGGCCTTCATTATTTTCCTTGCTTCCCCTAAACTTTAAAGATTGTTCTTGGCTCCCTCTGATCCACAGCTGTCATTAGTACTCACTCTCACTATTTCAGGAGGTCTCTACTTAGAATTCAGGGCTGCATTTCAAAGGGAAGTTATATTCTGTGTCTAATGAGGGAAGCATTTCTCCCAGTCTTCTGGGCTCAGCACTTTCCTAACATCTTCCAGCAGACACTGCAGGGTAAGCAGAGCTCTTGTTCATACCTGTGCAGCCCCACGAAATAAAAGCAGCAGAGGCTGCACCGGCAAGACAGAGGGTGACGCTAAATTCAGACCATCTATTGGGGCTAAGGTACCACCAGTGCCTGGTTTAATGGAAACTACAGAAAGTCAAAGAAACAGGAGGACTGCAGAGAGCGGGCACAGCTGCCCAACAGCGCAGCGAGGGGTGATGTCGCTGGTTAACCTCAGCCACCAACCCCACCAACGTTATTCTTCAATATTTTCAGGAAAAAAGGATTTATCCGCTAGCCGAAGAGCGGCCGGCAGAGCGGGTCACCACTTCCTTATTGAACAGCTGCTTCTCCGCTCTCCCCCCGCAGCCCGCCCAGCACAAACAACCGAGGGGCAGCAGGTGAGCACGGCACGACCCGGGGGTCCGGCAGGGCAGGGCCGGAGGAGCTTCTCCCGGCGGCACCTTCCCGGGCAGCCCCCTCAGACCGAGCGGCACCGGTTCGCCCTGAGGAGACGCCCTCCCTGACTCTTCCCTCAGAACTCCGGGCCCAGCCGTGCGGGGACACCGGCCTCCCGCCGCCACTCCCGCCTCAGCGGGGAACCTGCCGAGCCCACGGAGGCGACCGGACCCTCCCCAAGCCCACGGAGGCGGCGGAACCCTCCCGAAACCCACAGAGGCGGCCGGACCCTCCACGGCGCCCGGTTGGGTTCCCCCCTTGCCCGGTTCCTCTGCCCTCAAGCGGCGCGAGCTCCCCTCACCATCTTGCGCGCGCCCAACCGCCGCCGCTCGCGCTCCCTCTCCCTCCGCCGCCTCCTCCTCACTGGGCTGCGCACCCCACGGCGCCTGCGCGGCGGAGGCCCCGGCCCCGCCCCCTTCTCCCGGCTGACCAATCAGCAACCGCCGCCCCAGCTGGGCGGGCGGGTGTCACCCGCCTACGGGTAGCGGAAAGGTCCAAGGGGCCCCTCTCCGCTTGCTGGGCGTGGCTCACGTGCCGCGTCGCCGCAGGGGAGGGAGGGGAAGGGCCGCGGGGCGCGTGCCGTGGCGGCACGTGACGCCCCCGGGCAGCGGGGCCGTTGGCAAAGGGGCGGGGCCGTGTGCAAAGGGCGGGAGGGCGGCTCCTCCCTTCAGCCGGGGTGGCGCCGGGGCTGTGGGAGAAACGGGCTCAGAACCGGGGGATTCCGCCTCTTAGCGGTTCGGGTGCCTTCAGGGTGACAATACTAAACCCTGATCCGCAGAGGATCCTCCCTGTGACAAGGCGGGGCCGGGATATTAACGCGCTGGGAGCGTCAGGAGGTGGTGAGTTTGTTAGATGAGGCTATTAAGGCCTGTTAGTAACTTCACATCCTTTACTAAACCACCAGAGAATACACACAGAAAAATGACAGCTAAAAAAGCCTCAGCTGGAACGTCTGTCCCGTTAAACATTCAGGCATGAGGCAGAAATCAGACTTGGTAAGATCTGCTGCTCATGGTACTTCTTGTTTATACCAACTGAGCATAATTCTGGAAGTAAACCAGGATTTGGAGCTCACAGATACGAGCAGTGAGTATGAGGCTGACGCTTCTCTTCCATAATAGGCTGTTGGTGAAGGGCTGCCTTGGCGCTGGAGGAAATATCTGGCCTTTTTCATGCTGCTGGGGATTTAAGCTACTGGAACAGAAATGTCTTCTGATAGAAGTTAGAAAAAAGAAAATGTCTTCTTGGCAATCCTGTAACAGAATTAAGAACATCATGGAATCGCTTTGGTTGGAAGACACCTGTAAAATCATCGAGTCCAACCGTTAGCCCAGCACTGCCCCTAACCCATGTCCCTCTGCACCACATCTCCACGGCTTGGAAACCCCTCCATGGATGGGGGCTCCACCACTGCCCTGCCCAGCCTGGGCCAGCCCTTCACAACCCTTTTCCTTCAACTTCACCCCTAACCTGTGCTGATAGCGGGGCCATCTCTCCGCTTGTACCGGGGTTTAACCCGCTCGGGGCGGGCTGTACCGGAGGAGCGCTCAGCGCGGTGTAGGCGGCGGGGATCCCTCCGGGGCTGTCACTCAGCACCGCAGCCCCGCCCCATCCCCGCCCACTCCCGGGCAAGCTGAGGGCCCGGGCTTCGCTCAGCGGCCGCGCATGCGCCCGGTGTCGGAGCCGGTGGGGAGGCGGGCGGTGAGGTCGGGCCTGGCTGTGCCCCGCCGTGGGGCGGGCGGTTCGGTCCCATGGCTGCCGTGTTCCTCGTCACACTCTATGAGTACTCGCCGCTCTTCTACATCACCGTGGTCTTCGTCTGCTTCCTCGTCACCAGCGGCCTGGTGCTGGGCTGGTGAGTGCGGTGGAGGGGCCGGTGTCGGCTGCCCCCGCAGCCCTATGGGGCCGGCACTGCCCGTGGAGGCCGCTCCGGGGCCTTGGCTGCGGGGGGGGGTTGGCTTTGTAGTGAGGCGACATGGTGTGGGGAGGAGGTAGTGGGAGCTGGCACCCTTTGAGGAATGAGCTCTGGGGGTGTGGGGTGGCCCTGGGGTGGGACAGCACCGGGCCGGGCAGTGGGGATGGGTGTGGGGCCTGGGAGTGGTCAGGGAAGTGGGGTTGTGTTGAGGAAAGGAGAGTGAGGAGGGCTAGCTTGGCCATAGGGGAAGAGGGGCTCTTCCAGCAGGAGAAGGGGGGTATGAAAGCTGTGTAGAAAACACAGGGTGGCCGGGAGAGCACCTGACACTGTGTGAGAGAGTGAGGGGTCAGGAAGGGCTGCTTCATGGGAAAAGTTTGGCAGTGTTGGAAATGGACGTCTCAGGTCTTGGTCCTAGCTGAAACGAGCAGATACTGAGTAAGGTACCTGGCGTTAGGCCGAGTAGCAGGTAAATCTGCCAGGCTTTAAGGCAGAGTTGTTACTGAGGTGTGAGACTATCCAGGACTGCTTGTGGGGCACCAGTCTGTTCCACTGCTGAAGCTCAGAGGAGAAAGGGGCATTTAAGGTGAACTGAACAGGGGACTGGGATGGGGAGCAGGCTTAAATAGCTGACCTGCTAAAGTGTCTAAAGGGTGATGAGTGGAAGATCTCCCCTACTCGTGTTTGAGGGGATTCTCCCCATCACCTCAACAAAAACATCACTGTCACCTTTTTAAGAAACATGCCCCTGAATGTCTGTCCATAGCACTGCTTTATCTGTTTTCCTGCTGACTCTGGAGTGTCTGTAAATGTAAATACTTGTACTTGCTGCGTGGAGAGCATTGATTAGCAATCAAAGTGTTTTATGTAGGATTGTGGATATGCCACGCTTCTGGAGGGAATAAAACAGAGTTATTGCATTTCCTCCCATTGGCTTAACATCAATATCTGTGGTGCTGTGCCTCAGTGTTTTCCATCCTTTGTCTCTCTTTGAATTACAGATATTTTAGCTGTAGCTATTTGTCCTCTTGGCAGCTTATAAATCCTCCACCTGAGATAGTTTTTCTTTAGTGTGAAATCTTCCTTGTTAACATCATTTTCTCTGTCCCACTGCACATTGACAAGGTTATATTGCTATCTACCTCTCTCCACTTTTCCTTTTTCACTTCATTAGTTATTTAAAAATATTATCTTTAGAAAAAAAAGGATAGTGAATTATGATTCAAATAGGTTTCCTTCATGTCTATGACCTTCCAGTATCTGAAGGGGGCCTACAGGAAGGCAGGGGAAGGTCTATTCAAAAGGGTTTGTAATGATAAGACAAGGAGTAATGGTTTTAAGCTAGGAAAGGAGAGATTTAGGCTGGATATTAGAAAAAAGTTCTTTAACATGAGTGTGATGGATCAGTGGAATGGGCTGCCCAGAGAGGTGGTGGAGGCCCCATCCCTGGAGTCATTCAAGGTCAGGCTTGATGAGGCTCTGAGCAGCCTGCCCTAGGTAGAGATGTCCCTGCTGATGTAGGGAGGTTGGACCAGATGATGTCTGGAGGTCCCTTCCAGCCTCAAACATTCTGTGATTATCCTAAACCAGTCATTCTTTATCAATTTTATCATCATTTATCTGCTTATGCTGAGTGCTTTGCTATCCCTTGCTGTAAAATAAGTGTGAATAGGTCTGAAATAGATGGGCCAGAAGATCCTTACATCTGCACTTGTGTCTAGTGATGCTTTTTGGGCTACAGAGGACTGATTTTATTTCAGGATCAGAGAATCTAGGTGCCTCTGCACTAGATATTATTGTGGTTTATATAAATATACACAAACTGTCCTCAAACAAGTTTGTTGAGGAGCTGTTAGTGAAACAAAGCAGCAGCCAGGAGCTCAGCACATACAAGTGTGTGAATATGAGGCCAGCAGCTCAGAGATATTTGCTGCTGTGCTGTGGGTGTATAGAATCATAGAATGGTTTAGGTTGGAAGGGACCTTAAACATCATCTAGTTCCAACCCCCTGCCATGGGCAGGGACACCTCCCACTAGACCAGGTTGCTCCAAGCCCCATCCAACCTGGTCTTTAACCCCTCCAGGGATGGAGCATCTACAGCTTCTCTGGGCAACCTGTGCCAGTGTCTCACCACCCTCAGAGTGAAGAACTTCGTCCTAATTTCTAATCTCAATCTCCCCTCTTCCAGTTTGAACCCATTACCCCTCATCCTATCACTACAAGCCCCTCTTGTATGACCAGGAGCCTCCAAGCACCTTCAATGTGTCTGTGGCTGCAGTTACAGTTTAAGTGCTCTTGAACTTACCCCTGAAAACACCTTGATCCCTTATTTGCTGCACAGAGTGCTGTAAATGCATATGGTGTTGTGTGGGTACATCATATTTGAAATACTGCTGCAATGACATTTGGTTTCCCCCCATCATTTTCCACATCAACTGTCAGCTTGTTTTATGGGTGTGTTCGTGGTGGTGTCAGTCAGCCTGAGAAACACCAACTGCTTTGGAATGTTAATGTTTTCATTTGCACAATTTGTTAATTTGAGGAGCTGGTTTTATTGAGCCCTGGATGCCTGTGGCTCTGCCCTCAGAGTCTAAGCAGGTTACTGCTCAGGCAGCTTTCTAGAGCCAGCCCCAGCAATGCTCTGGACATAGGACTGAAGTGGAATTTAGATTAGCTGGATACAGGCCCATACATCATTTTTTTTAGCTTTTATTAGGAGCTGTAGGCTCAGCACTGGTTTGAGATCCAACCTGCCTGTTGGAGAAACTAACTTGTGGAGAAAACCATTGGAAACTCCTGCCTTCTCTAGACTAGATTCTGAAGAATTTAGTCTTCTCAGCTAGTGATCTAGGCTGATAGACTGTTGGATCATAACATAAAACTATATTTATCCTTCATATGCTGAAAACCACCTTAAAATTAACAGAAACACTGCCCCTTATTGTTGAATAGAAAGGCCTTTCTGCCTCCAGCTGCTGCTAAAACTGCACCAGAGGCTTTTTTTTCTATGGCCCCTTTTCATGGTGATTATCCTGTTGCTTTCGGCTGGTGAAGAAAGTTTCCAAAGAGCAGGGTTTTTACTTCAGAACCAGCCAGATGGTATAAAACAGGAGGCATCTTTATGTGTAGCTGGAGAGATTAGCTCCATTGAGTTTTGGGTATTGAATAAGTGAAACAGCTGCTGCACCTGGTTTCTTTGTGAGTACGATGTTTAACTGGTGCACTTCAGCCCCAGGAAGGTCAGTGACTGGTTTTACTTGCATTGGAAATAGATTTGACCCTCCATGCAAACAAATTAAATATATCTGAGTGCCCTATGTCACTGGAGAAATACAAATGTTTCCATCAAAGTCTAGCAAATCAAATAAATTTATCAAAGATGGAGTAAGTAGAGAGTATTTGACACCAAAGAGGAAAGGGATCGAGCTGGTGGATCTGTGATGCTCAGGTATGCAAGACATTAAAAGGTAAAGGCAGATATTTGTCAGACTGCCAGGAACAGGTTGTTGCTATTGAGAATGACTTTGAGAATTTTTTTTTTTCCTGAAGTAGTTTCCTCTGCTTGGAAATCCCTTTTGACTGATGTTTTTTCCTTGCTACTCTTACAAAGGTGCCCCTTTGTCACGAATCAATGAAAGGAGCCTGGTGTCAGTAGAAGCTGCGTGGGTTGAACACAGAAGAAAAGCAGGAGTTGTAAAAGATTTTAAAACCAGAACAAAGCAGCAGTTAGGCCACGGAATTCTCTGTTTGCCTTGGAGCTGGATGTATCTGAAATTATTGGGAGATTTTCAAACTGCTTACATTGAAGTTGGTAGTGCCCTTTCAGTCTGTAACAGCCTCTATTTCACTGGACTAAATGGAAACAACTGATGCAGGGAAGAGCTGATGCTTCATGTGTTCAGAGTTTTCCAGCCCCCAATATGCTGATGAGTGCCTAAACCAAAATTCAAAGATTAAACAGGTCAACAGTACAGGTGGCAGCCACAAAAACACCAGCTCAGGAAGTACAGCCTGAGCTAATTAATAACTGGTTTCTAAAATGCATTAATGAAGGACTCCCACAGCCTCTCCCTGTTGCCTCACTAATGAGACAAGGTTGGATTAATGCAGTGAAGAAAAATCTCTTTGGTCTCCAAAGTTGTCTTCTGATTGCATTATCTGGGACAGTTTCTCTAATCAGCTTCTGGTTATTGAAAGTTATTATTCTCACCTTAAAAAGTGAATTATTTTTAGCCAAGTGTAAAGGAAGTCTGTTGTGGAGCTTGTGCTGTAGATTCTGATCTTCTGTAACAATACTTTGAAAAGCCCCAGGCAATGTGAAAATCTTGGGGGTTTAATTGATGTCAGAAATCATCCCAAAATACTCCTCCTTGCTTCTTTTGATTTTAATTTTGATTCATGAAGTGTTTAAACTTTTAAACCCTTGTTTTATTATCCTTTTAGGTCAGAATATCACTTGTGTTAGCATGCTGCTTTGGGGAGGTCTTGGAGTCTCTGCTTTGATTCAGAGTCTTGCCTGTTTTGGACTTGGTTTCTGGCTCAAAGCTTTACAGCCTCTGATTTAATATCAGCATATTATTGTCTTTGAGGTTTACATGGGAAATCAGGATCTCATTCTCCCATAAAAACATCTTGCTGGCTGCAGTTACAGCTGGAAATAGCAGGGCTGAATGATTTACTCTTTTTTTTTTTCTGAGCTCCTGGTCCATGAAGGCTGTTCCATCATTGCAACCAGTGATTATTTTGGGGGGGGGATCCTGTGACAGGATGTGCCAGACTGTCAGTTGGGAGGAAACTCTGGTTAACTGCTCACCACTAGAGGGCATTGACCATTCTCATTCATTTTATCCCCTTCTGGAAACACAGGAGTGAAGTATTCCCCATTTATAGATGTTCTGTATCACTGTGGAGACTCCTACCTTCTGCTTCAAAAAGCTGGAGTCATGCTGGCAGGCTGTACTATGCCTGGGTCCTAGCAGACACTCTGTGAAGCCAAGCAAGCTCTATTTGTGGTGCTGCTTGCTATTCAGAGCTGAATTCAAATTCAAAGATGTTAACACTTAACCCACTTGTTCTTCTTGTTTCATGTCTCCTTAGGTTTGGGTTGGGTGTTCCCGTTATTCTGAGAAACTCAGAAGAAACAGAATCCAGCACAAGAGTATTGAAGAAGCAGATGAGACAAGTGAAGAATCCTTTTGGGTTGGAAATCCCTCATCCTGCTGCAGCTTCAGTAACAAGTCAGTGGATCTCTGTTCTGCTTGATTATAGTTGGTTTGGACTCCTGAAATTAGTACTTTCTCTTTTCTTGCTCTCACTCTTGTATCAGAATTACTCAGAAACATGATTCT
Source organism: Brachypteracias leptosomus (assembly GCA_013401335.1). NCBI lineage: Eukaryota > Metazoa > Chordata > Aves > Coraciiformes > Brachypteraciidae > Brachypteracias > Brachypteracias leptosomus. The sequence goes on along the minus strand of VYZX01001609.1, from coordinate 209,795 downwards.
TCCCATCCAGGATGAGGGGTAATGGTTTTAAGTGACAAAAGGGTAGATTTAGGTTGGATAGTAGAAAAAAGTTCTTTAATATGAGAGTGATTGATCAGTGGAACAGGTTGTCCAGAGAGCTGGTGGAGGCCCCATCCCTGGAGACATTCAAGGTCAGGCTTGATGGGGCTCTGAACCTGACCTAGGTAGAGATGTCCCTGCTTCTTGTAGGGGTTTGGACCAGATGACCTTTGGAGGTCCCTTCCAACCCAAACCATTCTATGATCCCTACAACAGAAATTATTTTTACACAGCTCATAAATGTGGTGCTTTTAGAAGCGAAATGTTTGGATATTTCAGCAGTTTCATTCTTATTAATGAAACACTTCCTGCTAGAACAGATTTTTAAATAACAAAAACATTTGCAGATTTCCAGCTACCGTGGGTGTTTTTGTAAACTTCACAGAATTGTAGAATTCTATAGAATTCAGTATAAAACAAGCTGCCCACTTAAATCTGCATCCAGATCTCCAGCAGTGCTTGGAAATGCACTCCTTTTAATTAATGAATAAAGAAAAATCTCCCCCTATTTCTATCTGTGCTTCAGTGGAAATGGAATTTAAACATGTTTGGATCAGAGTTCAGATAGTTCCTAACATCCTTGAAGTCACCCATGTATTTATATATGAGAAAAGGGCTGCAGCAGTTTTATCCCTCTCTCAACATAGAAAAAAAACCCAACAACCCAACAGCTTAGTCTTCAGGTAACTTGGATTTTTGAGGCATTTTGAGCACTTGAATTTGATGTCAAAATTCCCAAGAGTTCTGCTCCTGTGTTTGCAGAAGGGTTTAGAAGTAATGAGTTGGGTGCTTGATTTTTAGAAAAGAAATGGAGTGCATAGATCCTCTTCTTATCCTTCCTCTCCATGATCAAGAGAGACTTAGTCTTTGAGACCACAGAGGGTGTTGTAGGCCAGTAATTTAATTAATACCATTATCTAAGGAGGGGATGGACTTTGGGCTAAGGGTTGTGCTCTTGGGTGTGCTGGTGAGTGTGTAAGATGTCACCAGAAGTTAAAATTTACCCTTCATAAAATGCTATTCTTGTTAATCAACCATTTTATCTCCTCGCACCCTCTTCCTCGTCTTCACTGACATTCATAAGCAACAAACTTAGTCTAAATTCTCAGCAGATGAGATAACAATGATAAAAATCTGGGACACTCAAGTTGTTTCCTGCTTGTTGCTCTTTAAGAACCTACACTTAGCAACTCCACAACTCCTGCACGTGGCCGAGTTACTGAAATCCTTATCTTCTTTCTACCAGGGGGTGTAACACTGACACCTGACTGTCTGGAAGCCTGTATTCTGACGTGCTACTGGGGCTGCAGTGTTCAGAGACTCCACGAAGCATTGCAGAAACATGTCTACTGCTTCAGAATAAAGACTCCTCAGGCATTTGAGGATGCTCTCTACAACGAATACCTCTATCGACAGCAGCACTCGTATCCTTTTTTAAACTGTTTTGACAAAATATGCTCATTTCTTGGCACGGGGAGCGTTGAGACTTGTGAACGTTCGGCACATCTTGGCACGAGCTATTTCTGAACAAATCTGATGGCAAATTTTCTTTCGTGTTTCTCTCCAATTGCAGGGATGCTGATTGTTTTCCTTGACAAGTACAAAGCATTAAAAAAAATGACAGGGAAGAAAAATATTGTCAGTTACCAGAAGATGCTCAAGTTGTTGATTTTGGCCCAGTGCCTAGATCTCGCTATCCCTTGGTAGCACTGTTGACGTTAGCTGATGAAGAAGACAGAGAAATATATGATATTGTAAGTAAGATAAGAATATGTTTTGGGGTGGCTGTATTTAAGGGCTGAATCTTTCAGGAGATGGGCTTGAATAAAACAGCTTCCATTCCCTGTCCCCTAGAATTTGCCCCTTAACTTTGTCACTGAGCACTCCAGGCAAGTGTGGCAAAAGATCATGGGTTATATAAAAATTGTGTGTGCCATTCAAAAGATGCTGATGGTTTTCACAAAGCTCACAATTGCAGAGTTCTCTAGGTAAGCCCCATGGATAGATGAACGAGGGATCTGGCAGGTTACTAAGCTCTTACTTTCATTTTTCTGATCACATAAACCTGTGCTGGAGCTCTTGTGCTGATATGGTCTTTTGGATTGTTGTTGGCAAGGTAGCAGGATTTTTTTTTAGTGACTGGCACAAGTATTTGAGCTGATTGCTGACTTGACTGTTGGGAACATAGAAATTACCTTCATGCAGTACTTGATGTCCCATAGTAGCCAACTCCAAGTCATTTACAGGAAGGTGTGGAGGTCTTGCAGTAGATTGATAAAACCTACTCAGCTCCTCCAAAAGGTCTCCTCTAACTAGGAAGAAGTTCTTCACTCTGAGGGTGGTGAGACACTGGAACATGTTGTCCTGAGAAGCTGTGGATGCTCCATCACTGGAGGTGTTCAAGGCCAGGTTGGATGAGCTTTGAGCAACCTGGTCTAGTGGGAGGTGTTGGCAGGGGGGTTGGAACTAGATGATCTTTGCGGTCCCTTCCAACCCAAAGCATTCTATGATTTCTACTAGATTATAGTATCACTGTGTATGTTTCTATACTACAGGAGAACATAACAGAGGAGACAGTAGCTTGAAGGTTGAGATGCTTGTGTTAGGTCTGTGTTAGGTCCCACTCACAGTTATGAAGTTGTCTGAACAAACTGTGACCTGTGGAGAAGTGTTGCCATTGAGGAAGCACTTACATTATAGTGGGATGACATAATACAACTACACTGAGAACTGTTAACTTTTAAACTCTTATTATCAAATCAAAAATCTATCATCTTACTGGAGATTTAATGGCTTTCAGCTTCCAAACCACAACTAATCATGGTGTGGGGGTTTTGTTGGGGTTTATTTTGAGGCGTTGTGATTTGGAAAAAAAAGACCTCATTTCCAAAGAACAGTAAATTCAGTTAATATAAATACATATTTATAGGTACATACATATTTAAACTCTGCATGTAATTAGTCATGTGTGGGTTTTGAAGTGCAAGTCTGACTTGCCTTTAAAAATATTTTTTTAAACAGAATAGCTTGCTTCTATATTTCATTTCCCTTTTGACAGCTTCTGGGAACTACAATAATATTGAATTTCACTTTCTTTTTTCCCTGCTTTTTAAAGACTATTACGTAATTTGGGCAGGGTGAGGGGTATTAGGCACAGCATGCAGGCTTTGAGTGCTTTTAGTGTCAGCAAAATGACTCTGGAATCAGCCCATGGGGTCCTTTCCTAACCCTTGCCAGTGAAATTTGTCTTTTGCCTGCTCGGTTTACGAGCCAATCAGTGACAATTCTAAATGCTTCTTGGCGTCTGAAAGCTGCAATCTGTGTGTTCACAGGATTGCTTGGGTTGGAAAAGACCTTTAAGATCAAGTCCAATCTTTAACCCAGCACTCACAAGTCCTCAACTAAACCATATCCTTAAACACTACATCTTAGTAGAACAAATTTGGTGTGGTCCTCACAGAATCACAGAACTGCCTGGATTGGAAAAGACCTTTAAGATCAAGTCCAATCATTAACCCAGCACTGACAAGCCCTTGACTAAACCATATCCCTAAACACTATGTCTGAACATCTTTAAAATACCTCCAGTGATGGGGACTCCACCACTGCCCTGGACAACCTGTTCAATGCCTGATAACCCTTTCAGCAAAGAAATTCTTCCTAATATCCCATCTAAACTTCCCTTGGTGCAACTTGTGGCCGTTTCCTCTTGTCCTAAATGTCCTTGATTGTGAGGGAAGCAGGAGAAAATAGAGAAGACTTTGCCTTTTTTGTGTTGCCCTGTAATTCTGCACTCAGACTTCAGCTGACAGGCTCATTCCTTGTCTTGAAGACAGCCCAGGATGTGGCTGCAGATGGTGTACTTGAGGCTTGCTTGCTGGAGGAAGCTCCTTCCAGTTTGTCACCTCCTCTCCCATCTAGGAAGAGCTCGCCCTGAGTTAGTGACAGGGAAAGAGGAGTGTAGGAGCTGCTAATTCTGGTTGATACCACTGTCACTGTTTTATATGAATCATGTAACAAAAAGAAAAGTTATTAAACACAACTCTTCTTTTTTTCTGGTAGATTTCAATGGTGGCTGTAATTCACATTCCTGATGAGAGCTACAGACTTCCCTGCAGAATATTGTACCAGTATCTCCTTCTAGCTCAAGGTCAATACCATGATCTGAAGGTAAGTCATGGGCTTAGTCTTTTATTCATTTGATCATCAGTGTTAAGTTTAATTTGTGTAGGCTCTCAGGAGCTGAAATTAGTAAAAGGCTCTTGTTGTCATGCAAAGAACTGGATAATAGTTAAAATTATTTTATCAATTAAGTAGTTCAGCCAAAATTACTGTACAAAAATATTTCTATATGAAAATATTTAACATTTCCTGGAAAAATTGCTTGATTGTAGTCTAGAGGTCCTGTCCACTTATAAAAGCACTGCTAGGACATTAATTAGCTGTCAAAGGCTTCTCTACAGAGCACTTGTTACCTCCCTGCTAATCTCTCCAACCAGCACTTTCTGCTATGGTGCCCTTTAGTTAGGAGAGCTCAGAAGAAACTTATTTATTTTAAATTTCTTTTTACTGCAAGGTAAACCTTTCACTAAAGGTTAGGAATCTGCCTGGCACAGACCATTATAATTTCAACCAAATATTCTCATTATTCCATTCCAGTTTCCCTTATCTATGCACATTATGAGACCATTGTTGTCTTATGTCTGTCAGGCAGTTGATGACACAATTCTGTGTGGTTCAATTCTCCATTACCATGATAATAAAAATAACATATGGTATTGGTAAGCAAAAAAATGGGCCACATCAATTCCATTGACTCAGCATCCATTGAGAAATGGGGCCACATGAATTCCATTGACTCAGCATTCATTCAGAAATAGATTTGTCCAGAGAAATGTTTGTCCTGGCTGGTTTTTGCTGATGTAGTTGATCCAGGTAAACTTCCCTGTTGATCTCCTCAAGCTTTCATTTCAGGGGTGGTTGCTGTTGTAAAAATGCTGCTGAAGTGGAACAGAAATAACTGTGCTGTGGGGGCATCTTTGTGTGGGGTAATTTACTGGCTTTAAGAAGTCATGCCCAGAAAAATTTGAGCTTTGCGTGAAATAAGACAAAAAGGAGAGGAGCAGAGCAGAAAGGGTTGAGGAAAGTAGATTTGACAGCTTGGTGAGTATATTTTTGATAGGAATGTGTGGATAGAAGCATCCCTTGAGGCACAGAGGATGATACAGAACCTGGGCAGTTCCATTAATGTTCATGCCTGTACATTGATCAGATTCAGCTGAGGTTTGATGACTTACCCTCAATATTTCCCCCGTGGCTTATGTCATTTTATGCTTCTGAAATCCCTTGAACCGAAGGCCAGGCGACTGTGAGGGCTCGTGCAAAGAGAGAGTCTGGCTCTATTCAAAACCAGGGAATCTGCCCCAGTGGAACTTCCATCACACGTGTGCATCCAGATGTTCTCCAAGAGACTCTGTTGACTTCTAAACATCTGTTGTTATGTGTATTTTAGCAACTCTTCATGTCTGCGAGTAACACGGCGCCGTCTTCAAGCGAAACCCCCTCTGGTGAGAGCAGCACTGAGAGAAGCTTGCTAGAAAAGGCTGGTCTGGCTGAAGAGGAGCCAGAATGGCCTGAAGAACCCAGCAAAGACTGTGTGGTCTGCCAGAACGGGGCAGTGAACTGGGTGCTCCTGCCCTGCAGACACGCCTGCCTGTGCGACGGCTGCGTGAAGTATTTCCAGCAGTGCCCCATGTGCAGGCAGTTTGTTCAAGAATCTTTCCCACTCTGCAGTAAAAAGGAGCAAGATGAAGATGAATCAACCCATATCTTGCACGATGGTCTTCCTGGAAGAGTTTTTTAATGGGAGGAGGGAAGAAAAAAAATCCAAGACCTGGGTTATATGCACTGAGATGAAGTAGCACAGACTGTTTATGGAAGGATATGTGGCATTAATGTGTATGGGTTTGCTTTTTACTGCTAGGTAGTTTTCAGCTTCCTTCTTTTTCTCTGCTCCATATGCTCGTGGGAACACTTCACTTCTCCCTGCAATGTGGACAGAAGCAGCACGTGGGATAACTTGGAAGGATGTGATTTTTATTTATAACTATACTAGTTTTTCACAGAGGACTCTTGGAGGCTATTTTGACTACTAAATTTAGTTTTATCGACTAAAAAAAGAATAAAACTTGGGAGTGAAGTTGCACCCAGCTCCTTCTATATTTATTGTATTTAAAATACTACAGTGAGATATTTTAACGGGGTGTAATTTAGAAATGTAGCACTTTACAGGATGTATCAAATGAAGGAAAGTAAATATTCTTCCTTGTTCAACCCGTGTATATTTATTTGGTAGGTGAAGGCTGGACTGTGGTAGGAGCTGGGGGTTGGAGGTGTGACTCAGGACACTATTTCTGGCTATTTTGAAGGATTTATGTGTGTGAGGAGCCTTAGCCAAAGCCCGTTGCAATGAGCAGAAGGATTTTTGTCCATTATTGTTGGCTTGAACAAAACGTTGCTGACTCTTTCAAGCCTGAGCCTCTACTATGTCATCTGGAGACACGCTTTCAATCTTGTTAGCAGGGGCTGTAAGAACTTGTTCTCCATACAAATGTTCATTAATTACTCCATGGAGTGGCTGCTTGGGCAGTTTTGTGATGCTGTTCTTACACCAGCAGCCCACTCTGGGGAATTTCCAGCTCTTTGGACTTGCATTGTCAGCTGGGATGCAGAGTTAACCATTTAGCTTTTATCAGTAGGCCCAAGGAATTTATTTAGTCTAAAGAAGAAAGAAGCTAAAGAATAGCAGAAAATTACTTCTTTTTCCTTCCAACGGTCACAAGCACTAAAAGTGGCTGTTGAGAAAGTGTTTTGCTGCTTAAAAGAGATGAATTCTTCTGGAGACAGACACACTGGGTTTCACATCTGCTCGTAGAAGACACAAATGCTCATTAGAACCTGTAGAAAAAGGGGAGTAGCTGCTTTCTACTCTTGTTCCTACAGCTTTGCCCCACATCCCATTCCAGGACAGCTGCTTGATCTTAAGGACAGAAAGCTGCACTCTGAGCTATTCAGCTGTGCTCTCCTGCAGCTCCTTGATGGTGCTGCTGGTACAAGGTACACAGAAGGTGCTGCACACCTCCAAACCAGAGATGGAAACTTCCCTTGCTCAACAGTGTTCCACCTTCATCACTCTGTTTTGCCATGACCCTGCTTCCAAACTCCTGCCTCTGAGGAGAAGATTTAGGAAGAGTAATGCTTGGTTGCAAAGACAGATAGAGGTTGGGAGTTGATGCATGTAGCCACAGATTTCCAGCCAGTGATCAGTAGGATGTTTGTAAGACAGTTTATCTGGTCTACACAAAATGACCTTCCTTGCCAGGGACAACTTGGGGATAAACTGCTGGACAAATTGGCCTTTTCGTTTGCACTGTACATCAAGCAGGAATTACATCCCAAGGTGTTGGTGGGAGCTGCTCAGTGCTTGGAGAAAGCTTTGGAAGACAGATGGTTCCAGGTGGACATCATGATGGCAGAGAGGAGTGTAGATGCTGCAATCTATGAGGCTGAGAACAGCCAGAGGAGAGCAGAGAGGAGCTCAGAGCAGAAGGAATGAGCACTGGGGGCAGCAGGGCCATGCCCCAGAGGAGAACACTCTGCAGATGTGGAGCAACAACAGGGTGATGCAACTCAAGCAGCCCCAGATGGTGAGAGTGTAAAGACTGTGAGTATCACACAGTGTCTTCACCACTCAGGATAAATCACAGAGGCACAACCATGGAATTGCTTAGGTTGGAAAAGACCTTTAAGATCATGGAGTCCAACCACAACTCTACCAAGTCCACTGCTAAACCACGTCCCTCAGCACCACATCTACACAGCTTTTAAACACCTCCAGGGATGGTGATTCAACCACTGCCCTGGGCAGCCTCTTCAGACTCCCCTCATATCTACATGTCACTGTTGGGAAACGAAGAGCTGCTGTAAATTGTTCTAGGCCTCTGTGGGCCCTCAGGAAAATTAATAGAAAGCCCAAAGCACCTGAGCTGTGATGAGCTGTTTCCATATGAACAGCTTATACCAGCAGTGTGTGGGGTACAGCTCCTTATTCCAGAGAAGCAGGTTCCAACCTGGAGTTAGCTGAGTACCACATGCACTTGGTTTGCCCATGTAGATGATCAAAGAGATGTTGTTTACTGCTTGACCACAGCAATGCCTCCAGCATTAAATCAATTAATTAAAATTTCCCAACACAACAGTATGACCCAAGCTTTGGGCCTTGTTTAATCTCCAAGTGAAATGATACTCAAGTGAAACCCCCAGAGAATTGCCTGGTCCTTCATCCTCCAGCCAGTTGATGCCAGTATGAAATGGCCATGGTGAGTAGGATGTGGTCATGTTGAGCTGCCAGGCCCTGTGTTTACCTCTGTCCCACCTTTTCATTTCTTTTGTGTTCTTTTAATAACATTTTCCAGAGATGCTCAGTTGCTTTATCAGATCTAACAAGCTTCCTTGCTGGCCCAAATCAAAGACCTGGCTGAGTTATAAAAAGTACAGTTACTGGCTTATTAGGTTTGCCCTTCTTCTAAGAAGCCATCTCAAAATATAGATCTGGTGAGAAGTAAAAGGAGCAGCCCTAAAGCTGCCTTGGGCGTCCCTTGGTTGTCTTAAAACAGGGATTGGAGGCTCTAAGAGGGAAATAAAACCTTCCAGTGACCCACAAAACCAGAGAATATACAGAGGCTGTTCTGCTCCGCCGCCCTGTTGTAATAGAGGTAATATAACACTCCTCTTCCTCTCATTAAAGATGATGTTTATGGATTTGGGGACATCAGGGACCATATGCAGACTTCTGGCAACTGCTTTTCAGCAGCGTTTGGGTGTTACACGTTTGTAATGATTCTTGCTGCAGGAGAGAGGTTGGAGGTACCTCCCTGCTTGGTTTGGTTCATCAACTGTAATCAGAGCTGAGGCTTTGGAATGAGTTAATCTAAGTGGTGTTACTGAGTGGTGTCCCAAGGTGCCTTTCCAAACACCAATGGGCTGTGACGTGGGCATCTTCCTTCTGCAGAGAAAGTTGCTCTGTTAGTATCATCCTTCCTCCCTACCTGTCTCCTTCAAGTAGAGGGCAAACAGTAGGAGGGAGACAATTCAGGTCAACTCACCTTAAAATGGTCTTCTCATTCTTATAAGGTGCTTAGAAAACTGGCTGATGCCCTGACCCCTACTCCTTGTGGGCTAAAGTGATGCTGCCTTCCACTACAGACCCTACAAAGTCTCCCCACCACCACTGAGGATGACCAAGGCTGTCTGCTGAGCTCCCAGTAGCCAACACTGCCAACTGGGCATGATGCCCTTCCCCATCAGGGAGTAAGGGAAGGGGGAGTTCAGCATCTCAGGTTTTGGTGGCTCTGTGCAGGTGGGAACCCCTGTACATGTTTTGCTCAGCTTTAAGACAAGCTTCTGTGTGAATCTGATTAAAATTAATTTACTTGCTAACACCAAACTTTAAACCTTGGTAGCTCAGGGTCTGAGTTTCTCCTGCCAGTCCCCCCATGCCCTGATGAAGCTCTACCACATGAACAAGGTCTGAGGCTGACCTTTAATTGGGAAATCTGCAGTTAACTGGCCACCAGTCCCCATTTGCTCAGTTGTCCTGATGATACTCAGAATAAAGGCCTGGCCTCTGTCACTGCAGCAGAGGCTGTCCCTGGTGTCCTGGATGTTTATAGCTAATGTAATTATTGCCAGGAATAGCTGAATTTTATCTGATACAGCAAAAGTCTCAACTAAGCCAGTAGGAAGGCTTGGTACCATCTCACTGGAGTATGCTGGGCAGGAAGGGCAAGGAGAAAACCAGGATTAGGGTTGTATTTCTGGATGACTTTAGCATTACACAGAATCCCAGCATGGTGGGGTTGGAAGGGACCTCTGGAGATCATCTGGTCACCCAGAGCAGGGGGACCAGGATTGTGTCCAGGCCCCTTTGGAATCTCTGCAGAGCAGGAGACTCCACAACCGCTCTGGGCAGCCTGGGCCAGGCTCCAACACCCTCACCCCAAACAACTTTCTCCTCCTGCTCAGCTGGACCCTCCTGGGTTCCAGTTTGGGCCCGTTGCCCCTTGGCCTGTCCCTGGGCACCACTGACAAGAGTCTGGCCTGTCATGCAGTGTCCTTGTAATGCAAAACCAAACCTGAGCACAGCTCTCTGACCACAATCAAGTGTTGGAGAGTCCTGTGCTTTGCAGGGTCCCCAATACCAGGCAGACCCCACTCCCTGCCTTGCCACCACTCTCTGAAGCAGTGCTAACCACCATCCCCTGGGACATCTGCCCTGCTGGTGACCACAGAGGGCTCAGAAAGTCCCTGGTGAGCAGTGTGGAGTCACCAGGCAGCTCTACACCTTGTTTCTGTATTGATTTTACTCCCTCGTGCCCATGAGCTTCTAGCACAGTGATGGTTATACCTGGAAAAAGGGGCTTCTGCTGGTTTGGTTCCATAAATCTGTAGGAATGTGCAACACCTACACAAAGGTACCTTGGTCTGGCTGCTGCTGCATCTGAGCTGGGAGAGTTCCTGCTTTAATTATACCATGTCATAATGGCAATCATTGGAAATAGTAAAAATATGATATGTAAATATAGTCTTGAGGCTGGATGAAGTCTTCAGTGGAGTCTGGTGTCCAAAATGAGGAGTGTCTCTGTTTCTCCTATGATATTTTGAAAAGCAACAAGATCATAAATTCATGCTGAGGTTACTGAGCCTTCATCAGGGTCCAGCAAAACCCCTCAAAACTCCTTTTACTCCTCCTCCCTCCACAGGTACTCCTCAGCCATAGAAAGGATGATGCCATCATGTAGTAGCCATGATGTGGAGTCACCACATCTCCACTCTTTAGCAAAGACCTGCCTACCTGTGCCACGTCCAGGTGCTCCTGAGGGTCAAGTGAACCCCAGATTCACTTCTGAATTACATCTGATAGGACAAGGGACAGTGGTTTTAAACTAGAGAAGGGTAGATTTATATTAGACATTAGGAGGAAGTTCTTCACTATAAGGGTGGTTGATCACTGGCAGAGGTTGCCCACAGAGGTGGTGGAGGCCCCAACCCTGGAGACATTCAAGGTCAGGCTTGATGGGGCCCTGAGCAACCTGATCTAGTTAGAGATGTCCCTGCTGACTGCAGGGGTTTGGACTAGATGACCTTGGAAGGTCCCTTCCAACCCAATGCATTCTATGATTGTGCAATAAATAAATGATCTGGACAATTCGTTGCTCCCTGTTTTATATCCTCAGTCTGCAGCATCCTCCTGTAAGCAGAAGATTTGTGCCTAGAAAGCTTTTGGAGGTTTTAGATGCCTCCTCCAGCTTTTTGTCTTCATCAGATGAGGGGTTTTGGCGGCTTCTAATCCTTTTCTCTCTCCCATTGCGGGGCCACTTCACATCTAATCTTTCTTGGCAGGTTTTTCAATAGAAGCTGTAGTCAGGGGACGGGTGAGGAGTCTAATGCATCACTTATCTCTCTCTCAGTGCTATTTATTTCAGTGTCTATCAGCTCCTGGTGAGCAATATTTTAACAAACAGGCCAGAGGGAGGATTGTGAACTCGTGAATAATTTTGATAGTTGGTCCTCCTCTTCTTTTTTCTCTTTTAACTCTGAGTTTGGAGGCAGTGAGAGCCCAGAGATCTACCAGGGTCATCGTGCATCAATCTGTCACCAGAATTGACTGTGAGATACGTTCTGTTGCTTCTCAGCTGGTCAAATGCAACTTGATTTTGGTCTCCAGTTCCTGAGGGTTCTCAATTTCATGGGTTTCCCTTTGTCCTGGGTTGAGTTAGAGCAGAACTAATTCTGTTCAGTGATTTTAATTCTCAGCTCAACCTCTTCTAAGTAACTTTCAGCACTTTCTGGAGTTAACAGCAGATTTTCACAGCCAATCTCTGCTCCCAGCAGTGAGAACACTCTGTGTTTAAGGTCACTACCAAGGGTTGGGGTGTGCAGAAAGGCTCTTGCTTCTCCTTGCTCCTCTGCAGACCAAGGTCACTGCTAGATCTTGTGTCCCATGTCAAGGTGCAGTCAGTAAGAGGTCACATCCTCCAGCACAGCCAGTATTCCCCTTGTCCCACATAGTCTGAAGGCTACTGAGAGAGGTGGTGGGGACAGAGAGGTGGCTGGTGAGATGCTGGTGAAGTTGGAGGCAATCTCAGAGAATGTGATGGCTTGTAAAGCTTTGCCCTGGAGCTGGCACCATTTTCAACCACAGCCACCTACACTGGATCATAAAGCATGGTCTCATATTTTAACCATGTAGTGGTGTCTGCTGCAGGGAGCCCAACCAGTCCAAGGGCAAGGCAAACCCAAAGACATATCCATTGGGTTTTGATCAAGAGACTTGTTTCTCCTTGTGCTCCTTCAAGCACAAGGGTAGGAATAATTTGGAGTCTTTTGTCTGTTTTTATTTGGAGCTCCTTTGTGGCAGTATTTGGAGATGGACCTTGGTCCAGCTGTGTGACTCTACCCACACAAACCTGATCAAACAAGGTGGTTTTATTCCTTTTTTGTATCTCCTCATTTCCATGGGAATCTTCTCCTTTTCTTCTTTTCTCACCTCTTGCAGAGAAACTTGTTGATACCCATGAGGACAGGAGGAAACTCTTCACAGTGAGGGTGGTGAGACACTGGCACAGGTTGCCCAAGGGGGTTGTGGATGTTCCATCATGGAATGTGTTCAAGGCCAGGCTGGATGGGACTTTGAGCAACCTGGGCTAGTGGAAGGTGTCCCTGCCCGTGGCAGGGGGTGGAACTAGATGATCTTTAAGATCCCTTCCAACCCAGTCAATCTATGAATCTATGATCAACGTGAGCTATTTAGCCCCATGTTTGCCTGTCACTCTTGGATCCCCTGCTGGTTTATCAGGGTGAGAACATGAAGGTTTTCCTCCAACCCAGCTACATCTAAAACCTCACCCGACCTGGCAACTTTTCCCTTCTCCTTTAAGGAGATTCTCCTTAAATCACCATCATTTTGTCAGCACCGGGCACGCTTCGTTATCAATAATTCAGCAGGAAAATCTGCCACAGTCTCAGTGCTGCTGACACATGTCTTGAGTTGGAACCAGGCTTCCAGAGAGCATTGCTTGAGAGGGGTAGTTAGGGAAGCAATTTCCTCGACGGCGTGTGCTAATGCACATCTCCCAGCCTGCCTTGGAGCTGCTGGAGCCGGGCAGTCGAGCAGCTCCCTTGAATGGTGCCTCCTTGGGGATCAGCATCTTGTTTCAGCAGGGCCATCTGCTTCCAACACAGCCTCAGTCAGCTCCAAGTCCCTCAACAAGCTGCTCTCGTTGCTGGCTGGAAATGGTTTGAAAAATCGGAGTGTTGTAGGTAAATAAGACCTGAGGGATAGAGACATCCAGGGAGTTATGAAGAGGGGCTCAGAGCTGCTCAGGCACCTTGCTGCAGACCCGTCTGAGGTGTGAGCTGGAGCTGTGCTGCTTGGAGGGGTTGGGATGGGACATCTCCCCAGCACACCTAATAACGAGCCTGCTCTGAAAGCCCAGAAGGGCTTGAGTATCAGGCTCTGCCCTCAACACACACAGAGGTCCCAGTCTGGCAAAGAGAAGTTCTGCAAATATTCACTCGCTGTTGGAGGGATGATGGAGTTTTGAGATGTGAAAACCTGTGATTTTGTTTGAGAGGCTGCTTGAAACTGGAACAGCCCCATGAAACTTACTGCTTGGTCAGTGGTTAATAAGGTTAGTTAGTAGTTATTGTTAGAGAATAGAATCATAGGATGATTTAGGTTGGGAAAGACCTCTAGGATCATCAAGTCCAAACTCTGTCCAACATCTCCCTGACCCCTAGATCATGTCTCAAAGCTCCACATCTACTTGTTTGTTGAACCCCTCCAGGGATGGTGACTCCAGCACCTCCCTGGGCAGCCTGGGCCAGTCCCTGACCACTCTCTCAGCAAAGAACTTCTTCCTACTGTCCAATCTAAACCTCCCCTGGTGCAACTTGAGGCCATCGCCTCTTGTCCTGTCATTAGTTCCTTGGGAGAAGAGACCAACAGCAGCCTCACCACAACCTCCTTTTAGGTACTTGTAGAGAGCAATGAGGTGTCCTCTCAGCCTCCTCTTCCCCAAGCTAGTGAGGTTAAATAAATCCTCCTCATCCCCTCCTTCCTCAGCTCCTCTTCCTCACCAATTCATTGCACGTCACCATCATAAGAGCAGCCTGGGATACACTGGCCAGAGCTGCTGCTTTGAGAACTATGAGTTAAGCTGATTTATTGTGTTGCCTCCGTGTCCCTGGGGTCCCTGGGAGGCAGCTCAGGGCAGGGCTGACATCATGGGAGAGGCAGATGCCAGGGTGCTGCTGGGATGAAGCAGGGTCTCCTCAAGCAACCCCTTGGCAACGGCTAAACAAACAGTGTCAGCAGCACTTCCCATGCTCACCAGTGCTTCCCAGTGCATTCAAACACACCCAGATGCTGCCACTTCTCTTTCCCCTCCAGCCATGCACCAATCCTCTGTTGCAGCTCATGCCAGGGGGTTAAATGTGCTTTTCTTCCCAGTCCTTGTTCTCCATCACCCTGAGATCACTACACCCTGCACCAGGTGAGCCAGCACATGCTGCTTTCATAGGATCATGGAATGGTTTGGGTTGGAAGGGACCTTTCAAGGCCATCTAGTCCAACCCCCCTGCACTGAGCAGGGACATCTGCAACTATCTCAGGTTGCTCAGAGCCCCGGCCAACCTCCCCTGCAATGGTTCCAGGGATGGGACAGCCACCACCTCTCTGGGCAACCTGCCACAGGCTCTCACCACCCTCAGCACCAACAATTTCCTCCTTCTCTCTAGTCTAAATCTCCCTCTTTTAGCTTGAAACCATCACCCCTTGTCCTGTCCCAACAGGCCCTGCTAAAAAGTCCCTCCCCATCTTTCTGACAGACCCCTTTAAATACTGAAAGGCCCCATGAAGGTCTCCTGGGAGCCTTCTCTTCTCCAGGCTGAACAAACCCAACCCTCATCTTTTCTTAACAGGAGAGGTGTTCCAACCCACCGGAACGAGGGTTTAGGCTGCAACACCTAATTTAGCACTAACAAGGCTTAGGAAGGAGGGTTGTACATCTGGACAGGGAGCTAAGCCATAAGGTGGGGTCAGGCAGTAAGGCTGGAGGATGAGCATTTCACAGCCTGCCCCAAAATGGTGCCAGCAAAATGTGTACATAGAGACAGATCAGGTATTCCCGGGACAGGATCACCTTTTCTTGTATTTTCTTCAGTGCAGAAGAGATCTGCATCCTCATCTAATGGCTTTGAAACCCCTCCAGGGATGGGGACTCCACCACTGCCCTGCCCAGCCTGGCACAGCCCACAACAACCCTTGTGGGGAAGAAACTTTTCCTCATGTCCAACCTAAACCTCCCTTGGTGCAGCTTGAGACTGTTTCCTCTTGTCCTATCATTTGTTCCTTGGGAGAAGAGCCCAACCCCACCTGGCTCCAACCTCCTGTCAGGGAGTTGTGCAGAGCCAGAAGGTCTCCCCTGAGCCTCCTTTGCTCCAGGCTCAACCCCCCCAGCTCCCTCAGCTGCTCCTCACCACACTCCTGCTCTAGACCCTGCCCCAGCTTCGTTGCCCTTCTCTGGACTGAGACCTGAGGTGATCCCCAAACTCCAGACTGGGCACAGGAGCATGAGTATAAACATTTTTAACAATATTTGGAAATACAGACCCATGTAGGTTATTGTGGTTTGATTTTTTAAAAATTTTTCACTTTTCTTGTACACTTGCACACTTTTCTTTTTGTGTGTTTGTTTTTATCAGGGTTTATTTGTGTGAATTGTGCAGCTCCACATCACCACCCAAGGTAAGGAGAACAGGAGCATCCCGGTGGCCAGTTCCCACACGTTTTTTAGGAACAAATGGATGAGCCGTTGTGTTTAATTATCCCAGCCTGCCTACCATGATATTTTCCCTGATAGTTGGGTTTAATGAGCTAGGAAATCTCAGCCCTTGCGTGCTGCTGGAGCTACTCATTCCTCCTTCAGCTAAATATGTTATGGGATAGCTTCACAGAGATGAGCAACTGCTTCCTTTGAACTCCTGAACTGTTGAGATTCACTAATTTGCTTAGACCACCTGCTTGGCTAATATTAGCACAGGCCTCTTGTTTTCCCTCTGGAGTGGTAAACAGAAACGTAAACAGTGCCTGGATGGTGCAGTGCCCACAGTGGAGGTCAGCCAGCCCATGCCATCAGCTCTGCCCCAGCCAAAACACAACAGCATGGACAATGCACAGCACAACAGCCTCTGCTCTCTGCCCCAGAGCTTGTGGCCCTGCAGAAGGCCAGGCTGGATGGGGCTCTGAGTAACCTGATCTGGTGGGAGGTGTCCCTGCCAATGGCAGGGGGGTTGGAACTAGATGATCTTTGAGGTCCCTTCCAACCCTGATGATTCTATGAAATGCTCCAGTTGGACCCGTGAAGATGCTGAGGTCCCTCAGGAATTGCCATATAGAGTTATCCTCCTTCTCCACCAGCTCTGCCCTTGGCTGGGGTGGCTCTGCTCCCAGGACACGGTGTGTCTGCACGTTGGATGCTCCATCTGCATGGAGGTGTTGAGGAGTCCCCCCACCCCGGCCAATTAGCCCCAAGAAAGGAGATTTGCTTCCAGCCAGCTTGGGGATCCTCCTCTCACACCAACCTGCATGGGCAACCACCCTACAGTGCTCCTGGAGATGCAGGAGGGCATTGCTTCCACGGGTCGCAGATGTATTTTTTAATTACCATAGAAACCTCCAAACATCACAGTGTCTGCTCTTACATCAGGAGCTCCCTCCTCCACATCTGCTTCCCAGGGACACGACAGGGAAGAGGCATCTCTGTGGGGTCCTGAGAGAGGGTGATTATTTTGGGGTTAATTATCCTGGAGCAGGGGCCAGAGCTGGTGGTTTCCATCCTTTTACTCTCATTCCTGCCTTGTTGTGTGTGGGGGGTGAAGTGCTGGGGGCTGCTGTGGGCCCTGAGTTGGAATTGATCTATGGATAAGTCACAGTCCAGCAACATGTTTGATCCCCAAAGCCCCAGAGGCAGAACCTGGCTCAGCTGTGTGAGGCCCCAACTTCCCCCAGGTGATTGTTGTTGGGGTGGAGACATATCAACCAGGAACTGAACCAGTTAGAGAGAAGCAACAGATGAGAGAAGAAGCAACAAGAAGCTGATCAGTTTGAAGAGAGGTCCTGAGGAAGAGAGTTCCTGTTGGGGACACTTGCTGGGCTCTCTCAGTGCTGTGTCCCCTTTGGCTAGTTTGAGATGGAGAAGAGCAAACAGATGAAGAACAAAAGCTGAAGTTCTCCTGAGGGGATGTTGCTGAGTTTGGTGTTGGCCTGAGGAAGACGAGAGCTGGCAGCACAGGGGGACACCACCTCCCCCCCATCTCCCCAGCCTCACGGGGCCGCGTGTGATGCTTCAGCCCTAAATATCCTCCTGCTTGCTGCGAGGACAGCTCGAGATGTGCGGAGGGAGGCGGTGCTGGCAAGGGGAGCTTGGCAACCCTTAAATTAGCACCGTGCGTTCCGCACGCAGCTCCTCGTGCCGGGAGGAGCACGAGCCCAGTGCAAGACGTGCAGATGGTGGATCCTCACAGCTCCACGGGCCGTCCCTCAGACGGCACCGAGGTGAGGGGAGAGGGGGCTCCTTGAGGGACCATTGCTTGGGATGGAGCCGCGGGAGGAGGCAGATGGCTGGGGTTTGTTGGCAGGGAACCCCGCTCCTGTTTGTTTAATTAGTCACCAGACGTACTGCAAGCTACAGGCAAACTCGTCAGCGGGGTGAGAGGGACCATTTGTGCTTGACGTGCAGGAGCTCCTGGAAGCCGCTTGGTGATCCTCATCTCGTGGTGCTGCTCTGGGGTCAATGCTCGTGCACACAGGACTGAGTGTTCCTGGTGGCTTCGGGCAATGTTTATCTCCCCACTATGTTTTTCTCCCCCAAAAGGGACAGATCCATCTATGTGCATTGCTTTTTTTTTAAAAAAAAAAAGGGATTTTCCTTTCTCCAGAGCACATGGCAGCTTTTGGAAAGTGGATTTACCTGTGGAGGTGTTCAGCCCCTGGTTTGCCACCATAGAAACATCCAGGTTGGAAAAGACCTCCAGGATCATCAAGTCCAACTTTACACAGTCCTATCAAGTCCCATCACATCACGTCTCCCTCCCTCACCATCTCCTGGCACCCCAGCATGTCTCTTAGCTCTGAGCTTCCCTGTCCACAAAGCAACGGGGACTAGGAATGGCTGCAAAGTGACAGTGTCACTTGTTCCCTGAAGCACCAGCTGCACACGGATCAGACACTTGACCTCCTTCTGCTGTGCCCACAAATAAGAACACTTTACGCCTTTCATAGAATCACTGACTGGTTTGGGTGGATGGGTCCTTTCAAGGCCATCCAGTCCAACCCCCTGCAGGGAGCAGGGACATCTGCAACCATCTCAGGTTGCTCAGAGCCCCGGCCAACCTCCCCTGCAATGGTTCCAGGGATGGGGCAGCCACCATCTCTCTGGGCAACCTGCCACAGGCTCTCACCACCCTCAGCACCAACAATTTCTTCCTTAGATCATCTAAATCTCTCTCTTTTAGCTTAAAACCATCACCCCTTGTCCTGTCACAACAGGCCCTGATAAAAAGTCAATCCCCATCTTTCTGACAGCCCCCTTGAAGTCCTGCAAGGCCACCCGAAGGTCTCCCTGGAGCCTTCTCTTCTCCAGGCTGCCCAAGCCCAACTCTCCCAGCCTGGCCTCCCAGCAGAGGCTTCCAGCCCTCCCATCATTACTGGGGCCTCCTCTGGCCCTGCTCCACCAGCTCCATGTCTCCCAGTCCTGAGGACTCCAGCACTGCAGGGGGGTTTTATACACTTCATGAAGCATTAAGATTCTTCTCAACGTTTGCCATCTTCTTGCAAACACTTGTGCCTGGGTGGAGTTTTTTTTTCCGTTGTTTTCCTTCTGGGATACACCTGGATCACTCATCACCTGCATACCTGGATCACCCCTATATATATATCACCTCAAATATCAGTGAAATAAGACCTGCAAGGAAAATTGATAACCTGAAGAGCTGTTAAATCCATCCCTCCATCATCCATCCATAGAATCATAGAATCATTTAGGTTGGAAAGACCTCCAGGATCATCAAGTCCAACCTTTCCCCAACATCTCCCTGACCCCGAGACCATGTCCCAAAGCACCACATCTACTCGTTTGTTGAATCCCTCCAGGGATGGTGACTCCACCACCTTCTTGGGCAGCCTGTTCATCCATCCATCCACCCATCCATCCATCCTCCGTGACACCATCCACCTCCTCATTCCAACACCCAAAACACCCCTTAAAACCCTCAAAACCATTCCAAAAACCCCTTTTCTCACCGATGCGACACCGACCAGCCCCAAAAGTCCGATTTTTCCCGCTCCCCCC